>CM075855.1:23955300-24190300 GCA_037975125.1 Latrodectus hesperus | reverse complement strand
GATTAAATTTAACATAGATAAAATTAATTAAAAATGTAAAACTCTTTTTCTAATTAATCTGTTTCCTGTCTAATTTTATAGTAAAATATAGTCTTAGAAACTAAAAAAAATATAATGTATTCATTTCCTCAGTTGTTTTTTATCATTCAAATGGTTTTTCTAAGTTTTAAATTGGTTAAATATATTTATAAAAAATTTAAGTTACCCGAAGGTTTTTTTATGGAAATTTTATGATAGAAAATTCTTTAACGTTGCAATAACTTTATTTTAATTATTGTAAATTATTTTTTTCATAATTAACAATTAAAATAACTATTATTTAATGAATTATAAATATTTAATTAACTAAATAATTGTTAACCGTAAAATATTTAAAACAAAAACTTCTAAATAAAATACAAATAAGCAACTCATTTCCTTAATATTATTTTTAAATAATGAAACATTGAAAAATCTCTTGGTTAAATAAAATCATTTTTTTAAGCTATTCATAGCATAGGATACAAAACTTTAATTAAAAGAAGTATTGATGCTTTTTTAAAACTTTGATTTTATTATACATTTTTTGAAAACTTAAAAACTATTTTGATATTTCAAATAGTACATATGTGTAATTTCCACTTATATTCAAGCATATTTATAAAATCATTTTCCAAATCCAAAAATTTCAAGAGTTTACTTATTAAATCATAATGCCCCAAAAATTCAATAAGTAGGTATTAATTAAAAAAAAATTTCATGCAACATTCTTAAGAGAATATTTATTCTTTGGTTGATAATTATGATTGTTGCCATCGATCTCTGACTTTTCCAGTCATTGCTTGAAACTCTATCAGTCCCATTGCTGGAGAAATTGATCTTGTGATTGTGAAAAAAAGTTTTGCTGAAGGAATCTACACAGTTTACATTTTAAAATACCATATAATCTTCTTTTCTTGTGAAACATTGAAAACGAAAGGATGATTTGAGCTTTCACCCAATGGTTTAACCATGCTTCAAAATTTCGAACCGTTCGTCATTAAAAAGAGTGAGTTCATTAACCAAACTAACACTTTTTATTTGTCTTTTTTCAGTGTTATTTAAGTATTTCTGTGAGTAAGAGAAAAAGAAAAGCTTATGAATTATATTTTGAATCATTTTGTTAAAAATGTACATCATAAAAAATAAATAGTATGAAGTAGTTTATTTTACACTCAAGGCTTGTATAGAATATGATATAATTGTCAACAACTTCTTAAAAACAAAATCTGTAATGTCGATTTTCGTAACTTATAAAGCGTTCCTTTAGGCAGTAAATTACTGATACTAGATAGACAGAGAAGATATTAATGCTTACTTACATATGTGTTATCTCTTATTTTATTCCTCGAACTAATCAGCTTTTTTTACAGTAATCACACAGTTAGATAAATTTTTAATTAATATGGAAAAAATATAATTGAGTTAAAGTTGAGAGAAATTGAACTTAGCATTTAATTAATTTACAAATTTAGTTTCTCTGAATATTTCTATAAATCCTTCACAAGCATTAAATTTAATTTCATTAAATAATTTCTCCTAACAACAAATTTATGTGGTTTGAGCGATTTTCAAGTACACTTTTTATAGTGCAATTTTCCCTTGTAAGCTTCTTCGTGGTAGACCCAGACTTCAAATTATTTTTATGCTGTTACATGTTTCCCTGAATCCTGATAGATATTAATCTCTTTCTTATCTTTTCCATTCAACTATTCTTCCGATAATACCCACATTTCATAGAACATATCTTTCCCATTGGCTTTCTGGTTGATGACACGTCCTTTGCCAATAGATTGGTTCATACAAACATCTGTCCGTTTCCGCCTCTTCGAGTTCACTGATAAGAAATTGATTGTTTACTTTGGATTCCCCTTTAATCTTCAGATGGCTTCTTCTGACTTTATTAAATTAGTTGTCCCTTCTCCAAAAAAACCTTTTATTTTTCTACGTATTTATAAAGAAATTAAATTAGTTATTACTAAAAATAATCTTAATAATAAAAATTAGCCATAAAAGTAATCTACATACAAATTGATATATAATATTCATTTAGAAACAAAAGATTATAATTTTTCCTAAAACATGTTATTTTACTTTAAATTAAAATTGTGTGAAATTCAATTAGTATAATTAATGAGTTTGTCCTAAATAGACCGTAATAGTGATATTTGTAACTCGTTACATAATTTGTATCATTACGTATTATGGGATAGATTCATTATTACAATCATATAAGTTTTAATCATGATAAAATATTATGATATATATACATATAATGGTATTTTGACATAAAATATTTTAGATAAAATGTAGAAAATCTAATATGTATAATATTAGATATTATATAATTATGGAATTTATCAGTATAAATAAGTGTTTGGTATTTTCATTATAAATAAGTTATTGATAAAATATTGTATTATACATATTTATTTTCCTTAAATTTTTGTTACTTTTAACTATTAGTTTTCAAAATTTATTGTATTTTGGAAATAGGTATTCAGCCTTTATGGTTATTTATACATTTCCGTTAAATTTTTAACAATAATCTTTCTCATCAATTAATCTTATTTTATTAAAATACTATTTTACTATTTTTTTCATCAAAGCGATAAAAGTGTCTTTTTCTAAACTATAAGAAACAATACTCCATTTTATTCAATTTTTTATTTTTGATAATTTATTATATTCATACAAATGTAACACATATTCGATCTTGAAATTGTAAATAGCAATTTTCTTACATGCTTTAATATGTTGAAATAAATATATTCATATAAAAATATGACCAAAAATTAGGCAAGAAGGTTTGCGATTTAATATTGTATTTTAATATTTTTAAATTGATATTAGATCAATTAAATTTAGAAATTATTATGATAAATAGAAAAATGAATGAATTAAAAATCTCATTGAGTAATAGTTAATCATCACTAACTCATAGATAAAAAAAATAGTTCAAAAATATCTATAAAGATAGGTCTATTCATTTATATTTTATGTGGCCTGATACGTTAGCGCAATCTCTCTCGTTGATTGAAGATAATGAGTTCAAATCCAATCGAAGATTCATAAATATCATTAGTGATGGCCTGCACACATTAAATAGGATGTGGTCACAATGTCCTCCATGTGAAACGATACCTTATGAGTTGGAAGGCCATGTCTTAGGGGTTTTCTGATTGGTCCTTTCTTTTAAATTGAAAATAAGCACCCGAATTTGGAGCAACCATGGCACACCCACTGGGTGTCCCACTACATAAATTGCGGACACTTCTGCATCTTGTAGTGCTGAAAGGTACAAATACTAGCAGCAACTAATAGTTAGAAATAGTAAAAAAATGTTCATTTGTACGACAGGTCTTCATCTCGTTTCATGTCTGAATATTCCTATATTTTATGAAATTGATATACAGTAACTGTCAACAAACATCAAAAATACTTGATTTCGTGAAAATGTCTACTTTTACAAAGAATGGAAACATCAACTATTATCTTTAAATTAAGAAACGCATTTTTACTTATGTAATATATATATTGAAAATAAATTGTAATTAAATAATATGCAATTATTTAACTAATAAGTAATTTCTTGCGACATTTGCCCTTTTTAAGATGTGTTTGTACTAGAAGACTGGATGAAAGAGATATAAATAATTTGCCAGAGAGTCTGAGACAAATGCTGCAGTCATTGAAGTTGTCAGCCAACATGTCTTCTAAAATGAGGCGCATTTCCTCTTTCGACGTTCCGTGTCAAGAGAAAGAGGAAAGTATTTCATTTTGAAAATGCAACCAAAAACCCAGGCCGACATTCGTGTCATTTTGATTGCGTGTGGAAGCTCCGAAGTTTAAAACCATGCACTTACAGTTTTTTCTTTTCGTTTTACTTTAGAATCGAATTCCTTTCTCAAATTACTGCTTCCGAATTTATTCATGAATTTTTTACGCTGTGAATTGAAGCATTTTTTGAAGTCTGTTCATAACTCAAAACTGTATATTTTAGACCCACCTAAAAATAGCCAACCTTTTCCAAAATGCAAGAAGAATTTGGAGAAATGTATGTACCAAAATGAAAATAATCACAAAACCAGTTAAAATTATTTTAATGAATTCATGCACATTTTCCTGCAGAGAAATATTATTTTCGTTTAAAAAATAATTGCAAAATACCAAATATTTAATACTAAATTTAAAGAAAAACGTTCCCATTCTTTTACTCTAAATTGGCATCAAACCTCAATCTTCAATAATGGTATATCTCCATTTCATTCACTTCAATCTTAAACTTTTATTAAATAGTTTTGGCAGTTCTTTTATTGAAACATTATCGTTGCTTAGTATTAACTAAACTTAAATTACGCTTATTTAGTTAATTTAATAGATAAAATTAGCTTTATTGAATAAGAAATTTATCAAAAACCTTATTTACTTTGCTATTAAATGTCAACAAACAATGGTAGATTTCCACAATATTTTTTTTGCTAATTATAGCTATTGTTTTATTATAATACATTAACTTCCAGAAAACAATTTATAAATTCATAAAAAGGCAATTTTTTCACAGGTGAGTCTATAATTAAAAGATACCATAATCCCAGAATTTTTAAATAATTTAAGTGGAAAACTAAAAACATAGCATATTTGCATAACTTCTATTGTGTACTAAACAAAAGTATATATATATATATATATATATATATATATATATATATATATATATATATATATATATATATATATATATATATATATATATATATATATATATATATATATATATATATATATATATATAATCGATATTTTTAATTGAACAAATCTTAAAAGAAGAACAATAAAACGAAAAGATAAGATTATTTACATATAGTAAACAGATAAAACATATAAAAAATAGATATTTTAAAATTTAAAAAGACAAAAATACCATAAAAAGAGAATGGAAACACTCAATAAATGATATCAAATGAAGTACCAATATGACCAGCTTCTTCAAGGGGTGTTGATTATATTAGAACAAAGCATGGCTTTTCTGCAGTGGTCTCAGACTAAAGATAACAAATTTATAGTAATATATTTATAAATAAAATTCCATTTGTTTTTATAATGACCCAAAATAAAACAAATTCTTAAATTCTACTTTGGGGCATATTGATAACGGAAACACTAACATCATATTAAATACTGAATTAAAAAATATTATTAATAAAGGTATTAAATTTAGACCAATGCAGGATTAAAACTATAAGCAGATTCTTAACATTTTTTTCATCAATGTGGATAAATTAATTTTTTAAGAAAAATCTCTTTTAGTGGATAATTCTTTATTCGTCTGGAAATTTCAACTTTTTTCATTCATTTAGAATTGTACCTCACTTTATTAGAGTTGGCTATGTAAAAAAATAATAGAAAATGCTTCTGAAATTTTGATTAATTGTAAGCTTTAATCTCTGCATGCCTGCTTAAATTTTCCAGGCTGCATGTAAGGACATAAAGTATTAAAATTTGTAACATGAATGACTCTCTAAATCAGTAATCTTTGATATCCCATGTTTATCAACATTACCGTCATAAAAGTGATACATTATCTGTTTAAAAACTTTATATAACCCATCAAGATATTATGTATATCTCGATATATAATGTATTTGAATTTGAGATACATTAATTTGATTTGATGACTTACATTTCATACAATAAGGAATTTGCATGAAAAAGATAATCCATTGAAATAAATAATACATTGAAATAGATAATACAATTGAAATAGATTGTACATTTCTTACAATAATGAATTTGAATACAAATTTCAAAGTTCAGAGAAATTCCTCATTATATACTCTTCCTGTTTTTCAACCATTTGAATTTAAATACTCCAACAATATTTTATTAAACATTCTCGAAAACTTTATTTTCATAAATAGAAATTTTTAATTTTACTCTGATATTCAAATAGAAATCTCATCATGACAGAATGTTTTAAGCAAAGTCAATTAGCTGCGAATGCTAACTATTTTTATTTTAATTGCAAAGCAACAGATAAATATGAGTTAGAGAATAGCATTATAAATATTGTTCTCTTCCTTCTTCGCTTACATTAAATATATTGAATGACTAGGAGTATAATATCAAATGTCAAAGATTGTTGTTCCAAATTTATTCAAAAGGAATTAGAAAATTAAAAAAAATTGCATATAATAATATTTTTTTATCCATATCATTATTATATCTCCAAAATTCTTTATTACAATTTAAAAGAAGGAGGAAAGACAGTAAACATGAAAATATTAAAATTTTATTAAATTATTTCTCTCTCTCGATTTTCAGCATATTTATTTCTATTTTAATGTATATATAAATAAGTATTCCGAATTTGTATTTTTCTATAAATAAAGTTGACCGTAACTAAAATTAATTACATATATATAAATGAAATTATAAAGATCATTATATATATATATATATATATATATATATATATATATATATATATATATATATATATATATATATATATATATATATATATATATATATATATATATATATATATATATATATATATATTTTATGCATTTATATATCCATATATGTTCATAAATATATTGTTGATAATTTATAGGAGCTTAAATTTGCTTTCTTTAATTAATCATTTCCCTTTATAAAATAATCATGTTTTGTTAAAAATTATTTATTTTAATTTCATTATAAAAGATTAATATAATATATACCCTTAATATATAATTCGAAACATTATAAATATAAATGGTATAGATAGAAAATACCACTAAATAATATATTCTGCTTCAAACATACGGGAATATATATAAATGTTAAATGAGAACTGGTATAGTTACCTGAGAGATACAAATGAAATTAAGAAAAAAATAATAGAAATTTGCACAGGAAAATTTTCCAAGAAAAATTAGTAAATTAATGTTGAGTTTATACTACAACAAAGTATCAAGTATCATGGGTAGGATTTGAACAAAAGAAGTGAAGCCTAAAGTGATAATCTTTCAGCTCACGCAATACAAAGTCAGACTATTTAAGAATTTGATTAAAATCTGAAATAAAACGTCAATATATTCTCAATCGTTTTTTTTCTATTGCCCTGCTGCACTTAGAATATACCTATTCACCAGTATGATGGGCGAAGTGATGGCATCTCATACAGCGGGGCACCCAGTGGGTGTGCCATCTTCGAAGGAACATTCATCCCCGAACCAGGATTCAAACCCAGAACCTTCTGCTTCGAAGTTAAGGAGGCTAACCTCTCCACCATTGGTCGTCTTAAGCCCAATCATTAATATAATTAAATAAATAAGCCAATGGGAAATTGATATTTTTATTCGTTTTCTTAGTTCCATAATAAAAGTCGTATTATTCTTTTTGTTTAATGTTCTGCAGTATTTTTAAGGTTGCTTCTTTTCTTCATCTTTTTTTAATCTTTAACATTTAATCATATTCTATGAATTTTAAAATTATGATAATGAAGCTCAATGCCAAGAAATTGAGAAGACGAGCTGAAAGTGCATGATTAAGTTTGTGGTGTTCAGTTCAGTAAAACGTGGTTTCGAATCTCACTTCATTCGTGTACTTGCAGTCGATGGCAAAAAGGCTCATAAATAGTTGAATAATAAATCTATCCTAATGAACCATTGTTCTCTCAAATAAGTGGTTATAGAACGACAAAGAAAACCCAAAACGACAATAAAATCAATTACGATCTAAATGATTTATAGTAAATTAGATATAATTTTATGAATTTAAAAATTCATTATATTATTACATCAGTATTATATTATTTAAATTAAAACCTTTGTAAAAGTAGCATTATTTAAATAGTTTTAATTTATTATATTAAATACATTAGTTACATTAAAATAAAATTAAATGTTCCAAAAATTCTTCAATTTACATATTTATGTTTATAATGAAAATAATATAAAAAAAGTATTAACAGTTTTGACCAGAATTACAAATACTTCACACATATTCACAAATATTCCAGAATGTAATATTTCTCATAAGTAAATAATTAAAAATTCTTAAAATCTTTAAAAATATACAATACATGTATTTTTTATTTAATTTTAACTTATATGTTTAATTAACGTATGCTGCATCCGTTTGTTTCGATGAATCTTACAAAACCCATTGCAACAAACGAATATAGTGTATTGATTGATCTTTTATTTTTTTTACCATGAAAAATTGAAAACGATTTGTTCGAACGAGTATGCGGTAAATTTCGTAATGATACCTTGCCATTAGATCAGAATATTCTAAAAATGAATTCAAGAGAATTTATTACGGAAAATAAAAATAATTTCTAAATCTGTTTCAAGTCAAAGGGAAACAATTTCATTCTCTCTTACACCACACTTCAACCGTAACTGAGAGTGAATCGAATGAGAATCGAGCTGTGTAGTGATGAATTGTTGGGAAATTGAAAGCAGCTGAACTTCGCTCCAAATTATTCCCGAGTTAACTCGTCCTTTACAATAGACCGATTCAGTTTTCGCAGTAATGCAGAGAAACATTCTTTTGCAGTCGTTTGTCATAAATTCCATTTTCCTGCAGAGCTGAATTTTTCTATTTGACTTTGTGCTCTTTTATTTACAGAAATTTATTACGGCTTCGAAGATTAAATTTCGCCTTTTACTTTTAAGCTGATAAATATTTAGACATTTCTAGGAAAGAGCATTATTAATATAATGGTTACTCCTTGTATTAAAATTTAAATTTTTATATGAAGTATTTTATCTTAAAACTAAAAATTTATTCGTAATAATGAATATGCCCTTTTGTAATATTCATTCATACGTTTCATGACTTTGTCATAATTTAATTAAAAGCCTTGTAGAAGTAAACTATGTAAAACCTATTTTGATGTATCATAGTTGTAAATTTTCTGAAGACATTAACTTCCTGAAGATAAACAATTTCACCATAACATAAGAAATTATTGTTTAAAATGCTATCATGCATTGAAAATAATATTAAGAAGTGCTCAAAACTGCATGCTAATCTATGTGAAATCTTAATGATTTTGCAAAGACATTTGTGAACAATAATAAATCAGTGTGCACAAATACAAAAACATTTGTGAACACTGATTTATTAATTTTTGAAACTAATTAAGATAATGCATTTTTAAAAGTAAAATTACTTCTAACTTCGTTAAGAATGTAATACAAGAAGGTTAATGTGATTATTTTCTAATTTAATAAACTTTTTGCTATTGATAAAAATTTAAAATTTGAATTAAATGTTTTTATTTATATTTGATTTTAGAGAAATACGAATCAGACAAATTTCGGATTTAGTAATCTAAGTTTTAGAATTTCATTAAACAATTTCAAGTAAAATTTTAAAGTTTTCATCTGGATAATCAAATAAATAGCATTTTATAAATTTATTGACTAAAAACACAAACAATAAGGTGATCAATTATGAAGAAACTAATTTCACAAAATGTCTCCAGGTGACACATTATTGCATTAAACGAGTCTCACATTGGTTTAGCAATATGTTTATGAGTGTTTTTCGGTGAGGAAGATCTTGAAATTGATCCCCACTGCAGTTAAACTTCAAGTAATGGATGTACAGCATTCTGAATATTCATCTGCTAGGGTGAGTATTTGGAAAACTTTAGGGCTTCCTGCCTTGCAATACGGAGACTTGAGAGATTACCTATAAAATTTCCAGCAGGAGGACAAAGACAACTGGTGCTGGGATGCTTCACAATAGAACCTTCATCGGTTAGCTCTGCAATGACGTAATCATTAATAAAAGTCCACCGAATCAATAAGGCCAATATTTGCAAAAATGTCATTAGAATTGCTATTTGAGAAATAACTTTTTCAATATGATTCTCAAAATTTACTTTCCGATTTCAATCGTGGAATATCATATTGAGTTCTAAACTAAAATCTTATATTCCTTTATTGCTTCAAATTTCTATTGAGTTTTAATGTTTATATAAAATAAAATGAATAACTTAATAAGTATTAAACCCCAAAATGATAAAATAAAAATGTTTTCTTGAAAATAAATTGATATTTTATATTTTTTAAAAAACATAATAGTATGTTTTTAGTTAAATAGTTATTCAAGATTTAAAATAAATTTTGAAAAACGAAAGATAAATTAATGTAATGTTGTGTAGAGAAACATAGATTTAGAAACTGAAAGCCCAATATGCAAAGAGTATAATACATAATCAAATCAAGGGTATAATATATATCATGATAAGACGTATTGCATTGTTCTTGCTACTTTTACGATGTTTTACATCAGGGAAATTGGGTGAAATTTTATTGTTGATAATATTTACCAATAGTTGGTTGAAAATACCTCCATCTTATATTCTGCATTTATCTACATTTTTAATAACTCATCATATGGGACTGATCATGTCTCTTTGGTAGTACGCCGTTCTTCAGAATAGAAGATCCAGTGTTCAATTTTAGTCAATGTTGATGTTTAGTTTTCCTTCGTCAGGGTGCTTCGTTTTCCCTTTTGCATGCACTTCAGAGTGCTGCTATTTTATGACATGTGAACGTGGCGACTATGCGTGAAAAAGTCCTTGAAAAAGACAGTCTGGAAGGAGATATACGCCTGGCTATGCTGATGAGTTGATTCCCAGAGTGTATATACACGCCTTTCCGATGTACGCTTCTATGCAATGCGTTGATATCAGTAAAGCTAGACCCATGGCATTGGAATGCAATAGAACGTCCTCGACAATGTTTCGGTGGATTTACCTGTTTCAAAGAAGAAAGGACGATTTGGAGAAGAGAATATTTCTTGGACCAGGGGAAGAGGTCGCTTGTTGCAGGCTTTGCAGTTATTATTTATATTCCTCTTCGATCTGGAACAGGGCGACGATGACTTGCATGGGCGGGCTGGACTCTACTGGGAAGCACGGCGCCAAATGGCCCATCGGCCAAGGGCGGGCGTTGGATGAAGAAGAAGAAGATATTCCTCTTCGAGTAGTTCGTAACTTTTTATATTTTCCATTCCATTTTCGTTATAGTGTGTTATAAGAGCTTCTTTAACTTTTTGTTGAATATGTCTGGTAGTGAGGACAGTGAGAAATATGGTTATTTTCGTTAATCTTCAAGATCAGAAACGTCGAATTATGATATTACCCGAGGAAGAAGATTCTGCTTGCGACTATTTGCAAAACTTTCCGACGTTGAACACGATTGGATATAGTAATTTATCTGTGTTTTAAATTTTTAATTTTCATTTTTTTTGTATAAAAATAAACACTTCTTTCTTCAGCCACTTCTTTTCTTCTGATTCACCGTTATGAATGCGCGTGCCCGGAGGAAAACCGGTGGCACTGGGCAGCAAGTCTCGTAAGTAAGGGGTGAAAACTCTATCATAAACTTTTGATACACATTGCTAAAGTATTTAATTAATTATTAATTTAAAGTTATAAGCACACACACAACTCATATGCACGAGAATCAAAACAGTCTTGCAACTTGTATCTCAAGTTATTTATATTTAACAATACAAAACTACCTTCTAAGGAAATCCTTAGTCATAAAAACGAAGTACAGGAAATTTTTTCATTCTAAAACTCATGATATTGTAATATAATTAAATATCTTAGTTTTAAACCAATTCTTCTTCACAATGATTCATTTGTATGAAAAGAAAATGTTTTTACTAAACAGGATAAAGGCAAAAACTTATTCATAAAAGCTTTCTTCTTTTTGTTATCAGGATGGTCTCAAAACAAAATATATCATTCTTAAGCTGCACATTAAAACTTTATGAAAGAATTTTTAAACCAGATACTCAGAAATTTAAAGTTAAAATAATTAACTGGCATTATTTGAATTTGTGCAATTAATGTAAAAAAAATTTCAGTTCATATTTTAATTAAATTTTTATAGTTGGCATCACACATCTATCTTCTAAGCAATATATCATAAAAATGAAGTGTAGTAATTTTTAATTCAAAAATATATGATAGACTCATTACAATACATTCTCAACTTAGATATAATATCAATATTTCTTCTGGATGATTACTTTGTCTAGATCAAAAATATTTCAGACCATATAGTACAAAAAATATTGCAAAAACCTTTTCTTTTTTTGTTTCTTTCTATTTTTTTGTTTTTTTAATTTGCTTGCAAGATGCTCTCAAAACAAAATACATCCTTCTCAAGAGGTACATTAAATTCTTATCAGAATACCTCCAAAAAAAGCAGCGATGAAAGGAAAACACATCTTCTTTCTGTTAGCAAATGAAATAAATGAAATTTGCAGAATGTTGAAAAAACGTAATCTCTTTCTCCACACAAACATAAGAGTGAAACTTCAAAAGGTAATGTCTTCCACAAGTATCTAAAATTCCATACTTACTTTCTTTCTCAAACTATATTTTATTGTTCTCAGATCGATAACATTACTTGGACGTCTATTCAATGAAAAAGTTACAGTTACATTACTTTTAATTCCATAAAAAAAGAAACAATTCTCTTCTTAAGTATTTTTTCAACTTTGAAAACCCCAAGATTGGTGACTTGTAATGCTTCCGCCAAAAAATCTAGTTTGATAAAGTAAAAAATATTTTTCATTCTAAATGGAAGAGTTTCTATTGCTAAAAAAATCTATTTTTATTTAATTACTTAAGAACTATCCCAGAACTACAATTTTAAAACTGTTTTAAAGTGATAGGAACTTTTTCTTTTATAAACTATTCCTTAATTGCATCTAACATTTTATTTAGTGAATAGTAACTGCATCAACTGCTGAGTTATAAAACTTATTTATATTTAAATTAAAATCAAAACTTGCATCTAATGAAAACTAACCGGTTTTATTTTAAAAATTATATAATTTGAGCTGTAGTATTTTATTACCAATATTTTAATTTAAACAAATATTTAATTTTTTAAAATATTAACAGATAAGTTTATTGTGTCAAAAAGCATAACTCTACTTCAAATTTTAATATATTAAAATAAGAATTAAAATCACAAAAGTTTTTATATTTAAGAACAACTTCATCTATTAATTTTTTATAGTATTTTCTTATAGCAAATTATAAGAAAAACCTAATTATTATAAAACAGTTAGAAAAGAATTAAGAGTACTCTGGAAATAAATCATTTTTGTTCTTATTATATATATATATATATATATATATTTATATATATATATATATATATATATATATATATATATATATATATATATATATATATATATATATATATATATATATATATATATATATATATATATATATATATATATATATATATATAAAATATTATAACTATATGAAGAACTAGTAAAAAAAATTCTTTATTTTTTTGAACTATGTATTATCTATAATAATAAAATAAGCATTTTTTCGCAAAATTAGTGAATTTGCTGCTTTTATTTTGCGAAAAAAATGTTTATACTATTATTATAAATATTCACCTATGTGCTGTTTTTTAATTAATCATATTTTTACAATTTATTTTTTATTATTAATATTTATGTGACTTAAAAAATTTGTATCATAAATTAAGTTGGTGAGAACTCAAAATGTAATTATTTTTATTGCTGATAATCTGCACACAGTAAAACTGAAATATTAAATTAATATTTCACTAGCTGTTTATTTATTTATTTTTTTGAAAATAATTCCGATAGTAATTATAAGAAAAATATGCACTGTTTTTTGTTAGAATAATAACAGCATCTACTTTTTTACGTTCTTGCTTCAGTTGTTATTTCTTCTTATATCAGTTGTTATTTTCAGATTTTTGCGTTTGCTTTGAAAGTCAGTTTTTTTTTTTTTTTTTTAATCTGTTATGAGATGTTTACATTTCTTATGACTGTAGTCATTTCTCATTTTCGTCAAGTGAAGGATAGGCTACGACAAATATCTTTCGTAAATATATATATTGAATTAATATTATTTTGTCCAATGTTGGTCTCTGAAATATTCATACAGAAAAATAAAATAAACACTTTTTGTCTTAAGAAAATAACATATTATTTCTATTTCATCTACTCCCTTATGAGCAAATATAATACTCAGTACCTCAGGATAAAGAAAATATTATTTTACAGAAATTATTGTGCATCTTTTACTTTGAAAATTTGATTTTCAACAAGCTCTATTTTTATATCAACACTTATGTGAATGAAGTGTTGATATATAAATAGAGCAAATTGAAACTTTAATTATTTGTAAGAACCTAACCAATGTACACATATATTCTTTCACTTAAAAATTTTGAATTATTTTAAAACATTTTCATACAATTCATTTTTATTGAATTTAATTCGATTTTGATATGTCATTAAAATGCAATTATACATTGCAAATTATTTATTTTCTGTATACACTTCCTAAGTAATTGTATTTTCCTTATATCTAATAAAAATATCTGATTTATTATTTTAAACTGGAGCAATGAATAAATAATAAATAATTTAAAGCCTTTTTAATATGTCGGGAATTTAGTTTTTTTCAATTTGATATAAATCATTCAAAACTAAAAATTTTGAAAAAGTTTATTTTTTTTACTTTAATTACAGTCATCAAAAGTATATTATTCATTTTATTCCATAAAAATACTACTTTTAAATTTCTGAATCAACTAATATAAATATTCAAATTACGTCAAATATTTTATATATTTTACATTATCTACTATTAAGTATTTGAACGCCCATGAAAATGAAGGTATCTGTGGTTGTGATCAACACATGCCTCTGTACTTGTAAATCATATAAGAAATAGCAATGATATTTTTAGCATGCAAGATGCCACGTAACTTAGAGCCGTTATTACTTAAAGGAAAAGTAGTTATTGGATATCCTAGAAATGGCCTATCATTGAGAAACTCATTTAGCGATTAATAAAGAACAACAGTGGCTTTTGTGATAAAGAAGTAGAATGTGAGTGGTATGATCGGAATGGGTGTCAATCCGGCAGATCTATTAAACTAAAAGATAGAGATTGACTAGCGTTAACGAAACACTTTTGAAGCAACAGTAACAAATCGATGACCCACACACTCCAGGAGATCCAATAAGCATCCAAAACTTCTGTTTCAGTAAACATCCGCAGAGCAGCCCGTTTGCTTTGTTTCCCATTTTCATACAAGCGACTATGATGCCTTGATTACAGAATCCTACCACTGTGCTCAGTTGAGGTGGTGCATGGTACGCCAAAATGGGACTCTAGATGAGAGGAAAGAGATTTTCTGTAATGAAGTGTCTAGGTTCAAAGTCTACTAGTCGCATCTAAGAATCTAGATTTGGTATATTTGTTAGATCGTCTTTTGCTAGAATGCATTGCAGCTACTGTAACGTTTGTGGAGGTGGAATTAGAGAATGAAGATGTTTTTTGTGTTATCGATTGAGACACTAGATCAAAATTCATTGAAGGTTCAACACTGACTCTTAATCCTCTATTCTAGAGAAAATGTATTCACTAGGCGGTGGCAATTTTATGGGATGGATCATTGTCACTTCCATGACGAAAACGCCACTTGTTATGTAGTGACATCAGTCATGGACAGACATGCTATGCACCGATTGGATTGGAATGTCCACGGTCTAGACTTGAAACCTATAAAACACCTCTGAGATGAATTGGAAGCCCGAATTTAGGGAGAAGCAGCCATCCCAAGTCGGTGACTGATCTTGTATTTCTTCTCCAAGTCCAATGAATCAAAAGAATCATTTTCACAATAGGAGGTATTAGCACATTTTAAATATGCACAAATTGTGTTTACTTCTTTTGACACAGGTGTCCAAACATTAAATCGTCGATAGTGAATACATATGTTCACACATGTGTCAAATGGAGTAAATAAGAATTCATTAAACGAAATAATAACATTAAAAGCAGTTTACATTTTCCTGTAAAATACTCATATTTTACAGAAATTCAGAAAAAAATATGAATATTTAAAAATGTATATTTTATCAGAATATATATTTTCTATATTAACATTACATTTTTAGAGATCTCTAAGATACCAGTACGTAAAAGTTGCTTACGTAAAAGAATTAAAATATAAGAGTATTAAAAAAGTTTAATTCTTAAAAAATTGCAAAAAATTAATATTAAATTTCATTTTTTTCTACCAAATAGATTTATATTTAAAATAATAATCAATCACAAATCTCATAAATAGACTTTTAATGCATTTTTAAGAGAGAAATTCTACATATTCATAAATTAAAATATTACGTTCATATTTTAAAATAGGATTTCCGTGTTAGCAATTTGTAAGAACAGAGCTATCTTACAGATCAATTTATATCATTTCTTAATAAAAATATTTTTAAGTCTATAAAGTTCAGTCGTGGTAGTTTCGTCAACTAAATTACACAGCTGCAAAACTATTCATTTTCACAATTACTAATTCTAAAAACTTCTACCTATCCATTAGCTACTGTACATTCCCTTTGATTTAAAATGTGAATATAACTAATGAACATTATTCTATTAGTATTCTGCAAATGCAAAAGGTAAGAAAAACATATATATTTGGGCAAGCTAGTGAAAATTAATTTTAAATTCCGCTTAGAAATTTATAGTGAATGAACTTTTATATATATATGCATATATATTCCCTCTAAAACGAGGAATTTATCAAAATAATTATTTTGTGAAGAACTAAGAAGATTTAATAAAATGAAGCAAAAAAGGTAGTTACATAAAATTTCAATGAAATACGAAATGATCGGACAGGATTTTTTGGACAAAATAGTTTCAATCATGACATCATCATAATTTAAGCTTTCAGTTTCAACATATTACGTGTTTAAAGCATCTGTTTAATCAAAACCATTTTTTAATGCTTTTTAATTAAACGTGATTTGTTTATTGAGAAAGATTATTTCCCTGAAAAGTTTACAGTAACTGCATTTGTCCTCTGTTGACATGGAATGTAAAGCAGCTCATGATTATCAAATATGTGGATAAAAAGTAACTAATTTTAAAGAAGTTCATTTAGGGGAATTCATGAACATATATAATTACATATTTATACAATCGCTTGTAAATGAGAAATTTTTTCATTTAAGTTAATATTAGTAAAAAATGAATAAGCTAAAATAGCATTGCTTTATATAAATGACTTAATGATTCAATTGCCTTTTTAAGAGAGTTGCCGATTCAAAGATTCTACAACTGGCACCGTCCGTGGAGCATCAGGCTGAGGCGATGCTCAGCATCTTGCGCAGGTACTCTTGGCACTCTTTTGCGGTAGTTACGACGCAGATTGGCGGCCACGAAGATTTTGTGAGAGCGATACGAGACAACATGCAGAAAACGCTTTATTCTGACTTCAAGTGAGTAAATTATATATTTCATAAAAATTTCATTTAAAAATTTATTGTTCTTATAATGATGCTAATTATTTTAATATATATATATATATATATATATATATATATATATATATATATATATATATATATATATATATATATATATATATATATATATATATATATATATATATATATATATATATATATATATATATATATATATATATATATATATATATATATATATATATATATATATATATATATATATATATATATATATATATATATATATATATATATATATATATATATATATATATATATTATATATATATATATATAATATATATATATATATATATATATATATATATATATATATATATATATATATATATATATATATATATATATATATATATATATATATATATATATATATATATATATATATATATATATATATATATATATATATATATATATATATATATATATATATATATATATATATATATATATATATATATATATATATATATATATATATATATATATATATATATATAATATATATATATAATATATATATATAATATATATATATATAATATATATGTATAATATATATATATATATATATAATATATATATATATATATATATATATATATATATATATATATATATATATATATATATATATATATATATATATATATATATATATATATATATATATATATATATATATATATATATATATATATATATATATATATATAAACTAATACCATAATACGTTATAACGCCTATGCGGTACAAAACGCATGGAAAATTCTTCTCTTTATAATATTTTAAGAACATCTTTCACGGAATATCAATGAATATTTTATTTAAATAACTGACTATTTTTAAATGACGGCAAATGTTATCTTGATGTATCGGAAAATAATTGATTGCCGTCGTTCACGGCTAAGGCAAGAGTCTTGGAGGAAACAATGGCTCTGGGAGACTGATGGGAAAACAGCTCAATACGTTGTATGACCTCTCCATCTGTTACGCAAGCTGTTACAAAGCAGAGACTTAAGTCAAGTAAACTCTAATAGTATCTTAAGTGAGATAATATAAGATATTGTTCAATTATCTGGGCAATAAAGAGAGTGTTCTAGATAGCCTCAATTACCTTCAAATTCTTAGTTGAGACCTCTAACGGGATAACAAAAGATATATTAGTTTCACAAAGACTGCCATTAAATACTATGAAATATGAATATCATTCGTGAAAATAAGATTGGATAAATATATAGTTAGTATTTTTGACTACAATCACTTGCATATATATATATATATATATATATATATATATATATATATATATATATATATATATATATATATATATATATATATATATATATATATCATACATACATAGATGTAATTTATCTTAAAAGTCATGGAGTTTTGACATTTGATTATTGGTTCATTTAAATTTTTAAATTTTAGGTATATAATTTGATTTGTTTTCCCTTTTTAAAGGTTTATTTTTTATATCGTATGAGAAAGTTGCTAATCCTTACTGAGTACACATAAGTTGAAGTATAAAAAAATAAAAATCTTTCATTTTTTCACTCTTTTTTTAATTCTTTTCAAACTAACATACTATTGTAATCCAAAATTATATAATTGTTTTGTGATTAGCATTTATTTATCAAAATATTTATAATTTCGAATGTATATATAAATTTAAAAATGATATTTATTTTAAAATAAAATTAAATAAAACAAATCTTTGAAATGGGTAGTTTTGTAATTTCCCTATTTGAAAGTAAATGTTTAAGCACATCTTTATTCTCACATGCGTTTACTAGAATTTTAATTCATAAAGTGTGTAAAATTTTACTATTTAGATAGCCCAGTTGTGTCTTTTTAGGAATGTAGGCCAATTCTTTCACAGTTTCTTTAGTATTTGCCAGTATTTTGAGCTATTTTTGCTGTTTTATTCCCCATAGTCTAGCTTGGTCAGATTAAGCTATCGAGCTCATGAATCATTATCATAAATAAGAAGATGGCTGTTAAACAGTCAGTTCTTTCTAAAGCTGCATTAGTCAATAAGTGATCCAAAGATGCCTGCATGGAATTACATTTGGTGCACTTCGGATTGGTGTTTCGGCCCTGATCATGAAAGGGACATGATGTGTATACTTTTAAACTTGCTAATGAAGGACTGAATGACTTATTGACCTGTGCTTATCAATATGTCATTAATTCAGTGGGTACATCAATGTAGATAGTAAGGACACTACCAAGAATTTTCTTTTTGCATTTGGGGGTGATTTCCACGGCTTCTTATTTGACCATTTCTTTTATCTAGGAGAATATCTCGGAAAGAACAAAGAGTGATTTGAAATCAACGAATCAGAGGCACCCTGCTTTTTATAAGTTCTACAGTTTCTTTTTCAAAAATTCTAACATGAGAAATGATCCTTTTAAAGTTGTCTGTTAAGAAAATTATTTATGATTGAAATTGTTAAATATTGAACTGTTTTGACGCACGCTTCAGTGCAATTATATACCTTTGTTCCAATTAATATAATTATAAAAATATGTATACTGTATGGCATAACGACTATCCAGACATTTGCGTTTGATATCACAGAATCAACAGCATTCAGTGCCTCACCAACTCTAGCTATTTGTTGAAATATAAAAACACAGCGGAAATTTGAATTTTAATCTTAATTTTAGTTGAAGATTCAGGGGTCTAACGTGGATTCCACCACTATAATGGCAACTGTCTTACTTATTATTGTCAATATACATTTGAGTACCAATTGCACTTGGTCAATGATCTCAAAAGCAAGCCTTGTAAGATACTCAGATAAGCTCATGGTTTTTGTAAGAATGAGTCCTGAGTTTAATTGGAAATAAACTCCAAGCAAGCCTTCTATTGGATTAAATATTGTTCTCAAAAATTTTCTTCCGACAGCGTGATTCATCAAGTCTATCAAGTGAATTCGATTCCTTCTTCATCTCATTTCCTTGCGAAATATCTGGGTTATATCCAGGACACAGCGATTTTGAATAGCAAACATGTAGAGTATCTGGTGTATAAATTGAGACACAGATTAGACTTTTTGAATTACATTACAGGATGAGATTGGGGTGCAAATGCCAACATACTTAGATTACTATATACCTCTCTAATGTAATTTGATTTTTAAATTTATTTTTCTGTATCACATCTAACTTAAAACAGTTGAAAAAAGTGCAATAAAATGTAGCTCACAAAAAACCTTGCATGAGATACTCCTCCCTCATAGATATCAAGTTATTTGACTGAGATGAGTACCGTCTGATATTCAGAAAATGGCATAGTTTTTGTTTGTCTTAAAATTAGAAAGTTAATATTTCCAGATAATAATAACTGCATAAAAGTACGACTTCTATATGGCTCAATCTTTGACAGAATAAATTTAGGTATTTATATTTTTAAATTAGTTTACTATTATTTAGTAGATTCTTAGAGTTATGCTTATGCTTTTCACGAGTAGCTTTTGCATGAGAAGAGACAGGTGCTTCCAACAAATAAAGAAAAGAATTTTAATTTTGCTTTTGCTATGTTACTAAACATGAGACCTCATTGCTTTGCATAAAATTCCTGTGAAGTGATGGAAATAGTTTTATTTATTCAGCTACAGCTAGAAGCAGATGTATATATATATATATATATATATATATATATATATATATGTATATATATATATATATATATATATATATATATATATATATATATATATATATATATATATATATATATATATATATATATATATATATATATATATATATATATATATATATATATATATATATATATATATATATATATATATATATATATATATATATATATATATATATATATATATATATATATATATATATATATATATATATATATATATATATATATATATATATATATATATATATATATATATATATATATATATATATATATATATATATATATATATATATATATATATATATATATATATATATATATATATATATATATATATATATATTATATATATATATATATATATATATATATATATATATATATATATATATATATATATATATATATATATATATATATATATATATATATATATTATATATATATATATATATATATATATATATATATTATATATATATATTATATATATATATATATATATATATATATATATATATATATATATATATATATATATATATATATATATATATATATATATATATATATATATATATATATATATATATATATATATATATATATATATATATATATATATATATATATATATATATATATATATATATATATATATATATATATATATATATATATATATATATATATATTATGCATGTATTTCTATTTCATTCTTAATCAAAATATACCTGTGACTTTATACAAAATTTTGAGAAAAATATCTAATTCTTTATTTAAAATACAGTAATAATGAGTGTTTGCTGTATGATTATTATTCCAAAATAATCTAAAAAGTAAGCATTGTGTATTTAAATATTACTTTCAATAATCCGTAAATTGAATAATTCATGATTTTAGAGATAGAAAAATAAAATTATTTGAAAAATATTATGCTAACGTTGCAAAGATTAAAGGCATTAGAGTTTTGAAAGATGAGTAAGCCATTAGGAAGAGATGAAATAACTGCTTTAATAGTTTACACACAAAATATGCATGGAATGCATGAAGTGTATTCGATTCTTATTTCAGAGATTAAAATAATATATATTTTTTGAACGAAATGTAAATGTAGTTACTAGTAGTTTAAGTCAAATATATTATAGTTAATAAGATTGAAATAGTCTCTATACGATTTATTCATAATATTCTTAATATTTATGATAATAATGATGTATAAATTCTAACTCATTACATTAAATTAAATATTATTAACTATTACACTTACATTCAAAAATCAAACTAATACAATGATTTTGTAAACAAAATTTAAAACAACTCTATATAATATACATGAGTTATTTTTAATTAAGGCAAATTAAAAAGATTTTCATTTCATATAAGTAGATTTAATGTACAGAAATATCCTAAAAATGTATCCAATGTTTGAGCTTGAAATAAAATTTTTATTTAATCCTCGTTATTATTTTTATTTGCATTGCAGTGTGATAAGATAAAGTTATTAGGGTAAATATTATTTTGATTGTTAAATAAGAACATGTATACTGAAGAATTGTTTAAAAATAAGTATTGTTGAGTAGATCTAGCTCTATGAATGAGAAAATATTATCTTCACAAGTGTAGTTTTTATTTTCATTCATTTTTATTACTTTAAAGTATTCTTCGCAATTTATAGCTTGTATTCTTATCATTTTCATACATCTTCTTTAAATATGCCTAATTATTTTATTTTATTTATTATTATTTGTTTTAATTATTATTTATTTTATTTTATTTATCATTTTTTGCTTTTCCAATATAAAAACTTCATTATTTTAAGCGCTTATATCCTTAAAAAAAACATAACACTAGCTTCAATTGCAGATTCATTCCAATCTAGGTGAGAAATTCTTATTGCATTCCTGAGGTAACTTGCATCGTTTTCATCCCTAATATGTTGTCTCTTTGTTTTTCTTTTGCATCAGCTATAAGCGATTCTTTCTTTAATTTACCTGAAATAAGTGATAAAACACGCTTTGAGTGGAACATACGTCAGTTACTTCCTGAAATTGGTCTAATCTGACCAACTTGCTTCAAGATTTTTATAAGAAATAAAAATATATTTAAAATAATGAGAGATATTCAATGACAATAAAATAAGATAACGTAATAACAAACTACATAAAAATTTTGAAGGTCCATTAAGCTACAAAAATCTTGATTTAGTGAAATAAAATTAATATAATAAGTAATAATTGCTTATTCGTGTATTTAACCACTTATACTTTTGGTTTTATTCAGTAACAAAAGAAATATTAAATTCTTGATTTTCAGTTCTATTTATAATAACTAAAATAAATAATATTGAATAAAATTTATAAATAAAATCTAGTATCTACTATTTCCCAGTGTTAAATTATTTTCTAAAAATTATCTGTCAACTTTATGCCATTTTTTCCCTCAATTATGTACTATTGAAAGTTACAGTTTTCTAAGAAATAATATTTAATATAATAAGCACAGATTTCAAATTGGTTTTACACTCCTCAAGATATCAGGTGCACATAAATATTTTAACGTGTGATAATTTTAAACTATTAAACATTAGTTTTTTTAAAAAAATATTTAATAGTATAATAAATAATAACAAATATAAATAATAATAATTAATTAATAAAATTTAAGAATTTAAGAGTAAATTTGTAAATTTTTTAAAAAGACATCAAAATACTTGTATTTTGTAGTGGTCACATGAATATGCTAAAAATATTGTCTGAAAAGCAATTTAATATTTGAAATATTACTCTTTTCAAGAACATGTTCAGTTTGAATTTAAAATAATAAATAACTACTATAAGCACTAAGTAAATAGTACTAAATCTCTGTATAAAAATATAACATTATATTCTATCATTAAAAACTATAAACAAATATTGATTTCAATTGTTCTTTGAATAATAATTTAAATAATTAATTTCAGTAACTATTTAATAGTGTCTTATTTTAACTATAATCATTGTAAAAAATATTTTTCTGTGTTGTAAAATATATTTTATTGATTCTTTTCAAAAACACAGAAAGATTATATAATTTACTAATATTTGTAAAGATATTTATTTACTGAAACATAGAAATGCTTATGTAGGCTACAAAAGTTATATTTTTCAATTTTGTAAATAAACAAAGGTAAAAATCTTGAAGTTTATTTAACAATCATATTCTTCTTAAATTTCAGTGAAACCCGTAAGTTTGGGTAAGCGTTAAATTTTGTCCAAGCTTCTTGAAATGAAAACATTTATGATATTATTATAAGTCAAATTGTAGTTATTTAACATTGAACTAAATAACAATTCTAAATTTACAGTGTAATTACAAAAGACTGTGAATTAAATCTTGAAGTTTATTTAACAATCATATTCTTCTTAAATTTCAGTGAAACCCGTAAGTTTGGGTAAGCGTTAAATTTTGTCAAAGCTTCTTGAAATGAAAACATTTATGATATTATGATTAGTCAAACTGTATTTATTTAACAATGAACTAAATAACAATTCTAAATTTACAGTGTAATTACAAAAGACTGTGAATTAAATCTTGAAGTTTATTTAACAATCATATTCTTCTTAAATTTCAGTGAAACCCGTAAGTTTGGGTAAGCGTTAAATTTTGTCAAAGCTTCTTGAAATGAAAACATTTATGATATTATGATTAGTCAAACTGTATTTATTTAACAATGAACTAAATAACAATTCTAAATTTACAGTGTAATTACAAAAGACTGTGAATTAAATCTTGAAGTTTATTTAACAATCATATTCTTCTTAAATTTCAGTGAAACCCGTAAGTTTGGGTAAGCATTAAATTTTGTCAAAGTTTCTTGAAATGAAAACATTTATGATATTATGATAAGTCAAACTGTATTTTTTTAACAATGAACTAAATAATAATTCTAAATTTACAGTGTAATTGCAACAGACTGTGAATTAAATCGCACCAGGCATTACTCAAGTATAACAATTTTGATTTTAGGTAAATTTTAAGAAAACATTGTTGTTGGTAAATGAACACTGCTTTACATTAAATTGATAAATTTCACTGTGTTACTTAATAAAGCTAAACTTTATTTGCATAAAATGACCAAATAATTATGTTTGGAAATAAATAAATAAAATGAAAAAATTCAACAAACATTTGAGACCATGATTTACAAATCTTCTTTTTATCATTTCCGCAATATTAATTAAAAGAAAATTTATAATGTTGACATAAATAAGGAAATTGTCTTAAGACTTAAAGGATATTGCTTTCAAATATTGCAGATATTAATTTAGAATTCTATTAACGAATGAAATTTTTAAAAATTTAAACTTTTCTTGCCGATTTAAACTAACCATAAAGTGGATGCTTTGCCTTGTTTTTTTCATTTTGATTTTTCTGCTGTTTTCTTGTCCACGTCGTAACAACTTGAATCCATGGAGAACGGCTTCTCAAACCGATGCTTTGCTCCTTTCAAAAGAAATCGTTTTATTAAAATGAACTTCAACAATGCTCTCAGGCGTTCGATGGTCAACTCCACCTTGAATGTGATTCGCGAAGAATTTGATTTGAAGGCAGGCAGCAAATTCGTGGACAAGTCTGATTTACGATGCTGTCTCAGTATGATGTGACGTAGGCGAAATGTTATCTTACGTCAAGGATATTGTAAACCAATGAGAATTGTAATAAAGTTACGTAGTCAGGATCTCAACTGGAACGAATTAAACAACCACTCTATGGTTTAAAAAGAAAATAAAAGTTCAGTGAAATATTAGGATAACCAAATGTTTTAGTTTAAATTATTTTCAACTTCTCATATGAGTGTTTTTCATATAAAGGAAGGAGGGTAGAGATAAAAATAATTTCAAGTTCAAAGCAAAAAAAAAAGTTTGATGTTGGCATATGTAAGACATTGGTCATAAGATTTAAAATAAATTGCTTACAAATATTGTAATTATTAATTTAAAATTTTATCAATTATTGAAATTCCTTAAAATTTTAGGAACTAGTATGATTTATCCCCCAATTGGTGACTTTGCGACTTTTTTATCGTCAAGCTGAACGCATGTTTTTGGAACAGCAAATTCCCCAAAGTCCGCTAATCAAAAATTCAAACATTTTAGGCATTTAAAAAAAAACAAATATGTGACCCAAAAAGGAAATAAAACACAATAAAAAGCATATCAATCAACAAAAATATCCGAAAAGCAACAAAAACTCAAATTGGCAACACTACTGTCAAAACAAAAGTTGCTAGACATTCTTGGGGGAGGATATATCATACTTATATCATTTTTAAATCGTCCAAATTTAAAGTAACCATAAAATGGATGTTTTGTCTTGCCTTTTTCCTTTTGCTTTTCAACTGTCATCGTGTTAATGGCTTGAGTCAATAGAGAACTGATTCTCAAATCAATGTTTTGGTGTTAATATAAGAAATAATTTATTAACAAAATGAACATCGACAATATTTTCAGACAGTTGATGGTGAACTTCTTGTTTGATGCCGCTCGAAGATTGTGATTGGAAGGCAGGCAGCAAATTTGTTGAGAAGTCAGATTTATGACACCGCCTTAATATAATCTCGTAATTAATTATGTGTGACGTAGATGGAATGCTATTTGACGTCATTGATATTTTAAACAATGAGAATTGTAATGAAGTGGCGTAGTCATAATATCAACTGGAACAAAAAAACAACCACAACAAATGTTTTTTTAATTGTTTCATTTGTGGCAGCAATCAAGCTAGTGTTTTTTGTTAACACTAACATAAATTACAATATAATTTAATTACATTACAAAACTTTCCCATGTAGCTGTACAAGCTGATATTTGTGAATACGTTAATCATTGTCGATTTATTCTTTCATAAATGTAGTTACTATAAATCAGTTTCTGTGATAGCTAAATTTATTCTTTCTTCATGATCTGCGTTTTATATTTACTTTGGATATCAGCCCTTAAAATTGAAAAGCCGTTAGCTGCCATTAATGCTAAAGTATCATCCATTTACATAATTTGTAAAATTGCAATAACATTCAAAATTTCTTAAACATTGCTAATGTGAAACTTTTTTTTCTTTCGTAAAAAAACATTTATAAAGTGAAATGAAACTACATTTAAGGAAATAAAAAGTAATATAAGAAATTTTCTAATCTGTATTGAAGCAATAGTTTAAATAAAACAAAAAATATTTAGATTTAGTAAATAATTCGGGTTTCATGTAGAATCGAGTACCACTTGGTTTGGTGAAAAAATTTGGGTGACAAACTTTAATTTGTGGTAATCCTGGTAACCCCATCTCTGTATATCTTTTATGTTGCGGCCATCTTATTAGATACATCTTGGCACTTAGCTTGGTGCCAAAAAACGCCAAAATATCAAGAGGTATCCCATTGTAAATTTTTATCATTAATTCTGTATAACAAAATTCTTATTCTGTTTATCCAACGAACGTTTGTATGGTGTTGAAGTGAGAACGAGTATACGATATAGATCGTATTTTATATCAATATGTTGGTCTCTGGATATCTAAAATAAAAATTTGTATTATTTCGAAATTTGAACTATTGTGTAAGTGATATATTTAAATAATAATTAATGCTGATAAAAAACCTCCTTGTAAAGCTACTTATCTCATGTAATAAATGTTAGCGATATAACTCTCTCCGTTCTGGCTCTTTTCAAGCTTCAAAAAATAAATGTGCTTTTTTATACCTCATTTTAAATTTATTATCTCTGTGTAACCGCGGAAAAGAGAACAAAAAAATATGGCATCGAGATGCTCCTTCTTTTCACATTCCCTAATTGTAATTTTATTTTAAAAAGAATGATAATTACTACGTTTTTTATATTTTTGAAAAAAAGTATTGTTTTTAGGCTCTGCAGCAAATGTGACTTCATTTTCTCCAATATGTTGCTAATTGAAAATGTATTGGAACGGAGACGAAAATAATTCTAGTTTCAATATTTAATGGTTTTCATCAATAAAAAGTGCTTTGAAACATTCCATATTTCAAGTGATTTAAGGTTGCAACTAATTTATTCGTGAGACTTCATTTCGGAATAAAAATCGTAGTTTTGAGAAGTTGTTAATAGTGCTATGCACACACTTTTATGCGATAAACCAATTAACTTTGTGTTTTCAAGTTTAAATAGAATTCTCAGAAGCGATTTCTTTTTCAATTTTGTCGATCTTTGCATATTTTTAGGTAAGCTCTATGAAGAAATGAAATATTGCTACTTTGTTTTCTGTTTCCGTTACATTAATTTGAGCTCAGTATTTTTGATTAATTACTAGATTAGAATGCAAAATATGTTATAGTATGTTTATATTTTGACACGTTAAAACTTTGTTTACGAGTTTAAAACTACGGTAATTTTTAATCAGTCAATGGTAATTTTTTTTATTTCTTTGAAATTTTGTTTATTTCAGTTTGATTAATAAAAATTCCACTGAATGCAAATTTTCTTAATGAAAAAAAAAAAAAAACATTACCAAAAGAGATAACCGAAATCTAGTTGCATGTTTTCCTCCGGTAAAAAGTGAAATAAGTAATCATTCGATAAGGCAGTGTCAACCCTAAATTTATTGGACTAGGTATGCAATGAATAACATAGTACTGCGATTTTTTTTTATATTTAGCTAAAATTAATAAAATAATTTTAAACTTTTTTAAAGAAAGCTTAGAAATTACTTTAAAAAGTAATGTAATTATTAGAGATTGTTTTGATGTACAACTTCCCGAATTTAGTAATTTCAAAATTATTTAAAATGTCTTAACATATATGGATATGTTCTTGAAGTGTTTAAAAAAGTTTTTTAAAGGAAATTTTATTTCTTTAATTGTTATCTATATTTACATATTTTTTGCAATATTTTTTCCTTGCTAAAAAGACATTGTTTAACACCTTTTATGATTATTCCTGAAAAACACATCTGAAACAAGAATTAAAATCATTTGATTAATTAATAACATACATAATCCCGTTTCCATTAGATAGTATGAGCTCCTTTAACACATAAAGTGGAAAAAAATAGCATCTTCTAAAAATAGCTTTCCACACAAAACATTTAGCAAAAGTTTAGGATAAATTTCTTTTCCTAGTGGCGCCAAGATTCATTGATTTTCTTTGTCGGCAAGAAAAAATCGTAGGTTACTCTGATTTTTTAATAAAAAAAGCATGAATCCATTTGAATAAATCTCATTTTTAAAGGAGTTATTGTGTGCAAAAAGTACACTGTGTATTATAAAGTTTTTGTAAAAGAAAACTTTTCATTAATTTGTAACTTTATTTTTTGTGAGAAATTTACAATGGGGAATTTCACATTCATTTTGGATAAATCTGTTTGAAATTTTAATGATAATATATTGTTAAATTTATCGGTTATTTAGGTTTTGCAAAATCTATAAAATTTTATGCAAATATCTAACGACTTCTTATCCTCTTGTTAATGCTTTAAAATTTTAAAGTAAACAAAGTCTTTCTTTATTAGAGTAAGATTTCTTTCATTTTAATATTTTTTTAATTTTATTTATTTACTTTTACATAATCCCCCTTCAACTCATTAATCAAAGTTTGCTAAAGAATGCATCATATGCTTTATAATTAAATCAATTAACTGAACCATGCTGTATTTTTTGATTGTGATTAATTATGTAAGAAAAATATATTCTACTGATTAAAGTTTTTAGTTCAAAGTTGAAAACTTAAAAATGTTGAATTTTGACAGAATTTCTTAACTAAACACATATGTTACAAGTTTACTAAGTATTATACTCAATCCATAGTTACGAGTAATTATTCAAATAAATTTATATGGTGTAAGAAATGTAGAAAAATCAGGATAGTAACTGTTATTGTGGACAGATGGCACCACTACACACTAATTTATTTTTATGGATTACCTATCACATTCGAAAAGCTGCCGATAGTTCAATACTCCCTTGCTGAGAGTGGCAAATACACACACAAATACAAAAAGCCACTTTCGTTTTTTATGTCATCCAGACATCTCACTTCGCTGTCATTTTTAATGAAAATAAATTATTATTGTTGATTGTAAAATATAATCAGCTGAATTATTTTGTTCTCTTCTTCCCTTTCAGCTCTTTCTTTTATTTTTTTGTTTCTTATGTGTTTGTGGATGAAAATGTTAAATCAAAAAAATATGCGCTTTCTTATTTGTGGAATATGAATAGCTTACATTGTTATTTTTGAGGTAAACATGACAATTTGTTTTCTCAATTCTTAAATTCATCTCTTCGTTTAATTAAATCTTGAATTGAATTTCGAATTTTATGTTAAACAACGGTCAATACTAAGTATCAAAAATAAACTTTATACTTGTGTGAAAAATCATAATTTAATCTAAAATGAAATCAGATTTGTTATTCACTTCAGCATAGAAAGAAATCAGGTTGTAAGATTTATTTTTTTGAAGTAATAAATATTTACTGACAAATCTATTTACCTTATTTTTCAGTAACTATTGTTTCTCAAATGTCTCTACAGAATATTTCATTTATACTTGCGAAATGGATTAAAATAAATTAAATGTGTACACAAATTTACATACATATTATGATATATAAGCATATTTGTACCGTAGATATATTACTTCGCCACTGCAGGATAGAATTTATAGATATATATTACTAAATATACCAATACTAAAGTTTTAGGTTAACTTTTTGGTGAAATGCTTTTAAATTTTAATTTAAAAACATTTCACCAAAATTTTAAATTTTGCTTTTAAATTTTAATTTCACTATGCATGGAAATAGAATTTGTAGGTGTTAGTAATTTTATAAAAAATAAATCACATTTATGCACAAGTCGATAATTTATTTCATAATTTAAAAATAAGTATTTAATATTCATCATTAAATTGGAAGAAAATGTTATCAAATATTTTTAGTTTCAAAAAGCTTACCACAAAAATAATAATTTTATGGCAGACATTTTTTTTAGAAAACTACACATTATTTGATATGAAGATCATATGAACATTCTATATTAGCAGAAAAATTTGATTTCTTGATCAGACAATGTAGCATTAATATTATTTTCCACATTTTTTTAAAAAAAATTTATGGCAAATATTTTAGAATTTGTATTAGTCTCTTAGAAGTAATTGTCTTAGAAACACTTTTCATAATATAAATAATTAGCTTTACATAAATGACGTTTTTAACATTTTTTCCATAATATAATATATTTATCAAGCATTGAATTTCATTACAAAATGTATATCATGTTATTCAACTTGCTGTGAGGATAATAAATTAAATTAATTTGTTTCCTGTATAAAATTTAGTTGGAGATTTGATTGACTCTCACTGATTTTCATACGTGATTTTGCATGAGTACCAATAGATTTAGAATTAGAATTAAAATTTTCAAATACAAGATATGCCTTCCTTTCATTAGTGTTGGAAACATAAATTCTTTGTGCTAGAAAGAAAAATCAATAAGACTTACTGGACAATTATCTAAAATGTTTAACGAAAAATCAATATCATCTAAATTGTGGTTTTATTATATCAGTCATACTTATATATGACCTATTATTGGACGAGTTGAAAAATCATAGCGTTAACTTTAATTTCTTAATCATTTTTATGGAGTTTTATTTTTGACCTTCACCATTTTTTTTCAGTTTAAAATTTCCAAACTCACTAAAGGCGGGCGACGATCAAAAGTTATTTTATATTTAATCTCTTTTCATACAGTTTTATTCTGAATTTTAAATAAATTTATAAATTATCATTGAATATGTAGAACAAAAAGAATTGTTTTAATCTGTCTAATATGCATATTGACTTTTGCTTAAAACTGTATTATATTTAATCTTAATAATGTGTGCATAATTATGTATGTTTTCCAAAACACAATGAAAATGTCGATATAAGTATAACCAAAATTTGCGTACATTCTGAAAGCTGGGGAGTATTGAAAGCAGAGATAATATTTATGATTCTATGGTCATGAATTGCAGGTTCATCATCGTGAAGATCGTGACTTTGAAGGAGAGGGAGAGAGCTGCCATTCGGAATGAAATGGAGGACCTGGCGGACAGCGAGGCGAGGATAATCCTGCTCTTCGCCACTCGGCAGGAGGCGCTGGACATCATGGGGGCGGCGGCGGACCTCGGCCTCACCGGGAAGCACTATGTTTGGATTGCAGCGCAATCCGTCGTGGGAACTAAGCTGGACACTTCCCCAGGGCAGTTCCCGCCAGGAATGCTGGGTAATAGGAGCCTTCTTCCTTTCAATGCCATATGGCTCGTCCGAAATTTTTCATGATTATTCCACATTTGTAATGTCAAAAGATTCTAAAGATTTTCCTTTTTCATTCAGTACCGACATAAATTATTTTGAATGAATGAAAGAAAAGAAGAAATGTCCATAACATTTCTGTTATAGCAAACCGAGTTAGTTGAATGGATACCTCATATCCCCTAAAAAAATATGTTTCCTAAATCCAATAAAAATTAGTAAAATTTAATATTCAGTAAAATAATCAGAAAGGAAATGTTTACTTCGTTTTTCCAAAAAACAGAATACTCGTTGACTTATTACCAAAAAGTTCAATATCATTCCATTGCTGTAAATGCTATTTTCAAATTAAAAGCAAATTAACTTGAAATTTATTTTTAATGCATATGTTATGTCATCAGAGATAATTCCGAGCAAATTATCTCTTATGATAAAACATAAAATAATATTATTATACATTCATATTATTCATCTTACGTATAACTTATAAAAGAAATTTCTGTAACATGAAACTACTTCAAAAACTGCTTTCATTTACAAGATCAAAATTGGGCAAAGATTTTATTTAGAATACATTTTAAAATGAATGTATTATCACTTCACTGTCATAACAATTAAATTATTGATTTTGATTTTATTTGTCTTTGATTGATATCAGCTTCAAAATGCCAAACTGTACTTATGCCAGTATAAAATCAAAATAATTTCATTACATAAAATTTTAATATCATTAACATATAATCTAAGATATTAAAAAGTATGAATATCTGAAGACCAAAAATATTCCCTCATAATATAATTTTTTTTCAGGTGTATATTATAACACAACGATGCACCGATTATTTGATGAACTGGAGCGGGCAGTAACAGTATTTGGTCACGGTTTGGAATTGTTTTACAATGATCCAAGAAACGCAAATGTCAGCTTAATTCCAAATCTGACATGCAATGGCACTGGACAACTGAGGTGGAGTAAGGGGGATTTGTTTTTCAAGTAAATATCCTTTAAGTAAATGTTTTATTATATTTCTATAGAATAAATTCACTTTTTCAATAATGGCGGGCACTGGATGACTAATTCTTCACCACAATAAGGCCAAAATCGTTACCTGGTGGGCAACTTTGAACCGTGTTACGGAGGTGAGTAGCATTACCCACACCATACCACCACAAACCCGTTTATAGGGTGGGCCACGTTCATACATCATCTGAGGAGAAAGGACAGAGAGAAAGAAACATTCATGCCCGAACCGGGATTCGAACCCTTGACCAACAGCATAAGAGTCAGAAACGCTAACCACTTAGCCATCGATCGGCATATATTTATTATAAAACTTTATATTTATCAGAAGAGTTTTTTTTAATATTCTTGCATTTTAACAAGCAAGTGAAGAATTTGATTTAATTTTCTTATACATGAAGTTACAGGGACTTATTTATAATGTTTTATATGTATTTGTTGAATATATACTACAATTTGATATGAAATATGTTCTGATAACAATAAAGTCTTTAAAAATTGTGTCTAGTTTTATGAAACAATGCTCAGAAAAAAGTAAAAATTTAGTTCATTTGACAGAGAGAAAGAGAGAAATTCAGTCAGGCCATAAACATATCAATCTATCTAATCAAGAGAATTTTTTACAGATATAAATTAATACACATATTTTTTATTTTAAAATTTAGATCAGTGATAAAATTTGTAAACTGAAATTATATTCAGTTTATACTTTTTAAACTATTTGTGAGTAAATTTTACCTTCTTAAAATAGCCTATTCCTTACGGAACTGAAAAAACACAATCAATATATTTTATAATATATTGTATGAATATATTTATATATAAAGTTTATAATTGATAACATTAGTGAAACAGTAAAACTAATTTATGCTTCAAGCAAAAATGTTGATGAAAAATTTATCGCACAAAAAATTTTGTAATTTGATCTTTTAGGCATAACAGTGTCAAATAATATTTGCATGTTTTCTACTTTTAGGTATTTGAAGAATGTTACAGCTTACCTTAAAGAAGGGCCGCCAATAAGTTTTAATATGGATGGTTCTCTAAAATTTGTTGAACTTCTAGTCCTAAATCTTGACAACAAAGGCGTCTGGGAAAAAGTAATGTATAAAATTAAACTGTTATTTAAAAAAGGCAACAAAAACTAGTAAAAATATGATAAAATAAAAACGAATATTGCTTGAATTTCAGATAGGAAAATGGACAGATACCGGCCTGGATATTAAAGATATTGTGTGGCCTGGTGACAGTCCAGTACCGCCACCAGGTGTACCTGAAAAGTTCAATTTAAAAGTGACCTTCCTCGATGAGCCGCCTTTCGTAAACGTCCTTCCTCCAGATAATGAAACTGGGGAATGTAAAACAAGTAGATCTGTTAGATGTAGAATAGCTCCTGAGCATAAACTAGTTGGGTAAGTCTCAAAGTTGTGTGTGTTACTTCACGATAAAAAATTAATGTTCATTTCTTGATACAGGCATAATTTAAATGAAGAATGGGTTTGCATAAATAAATCGATAGAAAATAAAATATAATAAAGGAAGTTTATGCGTTAAAAAAACAATTTCAAAAATGCTGTTGTCTTTCGTTTAATTGGAGCACCACGAATGTGAAAGTGTAATTTTGCTGTAAGACCCATCCGATAGATGGCACCACCAGAAGATCCACTCCCTCAATTTTAACTTTGATGTGAAGGAGGAGGAATTCTTACTCCAGACCATTACACCCATGGTAACGACTGACCATAGGAATTTCGATTTCACAGATTTAACATGCACGTATATCACATGTAGTTGGTGGGTCTTTGACGGCCTTGGAAATGAGATCCCGCCCATCCGGACGGAAGGTCGATGACCTAACCACTAGGCTACCACAGTAACATTAATTTAATGTTTAATACTTGACATTAGTATTACATGAAATTAAAAAGAATTTATTGAGAAATCTTTTATTTTCCATATTTTACAATTTTGTCGATTCTATTGCTTTCAAAAAAACGTGTATAATCTGTATTAATTTTAATTTATAACACAAATTTTCTTTAAATTAAGTAAGTGGTAATTAAATATAAAAATTTCTATTTGCTTTAATTTTATTTATTGTATCTTGATTGTTTGATTTTTATTCGAATGAATAGAATATCGAACAAATCATGTTGTACAAGAAAATAAATTTAAGCCAGTCATAATTGATTACTATAAACATGCATGAATTAAAATACTTTTCATGTATATAAATAATTTATTTTAAGTATTCAAATATAAAACTAAATAGTCAAATAAAAATAAATAATCATCATTTATTCCTGATTAATATAAATACTAAAACTTTTCATATTAGAAAAGCATCGTTTATCACTAAAGGCTAATTATAAACATAGCTGTATTAAAAAAAATGAAAGTTAATCTAAAAATAATGAGAAAAAAATTGCTTTCAAAATATTTAATCATTTTATGATGATAAATAATGATTGAAAGTGTAGCTCAACATTTTAATTTTTGTTTTACTATTTCTTTTGAAAAAAATTTTTATGTATATATTTTCGAAAATATTTATTTAAATGAATTCGTTTCTTCTTTTTCTGTTTTAATGTCACTAATTAAAATTTTCTTATAGCTCATAAAATTTTTAATTGGTTGCTTCTCATCATATATTTTTCTAAGCATGGAAATTTGTCATAACTTAATTATAACTATATTTGTAGATATAATTTTGCTGTTCTAACATTTTAACATTTATTACATTTTGTGAATCATAATTATTATAACATTCATCATATTTACTTATTAGACTGAAAATCCCATACTGAGGATTTTTTGCATGTCTGCTCAAAATTCTCTTTTAATGATAATATTTGCTTTTACCTTATTCATCAATTGATTATTTATCAATTTAAACTACAATATATTTTTATTAATCTTGAAATTAAAACCTATCAATTATCATAATTTTAATGAGTCATATTTAATACCTATGTCAAACAATGTTTCAGTTATTAATATTTGTGCGATCTAAAAATACATGTAATATAATGTACTTAATAAGTGGCAGTGAAGACTCAATACAGTGAATTTGAAAAAGAAATCAATGTTAATTTCATGCTATCTGCAGTGAACTGGTTGTTAAAATGACATATAGTGCGATATATTCTAAAATACATGAATCAAGATAAAAGAGAAAGCATTGTGTACATGAAATTTCCGTTCTAACAATAATTTTACTAAGAATAGAACAATGTCAAAATTCAGAACTCATGCAGCAAGTAGAGGAGAACACACGGTTCGGATGATCAGACTGGAAAAAGCAAATTGATCAGTGCACCTGTAATATCAGGGAACAATTACCTTCATGAGTCCACTCTAAATCGACTGTTGTGAAGATTATTCGGAATAGGGAATAAGATACATTTCAGAAGTCCTTTGCTTCCTTTGCGGACATCACCTCGTGGGGGCTGATGCGTAAGCATACTTTCGCGAGTGACAAAGCAGACCACAACTATCGATATTTTGATGCAAAAATTTCTATATTGGTCATGAATAGTATTTAAAACGGGTATCTGTAAGCCTAAATTCACGTTGGATTATTAAAAAGATTGCAATTGAGTGGTAAATACAGACGCTTTCATTTACACTCTTCACGATATAGATTCATATGAACTCAGTCTGAGATGGTTGGCATTTCCAGATAAATCAGTCTTTTATGGCGAAAATGACGGCCATTACGCACGAGTAATATGGTGATCTCGTGACTGACCCAATGTTACTAACAAATGGGCATCATACCGTGCCATCTTGATTTGAGTTCCTTTCACCTCCGGATACAAATCACCATTAATTCATATTGTGTTCAGCAAAAAACTAACCAATATAAGTTGAAGTTTGCACTGTTCTGTTATTATACTCCATGTGATGACATTGCGCTGCTAGGAGATTATTGAAAGCATTTCAGGCGAATAATACCAGACTACACGTTGCATGAATTAGCCAACATGCATTGTAAAATATTCAATTGGTTAGTCATAAAATATTCAAATTTTCAAAGGGTGTGTTTTCGCCTACGAATATAAATCACCATCAATACACAATGTCTTCACTACCGAATACAAATCACCATTAATTCACATTGTCTTCGCCTCCCAATACAAATCACCATTAATGCATATTGAGAGCGGTATAAAAGTAAACAATAAATAGATGACGTACTCTCTCTAGTGAACACTGAATTTTTGCAGAGGATATTGAAAGTATTTACAGATTAATAAAGCCAGACTACACATTATTGGAATTTGCCAACATACTTTGCAAAATATTCAATTGATTGGTTGTAAAATATTCAAATTTTCTATGGGGGGGGGCTTTCACCTACGAATACAAATCACTATTAATGCACAGTGTGAGCAGTAGGAAAGTAAATGGCATATAAATGACGTACTCTATCTAGTGGCACTAGCACTTTTGCCGAGGATATTGAAAGCATTTACAGATTAATAAAGACACATCACTTGAATTAGCCAACATGCTTTGTAAAATAATCAAATAGTTCACTGTCATGTACTTTTGAGGGTTTCGATAATGTTTAGAACCTCTCAAAAGGCAAATCCGCACTTTCTTTCAGTCTGTATCTAGACTTGTTGCTAAACTTATCACCACCAAGGGTGACCCACAAATAACTGAGCATACTGTATAGTATAGCAATACAAAAATCATGTTAGGTTGAGATATCTTCTAGTTTGGTTATGTAAATTGTTTTTATCGATTATCGTCACTTTATATGCATGGGTTCTGAGGTGTTCCCCAACTTCACTGTAATATATATATTCTAATCAATCTATCCATAAATAAATGATATCTTCAATAATAGGATAATATGGACATTTTAAAGCTGGTTAAACTTAGCAAACAATCAGCTTTATTTCATATATTAAAACATTGCATTTAAAATGTGTTTGAAATAAATAAACTGCATGACATTTTATTTGTCAATGATTTTTTTCCAGTATCAACCATTCGATGGCCATCAGAAATCCTAACTTCTACCGGTGCTGTTCAGGATTTTGCATAGATTTACTTCAAAAATTCGCTCAAGACCTCAAATTCTCTTATGATCTCTACAGGGTGGAAGATGGTACTTGGGGAGTTCTAAGTGTAAGTTCATTCTTTCAGTGAACTGTATATTTTGAAATTAACCCAATCATATTTTAAGTTTACAACAAAATTATTCTCAAAAACAAAATACATTATTAAAATTTTTATTTCTGATCTGTTTAAAATTCAAGATAAGTCTTTGTTAAATTTCATGAATTTTGACAAACAATGGAACTACTGAAGTTGCTGTTTTTCTAACATTCACTAAAGAATTAACAGTTCTTTAATTAACATTTTCATCAAAATCGTTCTTTTAAAATGAAACCAACCTCATCATTAAAAATTATTCGATTAAAATATCTGCTAAATAGTACTTAATGACTAATTATATTTAATTTAGAACCTAATATCGCTATTTTTTCTTTATTTCAGTATTATCATAAGAATTTAATAATATGCTCTAGTTATGCAATATCCTCCTTACATTTGATAAGTCTCTGACATTTAAACATGAAATAACTCTACAAAATTTAAGAATTTTATAATAAAAGTAAGGCAAGTGGAAAATGTTTTTTATGAGTATTTTTAATTAATTGAAGAAATTCAAATATAAAACCACACAATCCTTCAAATACTTATGTTAACAAATGGAATTCATATTTCTGTTTGGTTTTATAACTATCTTGAAACATTCACCGTGCTCTAATGGTGAAGTGAATGTTGAAGTGTTGAGCATGTCGGAAATTTACATTTTCTTCTCAGTATTTTAGTCAACATCACTAAGGTGACATAACTGTTTTTGGCTCTCTTTCTGAGAGAAGTGACCAAGAACTTAATACAAACAGTAGATTTTAAATGAGAAAAGAATGTAACTGTAATAAGAAACTTACCTAATTCTATGATTCATATTTTATTTATTGCAACAATTAAAACAATTATGACACTTTGAACTGCACTAGAACCATGCTTGCTTTTACAATTTGCACTTATTTGTGGAGCACTTTCTTTTGCAGTGAAAGCATGCATAGCATTGAACCCCGCTTCTCGAATTACCTCCAGCTATTTCTCTCAGTGACATTTTTTGAGAAGAAAATCTCATCTATGGAAAGTAATTTTTTCTTACAAATTACAAAGTGATTACCTTTGTAAAGCTGCTTAAGGGTATCATTTATATTTTCCAGTTTATAAAAGTCGAAATCTTCTATTCCAACAACAACCACTAACACTTTTCTGCTATCTGTGCAATCACGTTTGACATCAGAGACTTGTATTCGTACAGTATCACCAATTTGAATAGGAGAAAATTGTTTTTCTGAGTTTCGTAACATCTGTATTGCTTGCAGTAGAAAATTTTATTTTTTTTAATAGAAATTAACTTATATTTTCTATTTAGAACTTGATGTGAAGATGTGGTAGATTACAGGTCCTTTTGAATATATTTCTGTGGAATATAGTTTTCAGTATGACCACCACTCACTTTTAACTTAAAGCAGCTTCTTCAAGCTGTTTTGGGGTTTAAAAAGTATAAGTGATTTCTTCGAGTTGTTCTTCGGTTTCAATATTTGGCTTTTGTACCCAAAGCAAAAAAGACTGTGCTGTGCCCATTTTTGCTTTAACGCCAAACATGCCATCATGAGAACTTTGGCATATTCCTTGAAGTATGCAGTGTTCTTGGCAAATTGAACGAAGGATAAACCATCTGATCATTTATTTACACCATTCATCCATGCAGTTGACCTGTTCTGTATATCATATCCTTTCAGCTGAAGCTTGTATTTAAAATTGACGAGGCTTTCCAAGAACTATCTTAACATCCTTCCACATAGCGCCTATTTGAAATACAACTTAAAGACCATATTCTCAACATTATATGATTGCAATATTACTGGAGCTTCAAATGTTGAAAATACTGGAAAATGTGTAATACGCTATTTATATAGTCTCTTAGTCTTCAAAGGTCATAGCTGGATAAATTTAGTTTAATGATGTTGATACACCATTATGAACGTATATTCGCCATCTCTGTTTGACTGCAGATCTATTAAATCAAAATGCCATCTTGAATTTAACTCAGAACTGACCATTGGTTCCACAACAATAACTTTTCTAAAAGCACTGTGTTTTCTTTAACGCTTTTGACATAAATTGAAATACAACAATACAACTTCATTTATATTTTTTTTAATTTAACTTGCAACTCTAAGCATATGTGTTAATCCTATCTAGTTTATTCTGCCGTGAATTTCATGTAGTATAATGAACAATTCCTCATTGGCAACATAATACTGTACATTCATTTCTCTTGATTTCAATGATACAATTAACTGATCTTCATCCTTATTTGTTAAAACGACATAACGTTTAATCGTCTGTGCTGCACCTATTTTTAATAGGAACAACGTTAGAAAGCATTTTAGAGTACTTTTCTTGAGAAAAATAAAAATATTTGTCTTATCATTTATCCGCAATTAATGCATTTAACGTTTTAAGAAAAATATCACAATTCACTGCAGCATCCATTTACACTAAAATAGATTATCGGAAAAATATTGGAAAATGTTGTTTGCACTGTCAAACCTTTCATAAGTTTAACAAAACTAACTGACTTCCTGTAGAACAAAGAATTTGGAGGGAGATAGATTTTTCACTTTTTTGGTTCACGCCAGGTCCTCCCTATTCTAATTCAACCAGAAATGTCGATGATTGTCGACATACACCAGTGAGGATCCGAATGCATAAGAATGAAATGAAATATTCGATCTTTTACCGACACATTTAGTATGTGTTGATATTCAAGGATGAAAGTCGACATTCTCCAATTTCGATCTTTCACGCGGTGACATACACACACACACACACACACACACACACACACATATATATATATATATATATATATATATATATATATATATATATATATATATATATATATATATATATTAAATTCCAGTTTCAGCTAAGGAATTTACTTATTTAAAACTTAATTGAGAAAATCATGAGTTTCAGAAAATATGAATACATTTGCTTTTGAATTCGTGAACATTTCGATTTACCTTTTTATTTATTTCAATAATATAAAATTTTCGCTCTATATTTAAATGAATAAACACAAAATATTCTTGCAATTATATCTTTGAATATCAAAAAAGCAAACTGAATAATATTTAGATAATGTTTTAATTTTGTGGACGAAAATACAACGTGAATGAGGTTTTAAAACATACCAGATTTGCTCCAAATCAAGTAAACATTTGAATGTATTATTATGATTAATAAGAATATTAAAATTACTTAGATTTTTATAAATTCATGCTTTAACTTCTCGAAATTTCCAGTTAAAATTGCTATAATGTTATGATTGTATTAATTAATGAAATGTTCTGTAGAATATTTCTTTTCAAATTCTGCTAACATGCTAAAAAATTATTTTTGTAAGCATGACTAATATAAAGTTTAACTGATTAAATTAAATTTTTCTAAATATTTTAAAATGTTATTCTATTTAATAAAAGAAAACTATCATAGAAGTACATTTTTTTAAATATAAAAACTAATCTTACTTATATCAAAAAATTATTTTAAAAATACTTTTCAAAAATGCATTTCTTATAACTATTTTATTAGCTTAATAGTTTACTACCAAAGGCATAAATGTGCAGTTTGTAAGTCAAAAATTTTTGAATTCATTTTCTCTAGATGAACATTCTGAAATAATCTATACCCCTAATGCAAAAAAAATTAATTGCAATAGGTGTTGTTTGTTTTTCAGTGTTTGTTTTCCCATCCTAAAGAATTCAGCTTTATCTTTGTTTCCCAGCATTCTTTATTCCTTAGGTTCTTTGTTATCCTAAAGTTCTTTTGTCTCTCATTCTTTCTAGATTCTGGGAGAATAAATGAATACATTAGCTATTAAAGATATGCATTCGAGAATTTACATCATTTGTAGTCAAATGAGTCTAATGGGATTAATCACATTAAATAGAGTTGAACTTGTAAACACGATTTCCTCATTTGTATAGTTAAATTAGTTTATTTTCTAAAGTACATAAGCATTTTCATTTAATTCTAACATGTAGTATTTTCGTATTCCAAAATGTACATTTATGTTTTATAAATTTTATTCTACTACGAATGCATTTTGTTTTGTTTATAAGAAATTAAGAAAATTTATTCTATTTTTCGATGGGATTTAAATGTTAACATTTCTTGATAAATAGTAAACTTTAGAATAGTCTAAGAGACTGTTTGTCTCACAGATGTATAGATTATATATGTAAATAAAGCCCACATTTCATTATTTTTAAAATCGTGTAATTGTTCTTCAAGTGAAAATAAATAATCAGGGAAGGAAATTAGAGAGATAAAGAAATTATTTGCTGTTAACTACTAAAAGTTAAAAATAATTGTTACTTTATTTTCCTTTTATAAAAATCAAATGAATCCAAATCATATAAAATATTGAATAAAAACCATAACTTATTAATATTCATTTCACTCAATATTTTTATTTAAATTTACTATTGAATTTACATTTTATTTATTTTTGTGTAAAGAAAATATGCTTACTCAAGACCGACCTTAAAACAATTCAAAATTTCACTAATGTGCTTAAAATGTGTAAAGTTTATTTTATTAACTTGACACGAGACTTCTGAATGAGGAAATTTTAGTGTAGATTTATGGATTTCATTTGTATTTTAAAGAGTTATTTACTCAAATTATGATCAACAAGGGATAATTGTTTTAATATTATCGTAAACGAATTGCTATAGTTTTTTAGTTTTCATACTGATATAAAAAATAGGTACGAAACTCAAAAATTATGCAAATATATATGATGTATGATTAGTGAATAATGTACGAAATTGGTTACCATTTGTAAAGAATAAAAAGTACATTGATTTCCAAAAAATATAATTGAAAAACATTTTTCGCTGTATCATTTTTTTTTAAGATTTATATAGTATAAATAATCTTCCTACAAATGATTTATTAAATTTATAAAGCTTGCGAGGCTAGGAAAAAGCAGCTTCTCTATTACATCGAAATCTTAAGGCAGGAAATAGACAATTTAAAAAACAATTTCTGTAATTGTCGAATAAATTTATGTTTAGGTTCCTCCGTTGTTTTATAACTCAAATCATTTTAACAAGTACACATTATCGATCGATTTCTGTATAACTAATTGAAAGTTATCAAGAAATGTAATTGAGATTTATTTAATAAAATAAAACTCACTTATAAAAAAAATTTAAAACTAAGAAAATAAATAGGTTTAATTTATTAAGCGAAGCAAAATATTATTAATTTTGGACATTTGAGTATTTATTACCTATGAATTATAAATTAAATGGAACACACTTTATAATTTGAGTATAGTATTATATTTACACATTTAGAAGCAATTAAATTTTTATTTAAAGAAAAATGGTTACTATTACATATTACGAAAAGATCACGTGAACTTCATGGTAAAAGTATTAAATCTAATCACAAACATCGCTTAAGAATAATATTATATACGAAGTTACAGCCCATGTAATGGTATATATAGAAGAAGTTTGAGATAAATAAAATACCTCGTACTGTTTCAGATTATATCTAATAACGATAAAAATAGTTATCTTTATCTCTATTCCTTTATTAACTTGTAATCTGTGAGTAATAACTTGCCATACTTGAGTTATGTTATATAATTAGTGACTTATCTTCATCTCTTATCATGAAATTTATTCAGTGCGTTTTTATCATTTTGTATAGGCAACACTGAACTGAAGACTTCTTATATTACATCTGATATAAACACGGAATATTAACTAAACATTTTTATCACCCCTTAATATTTTGGTTGTAATATTCACGAATAATGTCATTTGTTTTTCTCAACTATTAGTTAGACATATAATACGAATCTTATGTGAATAAATCGTTTCTAGATGTTCCTATAAGGCATTATTTCATTATTTGCATTTTAGTGACTTATGAATGCAACATATTATGTATTAAGGAATATAAAGTTTGTCTAAAAAGTTAGAAGAATAAATATATGAATACGGATATAAAGTTTATATAATTTAAATATAATATATATAAATTTTAAATATCTAATATTAACTAAAACAGTTTTACAAAACAATATATTTGAATTTTGAAACACTATATATATATATATATATATATATATATATATATATATATATATATATATATATATATATATATATTCGAAAATTTTTCTTTCCTCTTGTGTTTAAAACGCAGTTTAATATTAAGATGCTGTACCTTAAATGCATCTTTATCTATTATTATTTAAAAAAGTTTAACATGCTTTGATGGTTCAAATATTTTTCAATCAATAAAAGAGACACGAACCCATTACCGTAGATAAATCATATTAGACTGCATTTGTATGGAAAGAGAACTGACAGAATTTTTCCGGTATCTTAAATTGCAACAGAGAATACAACAAAGCGAAATTTATTTTTTATCTTACCTGAAAGAAACTGCTATTTTATTCAGCTTCTGGTAATTCCCATCCAGCATGGTAATTGAATTTATTTTTCTCTTAAATTTGAAAGTAAAAATTCAATTTCCTATCCAAGCGATTTCGGCTTTTGATTTGGAGATTAAAAAATTTATGATGAATAAATAGATAGGTGAAAAATATAAAAATGTACTTGTTATTTTCCTTACAATATAAAGATTTTATAATATTATTGAATATAGAGATTACAATGTGCAGATCTGCATATTTTTAACAATCAAATTAACTTTCGAACCCCGATATAAGTTTATCTGTGTTACCAATAAATTTTACATTTATTCAACTAAATTTTTTCTTAGTTTTTAAATATCAAACGGAAATATTTGTTTGTAAATAATATTTATGAGGAAGTAAAAAAGCTAGTTTTAAAAAAAATGAAAAGAATATTTTAGAATTTGTTAAAAATCAAAACAGTAGTTTTATTATTCATTCAGAATGGTGAAAATACAGATGGTTCTTCTGGAAAAGTAAAAATTGCCATTCTTTCTTTATTTTCTATTATGCTCTACTATATTTATTATTTTATTTTAAAACTAGGTATATTCTGTAAAACTCTTTATTTTTATCTACTTATCATACACAATTCTATTTATGTAATTAATATGTTAATATGAATTATATTTATATAATTCTCGATTTATACGATACTTACACAATTCTATTTTGATCTTAATTAAAACGTAAATATAGGATTGTGTATGTGAAATTCTTTATTATTTACTTTTCAGCAGAAAAAGTTTCTCGTTTGAATATCATTAGTGCACTGTACTGAATGCTTACACTTTATAATATAAATAAAATACTTTATAAAAGTAGGACTATTAAATTATTATTGCATTTTAATTATTTAAAAACTACCTGATTGCATCATTTAAATAAATATAATTTAAATAATCAGAATGATTCATAATAAATTTGAGTTTAAAATTTTACAGAATTAAAATAAACAAAGTATTAAATAAGAGTGAAAATCATTCATTTTTTAGTTACAAAGAATAAAATGTTTGCTAAATAAATTATATTTAACTTATAAATATTAGTATTTTACGCATTTATTTTTAATGGTAAGTCCATGCTAACACAAAGGGTGGTTAAAATAATTGCTTCAAGACATAGTTTATATAAGTTCAATAAAAAATTTGGAATGAAAAATTTTATTGAGAACATTTTAAGGATGTTTTTTTATAAATCAGTAAAATTGGTAAACATTTTTAAATAGTTCTACAAGAATAATTATTAGAACTCTATAAATAAAATTATACTTTGCCTGATTAAAATTTTCTTGATTTTTAAAAAGAAAAACTTTCACAAAAGGAAAATCTACATCAATTTGAAGTTGTTATTTTTAAGAAGACAATAATGATTTAGAGCGTTAAAAATAATCAAAAATCAAATAATTTTTTATTTAAATGTGAACTTAGTATCAAAAATTTATTATACAAATATATTTTAGAGAGGAAAATAATGCTATTAAAAATAAAAAATCTAGCGTCATTTTCATAATATACATTATTTGATTCAGAATATAATTTTAGTTTTCTACTGACTTTCAAGAAAGGTAATATATTTAAAGACTATTGGCATTTATTTAAACTGTCTTAATTTCTAAGCGAAAAGCAATATGCTAAAAAAACTCGTTAAATGATAGCTTTATGTCGACGAAATGAAACCAATTACAAATATTTTTACCAAATTTACAACAAATGAACCTTAAACTTTCTTAAACTTTCTCATTTTATAAATGCATCAAGCACCCACAAAAATTTATGTGTATTAATTTATTGTTAATTTAGATATTTTACATTTGTTGCGAATAAAACTAAAAATCATGAAAAATATAATTTTAAAATTCTAATTATAGAAATGATAACGTAAACTCTTACGATAAATTTAATATTTAATGTACAAATAACATTTAATCAATTAGAAAATCATATCTATCTTAATATGACCTGAACTATGCACAATGACAATTTTATTAATATCAATATATATATATATATATATATATATATATATATATATATATATATATATATATATGTATGTATGTATGTATGTATGTATATATATATATATGTATATATATATGCAAATGTTTTAATTATATTCGGAAATTTCCATATAAGGATTCATTTTATTAATATTAGATACATGTTTTCTTTTTTAATTCATTCATTTATGTATTAATGAAGACTAATATAAGAATCACATGTTTCATATTTCAGCAAAATGGCACGTGGAATGGACTGATTGCGGAACTTTTAAATCAAAAAGCAGAAATCGTTGTTACATCCATCAAAATTAATTCCGAACGTCAGATGGCTGTGGATTTCACTGTTCCATTCTTGGAGACGGGAATAGCCATAGTTGTTGCCAAGAGAACGGGAATCATTTCCCCTAAAGCATTCTTGGGTGAGTATTAAAAATGATTCGTTTGAATTGAAATTAATGATGAATTAATTATATAGCCTCTTAGATTAAGGAAATCTGTAACTAAATATCTTTTATGAATTTAACTAAACTTCAAATTAAAATATTAACAAATTATATTTTCATAAAATGATGAAAGCAAAATCCACTTTAAAACATTTATAAAAATTTATGATTTAACAATTTTAATTACTAAAGTTTATATGACTAGTTTAACATTAAAATTGTTGACAACGAATAGTTTAACAATGAATTTAATAGTAAACAACTTTCATTTAAATAAATTTATTCTATAATTAAAAGAATAAATATATTTTTACTGTCGTAATTATGAAAATTCTGAATAAAATTTAAGTTGTGGTTTCATTTAAGATTTGTAAACTCTGTAGTTGAGAAAAATATTGAAAAAGTATATAGAGATTGAAAGCCGCAATTTAGTCTATTATATATTAGTATACATGTGTGTGCGCGCATGCTTGATTATATATATATATATATATATATATATATATATATATATATATATATATATATATATATATATATATATATATATATATATATATATATATATATATATATATATATATATATATATTATATGAAACTTCATAGCTACACAGTAGGATAGTTAGTCTGTAAGGTATTTAAATTTCTGACTCTGTTTTTTTTTTTTAAATGATGTTTTAATTACTAAAAGGTACATATATTTATATTATTGTTACAGTAAGAAGACACTTACTTTAAATAACGCCAATCAGATGAATAATTATTAAATAATTATTCTTAATTTACATTTTATAGAAAAGAAACTCCAGACGGAGCTTAAGTTTCACATAACGCATTTTTTTCCATATCATACTAGATGCACTGAATAAAAACTAAAGAAAAAAGCATGTAGTATATGATTTATTTCCCATTAAATACAATTTTAAAACTTTATAAAGGAAATTACATGCTGATATATTCTATAAATAATTGAAAGACCTGAAACAGCTTTTACATATTTATTTTCTTCGTATATTAAACTTTTTTATACCAATTAAAAGTTGTTAATCGTGTTTAATTAAGAAAACGTTTTATTCTAATTTCTTAAAATTTCATGTAAATTTTTTGTTTTATTTGTCCAATGTGTGATTTATAAAGTTCACATTATTTAATATCATCCATCATAAATTTTAAATTATTCAACAACAACATAAATGTATTTTATTTATGGTTCAGAAGTAATAATCAATTTCTTTCTGTATGTGTCATCAATAAATAAGTATATTCCTTTCTAGTTATGATGACTTATTCACAGTAAATACCAAAGAAATAAAAATATAATTTAAAATATTTATCGAATATTTATATATCTTTTAAACTTACATAATTTATTTATTACTAAAAATATTTTATCAAGGAATCTTATGACTGACACCTGTTCTATTATCAATACGTCAACAATTTAATATTAATTCTTTTTATGGCAATATTATCTTTATCTTAAACACGAAAAATTTAATTTTAAACAAACGAAATCACACACACATTCAACCATAATGTTCAGGAATGTCTGTTTAATATCAAATAAGCTATTCCTATACAATGGAGTTAATTAAAAATAATTTCCATTTAAATGAAGAGAATATTAACATTAAATTTATATACTTTTTACTTATTAAGCAGTGTTTTTAATGTATGCAAACTATTCGATTTTTGACTTAATAATGCAAAAAAAATCACATATTTTTCCTCTATGGGTGTCATGCTCAGTGTTAATTGACTAGGAATTTCTACCATTTCTTCACTTCTTTACCATTACCATTTTTGGTAAATCCCATATTGTTATTAACATTATTACATTCATAAATACTTTTACTTCTTTTTGCTACCTAAATCAACAATAAATTACTTATTTAGCAATTTATTCAAACACCCCTGCTTTCTACGGTCACATTCGTTTTTTCGTTTCATTCTTTTATTGCTCAGTGTTTTCTATTTCCTTTGTCTCCTAATGTTATCTTTTCTTGCTTTATTTCTCTTGTTATTTTCCTCTGATTTTTTTAACACATGTGCGAGGCACCATCGTTTGTCAGTTGCCTTTTCTTTTCCTTAGTTGCTACATTTTATCTCTAGGGCTAACAAGCAACAATCACGTTTTTAGTTATATTTCCTTTATCATTGTATCAAAACATCATTAATTATCTATGTGCTTTCTATATTCGGAAAAGAAAATTGTATATTGAAATATTTATTACTCCGTGTGTGCAAGCATCCTTAAATTCTTAAAAGCTTCATTCAACTAATGGTAAATTCTGGTTTTCTGCCACCTTCAACTGAATAAGTGTACTTACGTTGTGTGTCAAGAAAAATTCGCATAAATTCATTCTATCACTCTTCAGAGATTACAGGATACTCTCCTAACCATCAGCTCAGGGTTAGGCATAGGGAAGCATGTTAGTGCAATAATAATCACAACTCTCATAACCATAGTTGAAAAATGAAGATGAATTTTACATTTCTGCGTGGACATCTGCTCAGTTGGTGCTTAAGAGTATTTTAATTTCCTCCCTTGTGACTCGTGAATATGGCAGACAAGCTATAAGAAACCTTCCTGAATGGCATTTGATCCACAGTGGGTATTAAAAGATTTTAAATCCTCTTTTGGTCATTAGTTTGTCCATTTAATGTCAAAACTATAAAGCTGAAAGGTACCATGACTTGATGGTACCAGATAGCACTGTTAAGATTGATAGATCACATACTCGATCTCAGGCTCCAATGAACAAAAGACATCTGTCACAACAAGAGGCGGAGCATTTATTTTCTTCTTTGTTCACCTATTGGGATTCATATTTGGAAATTTTCGTGTATTTTTTCATTACGGCACGTTAATATAGTTCACTATTTATGAAATCCCCGAAAGGTGAATCGGATAGTGAAGCATTAGGATGTTCATTACCCTTGTTGCTGTTGTTTCCAATCCTTCAAAAATCTACTGCAGCTAGATCAGATCCATGACACCATAAGCCGTCGCGAAGTCGAGCGCCAGCAGAGGACTTGCGCAAACATCCGCCAGAGCGAACCACAAGCAATCCAGGATGTGATCATGGGAATCCGGATTCAGGCTGCATTTTGTGCACAAAATCTTGCGCCAAGATTCGAATGTCATGCTTTTCAGATGACCACTAATAAATCTTGAGACGGCCGTTCGATCATGTCTGTCACCCTCGAATTTCCCGGGGTATTCCTGTTGAACCGTCATTACCCTTTGTTAAAGTCATGAAGTCTTAAGGAGAAAGATGTCTTGGGTTCATTCTCATTACAGGTAATTATAACAAGTTCTTCTTCTTCTTCTTCTTCTTAGAATTGGGTTTGTATGTCATTGGGCACCTCTGCTTGATTATAACAAGTTAATTAACAACAATTATAATTCAGTGTTTCTCTTCATCTTTTTTACTCCACATGTGAGCTAATTAATTATTGGACGTTTTCCGTGTTTCCTTATTTTTAATGTGAATGAAGCAAAATATGTATACAAATTCCTTTCAGAAGGATAAACACTACAATATTTAAACATTTCAGGGTTTTTTCAGTAGTTAAGGTATTTGTTTTTGGGTGTACAGTTCAAAATATTAAAAATCACATTTTACTTTAATCTTATAAAAATGAATCAAAATCAAGAATATAATGAATTATTTTAATATTTTAAAATACATGATAAAGAAATATTTTTCACTTCTCAAAATACTATTTATATATTGATTGTGTCTGATTCTATATTCCTGTTTCTTTACTAACCCAATCATAAAAAGAATATTTGCCTCAAAAAGTATGTACTTTTTGTCTTTGGAGCATCCGATCAAGTATTGTATTTCTATTTTTTTTTTCTTCTGAAGTTTTCAATTGTAAAATCTCTTTTCTTTTACTCAAAGGAACATTCTTGTATAAGAAGTCTCTGTTTGAAAAAAAGTGTAGTCCTTCATGCTGAAATATTTCAATGGTCACCTGCAAGGACAGGCTCAAAAACTTTTAGCAAAAAAAACTATTTCTCAAACTAGAATAAGCACAAAATAGGCATTCACTGGAACTTCCAAGGAATTCGGATCTATTTTTAGACTCGCCACTTTAGCTATCACAATAGTTTCAAAAAGCTTAAAATACCTTTTCAAGGCTCTATCTAAGAGAGCCTTTTCTGGTCAAAAAGATCTTACGTTTCTTTAGAAGAATGCTATGTGGAGAAATACATGTTACTAAGCATTTTTGTATTTTGTCATCACTTAAATCCTAAATAAATCCGATTTCATTAGGCTAATTTTTTTTATCAAAGCATAGTTTCTTGAATCGCACAAGTATTGATAAAATAAATATATTTTTTCATTAAAATTCAATATATTAAATTATTTAAACCTTATCTATTGGATTTATATCAGAATTAAATCCTATAAACACATTATAAAGCTGTAATTCATTTCTAACTTAATGAATTACGCTGGTAATATTCAGTACAGTTTATAATTGCTATCAATTAAAGCTTAAATTTTTAACAATAATTAATTATTAAAAATTGGCGAGTAATCGCATTAATAAATACTTAATTCTTTAAATTTATGTGATCATAGAACATTCTAAACATGAAACTTCTTTTCATTTTCCTTCATTAAAATATTTGGAGTCATCATTAAAATTCTTTATCACCTCTTAAAATAGCAAAAAAAGCATAAATGATTGAGAAAAACTTAAATATTATTGTTAAAATGTTAATAATGTAAAATTAATTAATAATTTATTGAAAATTAGAAATAAAAAAGTTATAAACAAGATTTAGATTTTTCTTTGTGGTTTATAAATGGCATTTTCACTACACGAAACCAATTTTTACATTTTTTATATCGTTTAACTGTATAAAACTATTCCGCATTTTCATTATCTTTTATCTCCATATTGCCAATGTTATGAATATTATCCTTTATCGTCTAGTACAAATGTTTTATTGCAAAAGTACGTTTATTCACATTTTTAATTAAAATACAACTAACAATTTTGTAGTTTGAAAAAGCAGGAAGTAATTATCAAATATTCTTTTATTCAAATTATTTGATTGAATAGTAAAACGAGAATTGAAAAAATCAAAACATACAATTTCATCAAATTAATAGCTTTAACTTTTTTACAATACTTCCACTTCAAAAATTAATTATTGAAATTTCTACAAATAACATAATTATTTTTAATAGGAATACAAATATAAATATTCGTAGAAAAATAAACACGCAATTATTTTGTCTAAAAGAGAAGAAATTCCTTTATTAAGTTATTAATTAACTATAAAATTAAAAAAACATCTTCATTTCAACATTTAATTTAAACGTTTTTTAAGTAAAAAAGGTACTATCAAAATTGAAATAAAAACACCAACCAAATTTTAATTAAATTAATTGTAGGATCATCATTTTCATATTGAGTTATTTTAAAGAGCTTCATTCAATAAAATAAACGTTGCTAAAATTTATTGTTTCATCAAATAACTACTATTTTTAAAGTATTTGGAATATTTTATTTGATTGCTAAAAAATCAGATTTTCTCAGTGTACATTACACTATGAAAAAATTCAATAATTTTAATTAAAGGAAATTATTTAAATTCAATTTTTATTTTCTGAGACACCACAAGTTACCAGAAAAAAATAACTGTGTTTTCAATAGAAAAATAACTGAATTTTACTTACAAAAAATAATTTCAATTACTTACATTAATTTAAAAGAAAAAACTGATATTATGACTTTAAAATTGGTTGCTGTAAACACAATAATTTTTTTAATTAAAAAGTCAGTACTAAAGGCTTCACAGCATATATTCAAGTTTAAAACCAAACGTAAGCAAATTTCTTAAAATTGCACATCTTTCTTATTTCATTTAAATGGCTTCTGTCTTACTACTTTGTTTGCAGCTGCACCGTTTCCAGCGTATACAAATTTAATAGATTAAAACTAAGTTTCTGATTTCAATACATACATAATACAATGCTGTAATTTTTAAAAAGGAAAATGATTATTAAAATCTTTATTTTACAAAGAATGAATTTTTCTAACACATATTTTGAAGTGTTTAATTTCCTTAAAATATATATTAAACAACTAATTCTGTAGTCTTAGACGTAATCTTACAATTCAAGAAACTGTTTTAAAGATTCTAATATGAAATAATTTATTTAAAATATACCAGGCCATTATATTCTTGACTCAGTGATAAATGTTTCATTTTGTGTAGACCTCTTTATCGGCAAAAGAATGTATGCGTTTAAAAATTACTGTCAATTTTCAATTTTTAATAAAATGCATTAAAGTAATGAGAAATAAAAATGAAATCCTCTTTCATTTTCTAACAAGATTTCTGTTTTAATGAACTTCTCCGAATATATATTTTTTATTCAAGGATTATTTTAATGGCAGGTCTTGAAAAGTTTTCGCAGTTAAACCAAATTCACATTTTTCCCTAGTAATTACCGACATATTGCTTTCTTTAAATAACTTCGTCTCAAAATATTGATAAAAAATGCCCTCCTAATAAACTTCACCCTCAAAGGGTGGCGAAGGCAGAGCGACGCCGTCTTTGCATATCATTGCCTTCGATTTATCCCTTAAAATATGCCATTAAGTTGGACGGGCTGACTTAATTAATGGAGCTCCAGAGGGAGTCATTGAGTTTGCACTAACTTCGTTTTCAGTCCTATTTTTTGCGTCAGTAGTTCTGGTTCTGGTGCGAGAGCCGATAATAATCGATTCGCGAAACCACAACTTTTAGAGCCGCAGATATTTCCGAAAATATATTTGTTTAAAGGTGCGAAAAGGAGTTGACGATGCAGCAACATTTTATGAACCTTCCCGTGCCATTTCTTTAATAGTACATGGGAAGTTCTTTCTTCAGAGACACAAATGTTTACTTCCTCCCTAGCTTCAAGCGATTTAAAGGGAAGTTTCAGAATTTAAATGGATTTGTGTGTTACTTAAAGGATTTATGCAGAGTAAATGATCGTACACATCACAAGAATCTGCTTTATATGCTTATGGTTTTTTCCATATTTCTAATGTTTTGGCAAAAAATTTTGCATTTCTACATTAAATTTTTTATGCTAAAATAAATATTCAAAAAATAATAATGCTTCCAAAAAATATCAATATTTAAGATTTGTTAATAAGATCTTGATTGAGAGGTAGATATGATATTTTGATAATTAAACATAATTAATAAACCTATCAGCTAAATTAGAGACTAAAAAATTAACAGCTATTTTATTCAAAAAGTAATTTTTATGAATGAAAGCAAATTTCATACTGTCTCACAGTAAAAAGAATTTTACGTAATATTTATAAAATCTTTGTTATTTCAAATAATATCCATCAGATTAATTCACACCTTAATAATGGATTTAACAAACTCGATTCAAATAAAAGAATTTAAAAATATGATACATAAAAATATTTAGTGAATTAAAAAGTAAAATTATATCGCATTTACAGTATAGTGTGAAGATAATATATCTGCAATTTAACAAAATTATGCATTTTAATAAATATTATCGTTTTTCATCATGACAAAAAATATCAAGAGCCAATTTTTGATGAAAAATTATTAACATTTATTCATGCAATAGATTAGCGGGAAACGTTTTAACTTTAGAGTTGACAAATTAAATTTCATAGCTAAGAAATATTTTTTCTTTTCTCAACTTAAAATAATTTCGATTTATTTTTCTGTTTATTTATAGAGCCCTTTGACACCATATCTTGGCTTATGATAATCTTGATCAGTATTCAAGGAGCCGCTCTGGCGATATTCCTCTTTGAGTGGCTCAGCCCCTATGGGTACGACATGAAAATGCTTCCACCCAGAGGTAAGGAGATTAACAGTTACCTTCTATTGAAATAACGATTACTTTTTATGGAGAATAATTTTATTTTATGCGAATAATATTTTCTTTGAAAATATTCTCATCATTTGAATAAGCGATTCCTCTAATGCTTCCTGAAGAATTATTTTCATTTTCATTTGTCCTATAAATAGAAAATATCATAACTAAGAAAAAACTTTTTTAAATGCGTAAAATATTTAATTGTTCATTTATTGTTTTGGTAAATTTAAGAAATTATTTACTTTAAATTATGTATTACTTCCGATTTTGAATTTCAAGTTATCTATTATTATTATTAAAATTGATAACTTTTTTAAAAATCAAGAAATTCAAATATGTTCAGAATTTCAAGAAATATACAAAGTGTATCATAACATTCAGTTTATTAACTGAATCATTCTAAAACTTTTAAGCTAATGATTTTAAAATTAAATATTTTCGAATAAACAATAAGAGAATAAAGTTATTTGGTATATTAATTTACAGAATCTATAAGCAGCTGAGAATTTTTCTTTCTCATCATTTATCAAACAATATCGAAGATGGTTGCTTGATAGTCTTTGAGAGAAAGCTACTAACTGATCCTAGTACAAAACCTAAATATAAAAATGCACTATTTTTTTAGAAAAACCAAAACATGTATGAAGAATTGCTTCAAGGCAATAATTTGATCATGTGTAAATGAAAAAAATATTCAAAATATATGATATGGCTCATAGTCATGTATGATTACTAAGAGTGCTGCACAACTATTTTGCGAGAATAAAAGAAAATAAGATGTTGGGTAATATATTGCTTAAACTTCTTGTTTCTAGAACAACTAATTATCAATGAATCCCACTCTGATTTTTTCTTGTCATTGTCGCAACAAACAACTTAGGAAATCAGGCAAAAACATGGGAAAAATTATTTATACAAAAGCTACATAAAGTACACTAAAGCAAGCGAACCTCATGTTGGAAAAAGATGACAGATCTTGTGTGGTAAACACTAATTACTTTATTTTAAGATAATAATTTAATTAAGTTGAAATAAAAACAAACTGAATGATCTTCAATATAGCCCGTGATATTATGAAGAAATTGAGAGTGATATGCTTCTATTTCGCTGTTATAGGTTAATTGACTTGGTTTTGGAGCATTAATATTAAAGAGTCACAATCTCCAAGTTTTGGATAATGAAACGAGGAGTTAGACTTACAAAAAGAGTCAACTTGATATAAAAAGTGTCAGGATAACATGCTGATTATCTCATCGTTTCAATTGTTTCATATTCTTTTAAAGAGGAAACTTTATAAGATCTGGACTTAAATTATTTTTAAAAATAATCGTGCCAACAACTTCAGCACATAAAATGCATATATTTTCAATGCATTGCTTCATTATTTTTGAGTTATCAGTTATATTTATTACTCTTTGCAAAGCTATGGTCCCTTTACGCTGCTTAATTTCTTTAAGATAATGTCATCAATCGACTTTATAATGTTTTGCATTTTCGAAAGAATGCACTTTTAACGAATATATAGTTATGTAAAATTCTCCTTTTTTATCACATCAACGCATGTTCCTGTCACAATTCAAAAAGAATAATGTCCTATGAGAAAACAGTTCTTAGTTTCAGTTTATTTGATTGAGTTTAGATTTAGATCCGCTTTTATCAGTCCACTCGAACATAAATTAATAATGCACACATCATTATCTTATGTCAATTGCGACCAACCTTGATGAAAAGATTTTCAGATTCTTTGGCAGGAGAATTTTCATTCCTTTGCCAAAAGAAACTATCTTTGAAGTAGATAGTATTGCATCTTTTGTTCCTGCGCATTCTTAAATGGTTGTATTAATCATTTCCTAATTTTTGGCAAAAAAGACATTGACAAGGTCGACCTCTAATATTCTTATAAATTTAAATATGTTCCATAGCTTACAAATGACATTCCTTACAACTCTAATAGAATATATTTACTCTTAACATTTCTTAAATTAAGTTCTTATATAATAGCCAAGCTAATGACTTGGATGAATGACATTACCGTGAAATTTTTAAATCCCTTTCTATGAAACGAAAGTGAAATTTTTATTGTGAAACCTAAAGCAGTGAAAATGAGATGAATATACATGTATGGTTCATATCAGGCTTTCATTTTTTTATGGCGGGCACACTCGGGTGACTAACCCTATGATACAACAAGGCCAGAAACTGCTACTCATTTGTCGTTACCCAGCGGGCACATGTGAACCAAGTCACGGAGGCGAGTAGCTTTACCCGCGCCATACCACCACAAACCCGTTTATAGGGTGGGCCACATTCATACAACATCACAGAAGAAAGGACAGAGAGAACAGAGAAGGAAAGAAGCATCCATGCCCGAACCGGGATTCGAACCCGGGACCAACAGCTCAGGAGTCAGGAACGCTAATCACTCTGCCTATCAGTCGGCTATATATATCAGGCTTTCGTAAAATTTTGGAAATTACATTTTAAATTATTTATCATAATCATGGCATGATATAAATAAAATAAAAATTTTATTTAAATATGATTTCCTCTAATCAGAGGCAGATATCTATGATTTATAAAGAAATTTATGAATGATAGTTATTGTAATGAATACCTTTTCATTATATTCGTCAAGTGTTTAAAAATTTAATTTATCAACTTAAATAATTTAAACCAACATAATCTTTATATTTCAATTTGCACTGTAATGTAAATAATTTTTTTAAATTAATTATAGATTTTATACTATGCTTTAAACTATCTTTTGCATGATAAAAAATAAATGATTCAATATTTATGTATATAAAAATTATGATAAATACAAAAGTGCAATACAAAATTATTAATCATTGAAGGCACTTGTACTGTCCCAATGCTAAAGGAGCACAATACAGAAAACTTATCCGGGATCCTAAGTTAATTGTTACATTGAAAATTTACAGATTTTTTGGCAAAAATATTACTGGCATTTAACTAATGAAATGTTAAATAATTTATTATAATTGTATATCCCAATATTTTATTATGTTATTTGTGTGTATAATAAAATTATTTGCTACTATAATATTAATTTATTACTATAATAATTATTTATTAATATTTTATGATATTCTTTGTACAATTCTATAACAAATAAATTAATTATCAGCCATTAATCATCCCACGTTGACGTGAAATTTATTAATTTTTGTGTCTTAAGATTTATGATAAAATTTCTATCATTTAGACTACAATACTTCAGAATAAATAAACGTGAAGCTTTAAATACTACAAACTTTATAACTCATTTTACGAATAGTTTCCTTGTCACAAATTATTCATATTTTCCTTTATCAACTTTACTATTGTGTAAAACTCACTTTTTTATTAAATTTATGATGTTATTATATATATTATATTTTTAAAGAAGTGTGTTTTAAGAATGTTAAATTTTGATTTAAAATTTCCTATTGTACTATATTAGGTAGAATCAAAAGTTTCTTCGCATTTTCACTTATAAAAATCTTATATAAAAGGAAAAAAATATAAATTATTTATTAATAATTTTTGTATGAAATGGGGATTTTTTTTAACTCTGCCCTACACACTTAATTTCATATAGTTACATTTGGTAAGTAAGAGTGCAAATAACTTGCTTTATTCTTTAAATTATTCTCAAATTATCGATCATAAAATAGCATTCTCTTTATACACAGTTCCCCATTCATTATTACCTATAATGACATACATAATAATAACACCAAATTATTATAGAAAGTATGCAACGAATAAACAAAGAGCTGTAAATATCTGGGCTATATTCATGGTTCAGAAATACTTATATGTTTTACATTATGAATTATTTCTTATATTGAGTTTTGTAATGATTATATAAATACAAAGGCTTCATTATGCCAGAAACTTTTTCCTTAAGCCAATAACAGAGATTAACATTTGACAATGTGGAATAAATTAAAATATTTTTTTTGAATAGAACCAAATTCATTCTGCGGCAATACATTTAAAGTCCTCAGTGATGGTGACGGATACTAAAACCTCTCTAAGTTGCTCTTTCTGTTTATCAAGTTAAGTGTTTGGATCAAAATTTCATAATACTCCAAAAATTACTTGAGAATAAATTACCAATCTTTTCAAACATCTCCATTGCTAGATGCGATGTTCTAAACTCATGAATAATTTTCTGTATAGATCATATTCCCAATGCTAAATGGGTAACACTCTCTATGAATGATACTTTTAAAATGGCCACATTTTCACATAAATAGCTGATGTTGGAGTTTATCAGACTTTTGACGGGCAACAAATAATTGTGAAGTTCATTTGTTTAATTTTAAAATCTTGATTTTAAATCGTTTAAAGAACATTTACGTTGTATCATTATGCATAATATGGTAATCATTCTCATCTTCCTTTTTTATTACTGCTGTTCTTCCATTTATTTCTTTTATTACGAGAAAACTTAGAAAATAGAAAAATGGTATTCATCATTCTCTATTCAGCAGGTCTTAAGAACTGTACATCAGTAAAATAATGATATGAAAAAATTTAATCAATAAAATTAAACACTTTCTTTAGCAAATAAGATGTGGCCCTAGCAGGGCTTTTTAGGCTAAATTTCAGCAGGTATTTAGTATTTTTTTATCATGCTTTATTCTGTATTTATATATTAACTTTAAATGAAATGCTTACATTTAAAATTAATTTCAGCTTACTTAAATTACACAGATTTTTTTTTAATATTTGATTTGCAGGATAGTCGGTTAATACCCAGTGATAATCGGCCAAATTTCCTTGTTCTGTTACCTTTTTTTTCTAAAACAGAAATACCTTAGTCAAAACAATGTAGTTTTCATCACTTACAGAGTGGAAGTTGTCAGGGAAGAAATCATGGTAGAATTCCCAGATTGAAATGAAAGGAACGTTTGAAAATTTTTGTCCTTCAATGACTATAAAAATTCATTTAAAGTTTCTAGCAATTGCAATCACAAATTTCATGACATTTTGTAAAATATTACAACCGCGATATCAGTTCCAAAGTTGTTATACCAAAATGTTGCAGGAGCACAAAATGTTTGACACGCGTTCAGCATAAGAAATCTTCATTTTATAACAGCAAAATACGAAGAAACTTTTGATTCCATTTCCTGTGTATACCCAAAATGTCATATTTTTTTTAATTGTGGTGGAATATTATCATTATTTTTACAACTTTTTCATCCACAGATGATCCTTTTGACAAGAGAAAACGTAAGTGCTGTCTTCGTGGTTTAGGTCAATAGCAAGGCTTTTATATGAATGAAACTCGCAAAGGCTCTAGTACTTAGACCAGGATTTCTTGATTAAGGGCAGAATTCAATTCAATAGGACGGTTTTAAATGAAAAAAGCCACTTTTTTCATTCAATATTCTGAGCGATTCAAATTAAACTAAAATTTTGAACTAGAATTTTAAGTGATTTGAATAACAATAATTTTTAAAACAACCTCAGTAAAACTTATTACTAAATCCCCTGTAATTACATATTTTTAAAATCAGTTATTTATTACTTATTAAATATATTTTTATATTTTTGATATAAGCAGTTAGTTGCTTGTTTTAAATATATTGTTAAACATATTTTATTCACCCACAAAACCAAAATAACTGCTATAAGAAAGAAAAAATATATACTGCAATAAGGAATCTGAAAAGGCTGAAAGTATATAGAAAAATAGTACTTGAAGAAATCCAAAAAATTATATTATAATTAAGCAATTAAAACTTTTGTTTATAAAGCTCTAATAAAACAAAAAATATGGTAAAATATAAATACTGAGAGGAAAAGATAAAAAAACGTAAAATTGTATAAGAATAATATCAAGATTTGATATGAAATTGGGTTCTGCAAAGTGTACCCTATACAAATAAAAACAAGTACAAACAATAAAATATGTAAAATTTTATAAATTTAAAAGGATAACTGCGATATTATAATGATGGAATTAATTATAATCATAGAATTAAAGTTAGAAAAAAACCTTTATGAAACAAAAAGACATAAAAATATGCTGGCAAGAGATTAAACAAAATGTTAAATTGCAAAAAAAAAAAAACTATAATGTTTGACTAAACAATTCCTAACTTAAAAAATATTAAATACTATTTTAAAAAATGTAAATTTTTTGAATAATAAAAGAATATTTATTAACATCTTAGAATTGATTTGATAAACAATACAATTTTGTTTTGTTTTATTTTCAGAAAAGTTATGCTAAATTTTTATAGATAATCTATCACAATATCTTCACGCAATTTTTTTAAACATTTCTATTTCAGCTGCTCAGAGTTGCAAGGAGAGTCCCCTAATTGTTTATAAGACAATTTTTCCTTAAAAATAAATGTTTCAACATTAATAAAAACAATCATAAGTAGTAAGGTAATTAATTCTCTCATGTTTCAACCAAGGTTTCTCATCATAAATCTATGAGCAGATTATGTTATTTATATATATATATATATATATATATATATATATATATATATATAATTATTGTTGTATAGAGGTGGTTAAGGATGCAGATTCTAACTCAAGTTTAACTTTTATCATTTGATTCACGTAAGACATTTAAAATTATTATCTCGTTTAATTTCTAGCTAATTTTCAATTGCTCATTATAATTTTTAAAATGACTCATAAACATAAATACAGGGCAATGGTAATCAGAATCAAGGAATTCGTATACTATTTGACTTTGATAACATTCTTCATTGGATATAATCTTACAACAAGGCTAAGTATTGGCAATATGTTAACTTATTTTTATCGGCCCTTTTTATAGCACCAAAAAATTTATTAATAATCTACAAATCTAAATATCTTTATTCAGTAAATTTCCTCTTGTAATAGTTAACCGCTAATAAGTGCTCTTCTAGATCACCAGGAATTGGCCATTAAAACAAATCAAATTTTTTACATCTCCAAGAATGAAACACAATAGAATTGTAGAATCTATTCAATATGGCATTTTGCTGCCATTATAAGAGTAAAAAAGATGTAAAACTAAGTTGAGCAACTTGATCTTTCACCAAAAAATAGAACTCAGATAGCAAAATTATAGATTTATTTTGACGTCTGATGGCCTTAAAATGCTGTTGACAATAATTTCTCTCCAGATATAAACTCATCGTAAATCACTTTCTGCACAGAATCTCACTAATTTACTAAAATAACTTGGACCTTTTGTTCACAAGAAGTGCTGGTTCCAAAAGAGATATTCTTTTCAATGAAACTGAGCATTTGGGCTACGCAACTCAGGATTCCGAATTAACCTCTAATACAAGAATTGTCTCAATACAATGGGTCCTGTTGGAACATCGAGGATATTTATAGATTTTTCTTTCTACCATTTTGTAAATGAAAGTATGGTGTCAAGTGCTTTAAAATACAATCAATTTCCAAGATGTCATAGTAAAAATAGAGCAGCTAACCTACATCTTCTTTAAAGCTAAATGATAAATTCTTTATTTTTAATTCATATTTCAATAGGTAAGCTTGCAGAAAACACTTTTATAAGCTTAAATTTTGCATGCATTAACAATAAAAATAGAAATCATGAGCTCTGAAATTGCTAAGACTGTACAGTTGCTAAATTACAGCATTTCTTTTTTCGAGGAAATGATCAACGAGATAATACGTAAATACCCTTCGAGGTAAAAATCACAAAAAAAACAGATTTCTAAAATATTATTCACTTAATGCCCCACAGAGATCCTCTGAAGCTTCTGTGATGTTTGAGTAACCTGATGTCATTAATATAAGATCCGAATACTGCAATAAAATTTCTTTACACACTACAAATATTTATATAATTTCCATTTTTCCAGTTTAAAAATACATTCACTTTTAATACAGATGCTATTGAACATAAATTCATTATTTTTATATAATGTTTCTACATTGTTATTTCAAAACATGCTTATTATATTTTAAAAAATTTATAACTACATTATTGATCAATAATATTTTAGAAATTATAACTACACTAAGCCTAACTTGTACAAGCAATACAATTTATTTTTAATTACAAATGACAACTTATATTTATTTGGAAATCGTTTTCAAGAGATTATTCCATAAATCTCATTTAATTGGAGTAAGAGGATTATGTTAATCATACAAATACAATCGCTTTTAAAAATATTTATGACATTTATTTTTTAAAAAATACATTTTTATATATTTAAGTATCCCAAGGGCTTAGTTCAAAATAAAATACGGAAGAATAATGAATTAAAAAGTTCTACTTTGATCATTAAAATTTAGAAGGAAATCAAAAAATTTATTCTCTTTGTGTCAGAAAAAATGTTATTGAAAGTTTTTCAACGTCTGTTATTTAAGGTTTTTGCATGTTAAACATGAATGTCCGTTTCATATGTTCTTTTTTTTAAAATGACTGAAATGAAATAAATACCATGATTATTCTAAGATTTTTTTAAGCCATAAGGATTGGATTGTAAATTATTTACAAAGACTATGCTTAGTTAATTGAAAGTATCTAAATAATTTTCTTCAATATTAATTTTTTTGTTTTATACTTTTTTTTTGAAAAACGTTTTAAATTAATTACATTCAAAATGCGTCAGGCGTGAAGCATTTAATGTTATTAACTCAATTAAAATACGAAAATTTTTCCTTTAAACCTTATAGTTATATATATATATATATATATATATATATATATATATATATATATATATATATATATATATATATATATATATATATATATATATATATTACTATATTACCTGATCAATAATATTCAAAATTTTAATAACAACAGCTTATGAACCAAACTATTAAAACATATGAGACTGATAAAAAACTATGAAAACAAGTATAAAGTTAGTCAGTTTATAAACAAAAATGTAATATTTTTGATTTATCGTCAGTTAAATCACTGTAAACATTCATGGTTGAGAGAGAAGAGGGTATTAACACATTTTTAGAACGATTTCGATTAAGAATTTAAAAAAAGTAAGTGTTTTGAAATAAAATTTTTTGGCAAGAGCTTATTATTTGAAATGAGAAACATCGTCTGTACTTTTAAATTTATTGTTCTTTCAAAATGTAGCATATAAACAAGCTGTGGATTGAGGGACATGTTTTTGCGTTTTCCAAAGAGAAATACTCTTATTCCAGGATTCAAAAAGTTGTGAAATGCATGGTATTAAAATTTCTAAGTGCAAAATAAGCAACATTATTAATCGGACAGGTAAAAACCGTCAATCGTTATTTCTACATGAAAAAAAGACTCCAAATAAATATCCGAAAAAAACGTAATGTTTCAAATGTTCCTAAAGTGAAATCGCTGGTAGCAAGAGAAAATCCAACAACACAGAAATCAATTGCAAATTCTTTAGATACATATGTATCAACAATAAATAAAATAATAAATCAGGATTTACAACTAAAAAAAGCTAAAAAACATAATGTTCACCAGCTTTTTGCCGAGACATGTCGCTCAACGCAAAACATTTTGTAGAATCCTGTATGAAAACCATTTAACAATAGATAAATTGAAATACATTGTGACCCTTGATGAAGCATGGGTTTACCTAAATGACTGCAACAAAAAAAGGTCTATTTACTATAGGAAACGAGGAGAAAAAAATGTACAAACCTGGTTCCGTCAATGTAAAGAAAGTTTCAGTAAGGGGTTTCTGGTAGTCGCAGGTTTCTCCTACAATGGGAAATTAAAAATAAAAAGAGTAAAAAAAATGTTAAAATCAACTCATCATACTATCAGAAGAAGGTTTTACGTCCAATATTTACAGAAGAAATTCCACTTCTTTATCCCAAAGACTTTCAAAGAGTGAAACATCAACAATACAAAGCTACAAGTCATACTTCGAATACTATCATTGCATTCCCTGAAAAAATGAAGACTAATACAGGTATTGCATATATACCTTTTCAGCATATTCCTGTGAATTCCCCTGATGTTTCACCTATGGACTATTGTGCCTTTGGTCTGTTAAAAAGAGCTCTTTCTAAACGCAAACCCACCACGATGGATGGACTCTGGAAAGTAGTGGAAGAAGAATAGAAAGCAATACCCTTGGAAATTTTACGAAAAGCTCTTATATCATGGAAATCACGATGCATACTTATAATCCAGAAAAAAAGCTATCAGATCGAACATTTCAAAAAATAGTCTTTACATTTTAAACATTAATTAAATGGCCCCAAAATCGTTCTTAAAATGTGTTAATACCCTCTGTAGCAGGAATACACTTCTATCTATTCTTTTTATGTAAGAATTATTATTGAAACCGCAGTCTTATTTTTAAAATAAGAATAATGTACTTAGTAGAAAGTCATCCTGACGTAATAAAAATGACATGAATCTGTTGTAAAGAAGGAAACGTTTTTACAAATCGTAAAGGGCTCTGTGCCACGACCGCATAGGTACGACACAGAGGACGCGTGGGGATGATGTTTTACGTTGTAGCATTATCGGCTCCCTGGATTGTGGGCGTACGCAGATAGCAGTAGCAGAGGAACTCAGAATCGTCCTAACGGTCTAGGCTGTGTCAATGATTTCAAGATGATGGAACTGTCAGTATACGATGCAGTACAGGTCTGCTACTTGTGACAACGCAAAATTTTGGCCGGTTCTTGGCAATACATGCCAAAAGAAACAGGTGGAGGATAGCAGTGGTCTTCAACTATTGTCAGTCACGGGTAAGACTGTTTCGAAGCAAACCGTCAACAGACATTTTCGACACTATGATGTCCCTGGCCTGTCAGATGTGGCTGCTTACTATCGCTGGCAATTTGCCTAGAGTAGAGAACAAGTAATGTGGACACCATCACAGTAGTCTTTTGTTATGTTTTACAACTAGTGAAGATTTAGCTTGCTGTCGGATTTATGTTGGACGCTCATATGGGGACCTGGGGGTACCCAGTAACATCAAGACAACATCATTGATCGGGTGGTGCAGGAGTGCTCTTTTCGGAAGATATTGTACTGACTCCAGAAGACATGGAAACATAACAGAAAAAACTTATTAGGACATTATTCCGGAACAACATCTTTTGTTTAGGGGTGCCTTGGGAGTTTTATTTATATTTTCAGATGACAACTACCGTCGTCACAGTTCGAACATGTTCAACGTGTACCTTCATTAGGAGGATATCATATGTAGGGAAAAACCAGTTTTGTCACTGTACTTAAATCCATTAGGGAATGTGTGGGACATGCTTGGCCGATGAATCAATATTCGTCACCCCCCTCACATATCTATACATGACATTTGGAGAGCATTGTTTGCAAAGTGGAATTATCTGCGCTAAAAGTAGCTTGATAATGTCATCCTCAACAAACCTCGGCTTTGTATGGACTATATTTCCACTATAGAGGACATACAAGGTATTGACCATCTTACCAAGAACGTATTGTTTAATTGTATGGTTGATATGGGATGTAAATTATTCAGGAAGCTATAATCATGGCTTGTATGTCTGATACCAAACATAAACTACCAATTTTTCTCTTTCTGATGAGTTCATTTCAAAAGCGTTATAAATAAATCACGCTTGTTTTATCTCTGCACATTTATTTGCCTATTCCGGTAGTATCCCTAATTTATGGACATGTATGTCAAAAACAATTTCAATTTTTGCATTAAAAATTTATTTAATGTTGAAAACAATTGTCTTTGGAATAAAAATTTTTAAAAATAAATAAAAATGAAATTAAGTTTAAGATTAAAAAATACATGTTTTCTAGAAGAACTAAATAATTGTATGTAATTCTGGTATTAAAAGAAAACTGTCATGGCACATTGATTGTAGTTAAAATGGATAGTCTAAATTATTTTACCAGTGAATAATGATGAAAAGGATTTGAAATTCTAGAAGCTAGATAATCGCTAGCAGAATTCACTCAATCTCTTTAACTATCGCATCTTATAATCTTTAGGTTATGGGAACGATTATAGACATTAGGTATATGCACTAGATGTACTGGACAAGTCTTACCAAATGTCACATAACTTCGTTGGGTTAATATAAAGTAAACAAGAAATTTCTTGTCATTTTCTTGTTGCCATTGATTAGAGTGAGAAGAAATGCACAAATTAGAATATGATGTGGGGGAGACACCAGTCACAGAGTCGCGAGTAGGAATATTAATCGTTATAAAAGCAGATCCACCGCACAATTCATCAATCGTAACTCACCCAATATGATGAGTTACGATTTACTGTACTACATCAAAGCGGACGTTATCAGATGTTGTATAAAGCATCCGAATATGTCAAACGTTTGGGAATAGTGCTGTGCAGTGAACGTATAGCAAGGCATTTGTTTCACAAATTCTGGTCGGGAAATTGTCCCTCTGTGATATAGCTGATGTCTCTTGGACTAGTCATCAAGTAGTTCAGTATAAGCTGCTATCAACGGCCAAATGGTTACTTCAGACATGTACTCGTAGCAATTTGTGTCAGATCACAATTATGTGCTATGAATACCATACAGCGAATTGGTTGGGAGATTTTGTGCCATCCTCTTTACTCCTCAGACCTAGCACATCAGATTACCATCTCTTCCATTTCCTGGACAATTATCTTCATGAATATTCTTCATCAATGAATCAGACTTGCAAAAAGAACTCATGGATTTCTTTGCGTCCGAAACCACCGGGTTTTACTGCAAGATTGCACAACTGCAGACAAGTTGGAAAAAGGTGTTAGATGCCGATGGTTATTACTTCGAGAACAACCGATAGGCTTCACTTTCTATAGGCCATGTTCATTTGGATCATTAAAAATGGCAAGAATTTTTTTCTTTACCTTGTATTTCGTTTTGAATACATGATGCCCTAGAACTCACTAAACAGCAGTCAAAGGATTTTTCACATTTTCCTTTCCTCTCTCTCTGTTTTGTATTTGAAATAATAATATCAAGACAAGCCGAGTACAGATGGCTGATTTGGAATTTTTACTCTTGGAGGCAATTCAGATATTCGCTTCAAATACTTTCACAGACAGCCCATTTCATCTTTGAGCTTTGAACACAATAATTAAGCTGATCAAGATTCGAATTGAATTTTCTTGCGATTCAAGGCACAAAATTGTTGATCTTTACTTTTCATCTGTAGGCACTATTATCTTGAAAACTTTACTGAAATTTATACAGAAATTGATGGTATTAAAACAATTGAAAGAAAACTTTTTAAATACGTTTATATCAATCCATATATCTTCTACTAATATAATGACATAAAAACGCTATGGATAAAAGTTTCTTGAAACCTACATTCCTACATTTTATGATGCTCTGTGTAAAATTAACTCAATTTCATGGACAGTAACTTCCGATCATATGCAGATTGACAATGTGAAAGAAAAGGGAACTCATTTTCAATGAAGAGACATTAAGTCATTAACAAGATTTAAGGCAACACATCATTTTGCCAATGAGGTTTCAAAATCTGTGTCCCATAGAACATGATCACATGATCTAAAAAACTCATTGCAGTCGGAAAACTCTCTCAGATTCCTCCACATTTTTAATTTGGCATTCTTTAAAGAATAATGATAGCGTCCCAATGCTTGATCAAGAGACTCAATAAAAATATGACAACTCAATGAAATTTTTGGGAATACAGAGATTTTTCATGAAGCATTACAGAATATAATACAGACAAACCAATAAAATATATGTGCATTGTGTAATGCCCCTATTTTATCCCAATGTTGATCTTATATCCATTTACGAATCATTTCAAATTAGTCTTAGTTAAATATTTTACTACAACTCTCTGCCTTACAGCAATAAGTATTTGTATAAATTATCATGCATTAAACCATTTTTGATCAAAATAACTCCCATTTTATATTAATAAACTTATTTCGACAAGTTTAAATTCAGAGAAAAATATATAATTTTATATGAACTGGATAAATGCATGTGCTGAGGATGGTGCTGGTGTTTTCTAGGGTTTTCCTCGTGTGGTTACATAAGTAAAATTCTCTGAAGAGCACTACAATGTGTCTTATCATATAATTATTCTTTAAGGGGCCTTTAGATACAGGATATAAAGTTACCAAATATGTGAAAATAATTAAAAGGGGAAAATCATTGAATTGCTTGTTCTGTATATATATTTTATCTTATTTTATAATAAACGTCAAAATATTTGACTTATTTTTTATTTTACGTCGATTTATTTAATGTGCTGTTTGGAATACAAATCAAATTTAATTTTGAAAAAAATTATCTTACACATAAAAACTAAATCATAGGCATCAATCATATAATATTTATCGATATTTATATATATTTTAATTTAGGAGGTATTGGTATAGTATAATTGGAATTTTTAACTTATTTACGTGCATTTGAATCATTTCTCTACAAATTAAATGAGCATATATATATATATATATATATATATATATATATATATATATATATATATATATATATATATATATATATATATATATATATATATATATATATATATATATATATATATATATATATATATATATATATATATATATATATATATATATATATATATATATATATATATATATATATATATATGAAAACAAACCATATGTAGAAATGTATTGGTTTATTATTATTAATATTTGGTTATATACATATTTTTCATACAGATTTTTTTGAAAAAGTACTTGTAAATAATTTTCACAATATTAACATAAAGAATAAAAAGTTTCAAAATAGCTTTATCTAATATTTTTTTAATTTTAATAGTTAATAATCAGAAAAATAGTCCCTTCATAAACTTTTTCTAATTATTTGACTCAAGAATGCATTAATATAATATTACAGAGTACTTTCCGATTTTTTTTAATTTGCTTCTCTTTCCGCAGTAAATTTCAGCTTAAATCTTCATTTCTCGTAAATAATACAAATTTTGATCCCAAAACATAATTATTTTAATAGTTAATTAATTTCCTAAAATTAAATTAAGTAGTTCATTAGAATATTTAAATTTATGTAGTATACACGAAAGCAATGTCAACTATTTTCACATCTTTACATTTAAATTATAACGCAATTTTAATACTTTATTTAAAAATAATTTAATTTTATTTCTAATTTCCTAACAAACTATTTTAAATTATATTTACATTCACTTTATTCAAAAATTTAAAATGCTGACTATACGAAATATAAGCTTACAATATCTATACATCTAAAAGTATTTGAATTTGAATAATAATTAAATGAATGGCTTAAATAGCGTGATCATTTTCCATGACTGAATAAAATTAAAAATTAGAATTTTCACTTCATTGCCTTTCGCTTGGATTCTAATATAATTCAAAAACATTTTTTTCAAAAGTAATTTGAAAGTTCATTAAATTTGAAATTTTTAAATAAAGTTTTTCCTTTGAAAATGAATTCCCAATTCTGCCTTTAAACAAGAATCGCATGAATTCCAAAGCAGAATGTGCATGAAGCATAAATTACATTTTCAGGTTTGATGCAGTTGACAACTGTGCCTTGGCCGCTCTATAAGCAAGCATGAAAGCTTCACAAATCATTCTAAAATACTTTTCATCGCCATAGCGCAGTGTGTGAATAGCGGCGTAGAATCAGTGAAGCCTTTCAGCGTAGAACTTCAAGGTTAATTAACTCAGCAGATAGGAAATAGCCGAGGGGTTGATTGTAACTGTAACTGCATTATTCGAAAATTAGCCCCTCTGAAGCATGACTTGCTATTTCTTTTAAAAAAAAAAACATTTAAGGGATTGAATAAATGATTATTCAATTCAAAAAGTATATTTTCATGTATTTTTCTCACATTTTATTCTAATAACATAAATCATACAGTGCATGCATTTGAATATAAATGAAACTGTTGAAACACTATTTCATTCTATGCATTTATTTTTTGTCTTTATTAAATTCTCTGCTGTAAATAAAAGAGAAGATAATTATCTAGTACTTAAAATTCGACTTTGAGTTTTGCATGATAAATATTTTCAGAAGAGCTTTAATATTTAGTAATTCCAAATTCCAAAATTATGATCTCTAATTGTAATTAATGTAATAAATTTTTATTTATTCTAGTGGTATTTCATATAAATTATATTCTGCTCATATAACTATTTATTTATGCTTTATTTAAGATAGTCCTGTATGCGTATAAAGAAGAAAAAACAGCCGATAAATGTTTGTAAAATATTTATAACTTATTAAGTACATTAAATTTTGTTACTTTGATTTCGCATTTACATAAATTATATGCATATCTTGTGGAATATTTGAGAAAATCTGATTTAATATCAGAAATGAAAATTATTACTTATTGCATTTAATTCCTATTAAATTCGAAGGGTAGCTACGAAGGTAAAAATAATAAATTAGAAAAAATAAATAAAATTAATAATAACACAAGTAAATTAAACTTTGATAGAGATTAAGTTCCAAAAAAAATTTTTTTTCCATTTTGTAGAATATTTTAAACAGTTCATGAAAATTAAACTTTTTTAAATATCTTAATTTTTAATAATTTTTATAAAAGTACTATGCAGTTAAAGTAACATAATAAGAAAGATTAAATAAATTGTTTCTCTTATAACTGCATTCTACAAAGATAATTTTTTATGTTAGTTATTAAACAATCTTAAAAGTTCAAATTCTATTTAGTAAATTTCAATTTTTACCTTATAAATATTAAATAGTGTCGAGTATGTTTGTAATATAAACTGCTTTTTTTTAAAATCCATGCGGTTTAAAACTAAATGAACTTACTCATTGTACACTTTTAATAAAATTTTCGAAATTTGCGAAGTTTTGTCAAAATATCACTATTGCTTAGTGCTGCCATCTCTTGTGAGGAAGAAAAACTAAGATGCAGTTTTATAATTCGTTTATAGATGGAGTTACTTACTATAAAAATGAAAATTTTTTTTAAATTTTTTCAAAGGAGGGAAAAATGTCTCAGTCTCGAGTATTCGAGAGACAATTTTGCGTGATTATATATATTAATTTTTTTAATAATTTCAACATAAAAGTTTTTCTTTCAATGAAGAAATCTGTTTGGAATGCTTAATATTACAACTAATTGTATGAGAGGGATGCTTTCATTTTTAATGGAAAAATTATTTAGTAACACAAGTAAAAACTAACAAGAATTTGCATGAAAATGTTAATTAAAATTACAAATATCATTTACTTTTTAAAATACGTCAAATTATATGTACATTACATTTTTAGTAATTTATTGTTTGTAATTAGTCTTTATAACTTATTATTACAATAATTAAAATTTTATAATTATTTGTTAAAATTGGTAATAATAATCCATAGTTTCTTATAATTATATAATTTTAAGAATAATCAATTATTCATTGTTAATTTATCAAATGATACATCAAAGTGCAAATGGTCATTCAGTACCAAATGGTACAAAACTGATTGTTCTATACCTGTTGAGTGCATAAATTTTACAACGTTTACTTCATAAATTAATTATGTAAAATTAAGGATTCCCATCAAATTGATTTATGATAAATTTAACGAAATGTGATTTTTTAAATACTTTCATCATATTAAAAATTAATGAAATATAAAAGTTTTTTTTTCCAATATAACTTACTAATTTAAGTCCATGAATTAATAATATTACTTTTTACGCTTAAAACCAGAATTCGGAATATTTTTTTTGAAAAATTCAATTTTTGCCATTCTTTTTCTGCATCTTGGCACGTGCATATATCCATTATGAATGAATATATCTTGATAAATTTCAAATAAGCATATTTTTATTTAGATGCACGTATTTTGAAAAAAGTTTAATTTTATTATATATTTATACGGTATTCTGTAATATTTTCTATCAATAAGCCCTCAAGGTTAAAAATAAGATTTGCTTGCATAAATTTCAAATATCGGTATTTGCTTGCTACTGATGTTTGAAATTTCCACTAACATATTTGTAATATTCAACTCTTTCATTTGCGAAACTGAATAATTAGTAAACTATGTGAATAAGCTTGAGGAATCCATAAAATTTTCATTCAGAGTGTATTCTCCTGTTAATTGGCTTGTTCTACTTAAGAACTATAAAATTTTTAAAATAAATTTATGCATGCGTAGATAAATTTTCACAGCTCTCAACAAATGCTACATTTTAATTCATTGCATGCTTTTCAAAAGTTCCTATTTTTGAAATTTGTTGAGTTTTTTAAATGCATGACTATTTTACTATAGTGTATTAAAAATATGTTAACATTGGCGTGTTATTTATCCATATATAAACAAATCTCACTTGAAATTGGGCATTGAATTTTTTTTATTCATAAACTTTAGTAATTATTTTCTACGCTATCTTTTTAACTTATATAGACTGTTCAATTTTTTTAAGAGTTCATCCTAATTTGAATTCAATATTAAATAATTCTGTATATTATACAAGAATTATACATAATCGAGAATAGTATGATATTCGATATCAAATAATTTGATACATACAACGTCAAAGTATTTGTTCATGTAAATCAATCCATAGTAATAAATTAAAAATGAAAGATTATATATATGGATTATATGATTCATCTAGCTTTTGCAGCCTTGCAACTAAGTATATTTTAATACCTCTAAATTTGCTTTAGGCACTTTAGAGTCCTTATAAAACCTTAAGTAGACTGTTATCATTAAGGTGAGTTTTTATTGCGCTCAAAACAAATTCTTAAAAGTGAAATTACTTCGAATTCAGTTTTACAAACTTTTATTGTAAAAAGGAAAAATGAATTCTTGCTGTATAAATATCAGCCTTTGATAAAATGCTTGGAAATTCTTCTTTTGACAATGAAAAGTTTTATTTCGCAAAAAGAATTATATCGAAAGTAAATATGACATATGTCAAAAAACTTTGTCTGACTAATGACGTGATGCCATTGTCATTGAAGTTAGTCTCCAAGGCCACAATCTGCTTTTAAATTTAAAGCTAGTGGCTGGATTCAGTGACAGCTGTTCCTCAAGTTTCCCAGAATTGTTCATTTGTAGCAATTGCACTTCCTCTTCCAGCAAAAGCATCTAAGCTGCTTAATCTCTGTGTGTGAACAACAGAAAAACTATACTCTTTAGTCATTATGCTGTCACGCGATCGTTTGGATATTTCAGGTTTCTTTCTTCACAGATCACACCATGAAGAAAACGCTAACAATGAGTAGGAGTCCAAGAAGTGAAGTAAAGGACGCATATTCTTAGAAATGCCGATGAAAACCATTGAAAAGAAATGAATCCAAATAAAATAGAAAATTCAAACATTATTTATGTCGTACAAATATCGTGTTCACAATTCCGAGTAATTTGATTTTCCTTTATTGTGGAGGCTTAAACAAACAAATCTTTGAAAATAAATATTTCATTTTTAAACATTATTTGCGAAATTAAATGCGAAATCATTTCACTGAAATTAAATTTTATTCCTTTTAATTATAACACAAAGATTATTTATTGAATGTTTAAAAAATAAATGAAATAGGAATTCCACATAGATATTTATATATTATCTGTCCATTGTTTTAAAAGTTACAATTTGAGACAATTTTCAAATTAATTAAAATATAAAAATATCATTAAAAATTACAAATTAAAACATATTCTGTTTACATATTATCAAAATTATAAATTAAATTTGCATTTACTCCTCAATTTTGCAAACTTTTGAAGAATTTCTTGTCAACATTAAAAATTAAAGCTTATTAAAATATAAATTTTGGACTTGCTCCAATTTTATTTATTGAATGAATTCATGTGTTTTATTTGATAAATATTTTGAAATTATTTTTAAGATCATAAATTTTCGTTGTTTCGAACGTACTGGCTGGTGTGGGCCATTCTGTTCGGAGCTGCGGTGAACGTCGACTGTCCAAGAGGATACACTGCTAGGTTTATGTCGAATGTTTGGGCGATGTTTGCAGTAGTGTTTCTCGCCATCTACACTGCCAACTTGGCTGCTTTCATGATCACGAGAGAAGAATATTATGATCTACAAGGCATTGATGACAAAAGAGTAATTGTTTACTTGTTTTTATTCTTAAATAATTTGACAACTAATAAACTAAACACATTTAATATATACTATGAAGGTAAATATAGTTAATACTCATATTTTGTAATACCTCTAATAAAGCCAATTTAGAATTTTAGTACTAGTGTATCGTCCTGTTGGCCACTTTAGTCGGTAAAATGTGTAGCCAAAACTGCTATTTAGTGCCAATTGCCGTTATTTAACATTGCTACAGGCAGAGCTATATCATATACTGATAATTTTACATTAAAACTACTGAAGAATTTTGGCACTAAACAGCAACTTTGATATTATTTTGGTTGAAATGGTTTACCGGATAATACCACAAATTTTAAAATTATAATAATGTTTATGCAAAGCTGTATTTGTATAAAATTTCATTTACCGCAGAAATTCTTAGAGAATTATGAATTGATTAGAAAAATACATTATTTCTTGTATATTAGAAAAACTGCTAGAGATTCATACTTCCAACATATGAAATTGTCAATTTAAATTTTCTGCTCATAACAAGTGTACAGAAATTATGTCTAATTTAAAAGTTTTGTGGAAGTACAAAGATGAAATTCAAAAAATATTTACCGTGATTCATCTGTTATGATTTGACATTATAGAATAATTCTTTCAATGAATATTATAATGTATTTACAGGAATGTCACTTACAAAGGATAAATGATTTGAAGGAGTTGTATAATTACAAAGACAAAAAATTTATCTTTTTTCCTAGTGACAAATGTAGGCTAGAAAAATTAATTTTATGCATATTTATGTTAATTTTTGCTAACATTTTTATGTAAATTATTTTGGATCTTATGACGAAAACAGTTACAGTATAACTAAATATAGAACATAAGTATTATTGAATAACAAATAAGTTTAAGAAATATGTCTTTTTTTTAACTCATTGTGAACAAAACTTTAAGAAATTTACTATAATTTTCCACCATGATTTATTAAAGTTATATGTAATAGTTAAAAGCACCAATCTTTCATATGCAAACGAACTAAAATAAAGTTTACGACTCAAAATGTGTTGTAATATTTGAAATAGTTTACAGAAACAAGAAATAACCTAAATAGAAAACGTTTACTTTATTTATGAACTAAAAATTAGCTTTTTTTTTAATCCAAAGAGTTATTTTCTTAGTTTACAGATTTAGATGCATGCTTACCTTTCTAATGATGTTGTTTAAAAAGCAGAATGACGTTTTAATTACTGGGATAGCAAAAACTACGTTAAATTACTTTTAGTAAAAATAGCCATTTCTGGGGGAAAAAAATCTACTCGTATATGAGACAGACCAAGTGGAATAATATAAAAGGAGGAGAAAAAAATTTAAATGTTTAAGTGACAAATCGGGTCTCAGAAGATTAAAAATATAATTTTTTTAACACAAAAATTAAACATGCAGTCTTTAAATAATTGAATGTTAACTTTAAAAAGATCAACTATTTATTAATTAATCTAAATATGAATAGTATTTTCAACATGCTTTAAAATATATTATTTTCCAAAACTTTGCAAGTTTAATTTCTTCAATGCTTGCGAATCATAAACAAAAAAATAAAATTTCGTAAGTCTTTAAAATATGATCTTACGCGCGCGATTCAAGGAATAATAAGAATAAAAAGAACATAATAAATAATACATATCAATCATATCAATAACATATTTGTGCTATAAGTTGAATAAAAGTTAAATAAAATTACAATTTATTCAATTATTGTGTAATTTCATTAATTCTGCATATATGTTATCAATTAAAAGTCAAATTTTAATAATTATACATATACACATAATGTGATATTTTAATATTTTAATGCTAATTATGATTAAATAATACCATCCTTAACATATATATATACATATATATATATATATATATATATTATATATATATATATATATATATATATATATATATATATATATATATATATATATATATATATATATATATATATATATATATATATATATATAATATATATATATATATAAATATTTATATATATATATAAATATTTATATATATATATATATATATATATATATATATATATATATATATATATATATATATATAATATTTATATATATATATAGATATTTATATATATATATATATATATATATAATATATATATATATATATATATATATATATATATATATATTTATATATATATATATTTATATATATATATAAATATTTATATATATATATATATATATATATATATATATATATATATACTATATATATGTATATATATAACAAGATAATGGACTTAATAAACGATTTAGTTATATTAAAATCAAATATATTTTTCATTATAATAATAAATAAAAAATAAATTAAGAAATGCATAACAACCGTTCCCGTTTTCAGTTACAAATCTTTTTCGAAATTGTTTCTTTAATAATCTTCTTTCGAAGCCAAGTAAATTTTTTCGACTCTTCTCAGTGGGAATCATATTCTAGACTAATGAATCAATTCCCAACCACTATTTTCACGAAACTGTTTAAGAAGAACCTTATCCCATGTTAGTCATTTGTAAAACAATAATCCTTAGGTGCTATATTTCAACTGTATGTAGATGAATTCATACTTTCCCCCAGAATTCTTATCGAAATTCGGAATGATACATTGAACACAGTGTTTGAGACAAAAGAATGACACCATCATTCTATAAACGTGATGTGATAGGAAATTTCAAAAGTGAATATGTTCTCCACCCATGTGAAATGATTCGTGATTTGCCCACCCACGATGATCACTTTTCCAAATGACGTCCCCTGTGAGTTGCTCCCAGGCATCAGCGCTCTTACTTCGTCGCGCATCCACCACTTGGCATGGGATTCCAGCCCGTGCATCCTTCTTTCAAGCAAAAATATTCCATCCATGAAGCTACTTTTCATATTGTGTTATTTTCAACTTTTATATGGGATCCATTTTCATATAGAAAGAAATATCAAATAATTTAATATATTATTTTTACAGTTCAAAATCCATAATGGTCATAAGTAACTGTTGTTAATTCTGGAAGAAAAAGAAAAAAAATACAAGAGGAAATTATTTGTTTAGAAAATATACAAGCTATAATTTCTTTTAATATAGTTTTTAGTATATACACCTTTCCTATTTAATGATTATTATGAATCAATGTAAAACGTAATTACGATTTTTCTTCTTAAAAGAATATTTTGATTCATCTTTGTAAATAGAGATGAAATATTTTGATTAATCTTTAGTCTGTATTTTTTTAAATGAGAAATATTTCTTACATCAATATATAAGCAGAATTTCAAATAATAATAGCTGCTTTGCTTTTTGAAAAATAGTTAACCAATCCGTACATCCAAGATCCACCTTTCCGGTTTGGCACGATACCAAATGGTAATACAGAAGCCGTCCTCAAGCGCAACAAGCGCCATCTGTACACTTGGATGCGAAGATTCAATAGATCTTCAGTCCAATTGGGTGTAGAAGCTGTAAAAAAAGGGTAAGATGAGGAATAGAGTTACTAATGTTATACAGCATTTTAGTTACACTGAAATTTAACATATAATCTTTTTGTAATAATTAAGTATTTTTATGACAATAAACAAAATCAATATTTAATATTATATGCACAAATTAATGTACATGACAAAAAAATAAATTGATAAATATATAAAATGCTTACAATAAATTATCGAAACAACATCTTAACCAGTTTCAAAAGTATATATCAAGTTTTAGTTCTATATTTTGGATTTTGATATTTTGATTAAAGACACACACACACACAGACAGACAGACACACAACACACACACACACAGACAGACAGACACACACACACACACACACACACACACACACACACACACATATATATATATATATATATATATATATATATATATATATATATATATATATATATATATATATATATATATATATATATATATATATATATATATATATATATATATATATTTTTATATATATATATATATATATATATATATATATATATATATATATATATATATATATATATATATATATATATATATATATATATATATATATATATATATATATATATATATATATATATATATATATATATATATATATATATATATATATATATATATAATTTAATATTGAAATTATAATTTAAAATAAAATTTTATAAGTGTGCTCCTTAAAATTTATTATATTTTTATAAATTACGATAGCAACTCTAATATATTTATGTAAAGTAAGAATTTATAAAAACCAATATTTATTTTGATTGGAATCTGCAGAAGATAGGAAGCTATAACCAGTCGCAATCATAAACAAAATAAACCTTTAAAGTGTCATGTGATATAAGAATCATATATGAATTTCAAAATATTTAACACCATACCAATGGACAATTTAATGCTCGAATGTTGTTTGTTTTAATATTCATCCTTTCAAATTGCTTTTCATGAGATCTTTTCATTAGTAGTGAATAGTGTTTTCATTTCACGAAACCTAAAAATGTCTCAAACAATCACTTAAAATGCTTACGCGGAGAAAACATAAGCATAGTATCCATCTCTTTTTGTTTGACACTGACTGGGATCAAACCCGAGAGCTATGGTTCTTAAGAAAACTGTTTTAAAACTTTGCCATGGTGAGTCATAAATAATAATGCGTTGAAAATTCAACCATTGGGGAAATAAGGTTTTTTTTTTTATTCTTTATATATGAGGTTCTGAAATGTTGAAACATTCTGTATTATTTCCATGTTTCTGTATAATTATGGATTTTTTTGCAAATAATCATTTCTTTATGTATTTTAAGAACATTTCTCCAAAGTACTGAAATAACTAAAAGATTCGTGATCGTATGTAAGAAATCATGATGCATACTAATAAATTTTATGAAAAATAAAATTTACTTATAAATTTAAAACTTTTACAAACTTTAATGTAAAATTTACTTATAAATTTTACATAAAAGTTTGTTTATTAGCTTGTATCCAAAATTTCTTTTCCACAATAGATGATAGCATCATTTTCCTTCTTAGGGAACTAGACGCCTTCATTTATGACGCCACGGTTCTCGAGTATCTGGCAGGACAGGATAATGAATGCCGCTTATTGACCGTCGGAACATGGTATGCCATGACTGGATATGGCTTTGCTCTGCAAAAGAAATCTAAGTATTTAAGCATGTTCAACAGAGCAATGATTCAGTACAGAGAAAATGGTATTTCTTTTTCTTTCTAATGCCTTAATATTACAATAATATTGATATAATCATTTCAGAAATTATATTAAATTGGGGGAAAATAAATCCGCATAATTTTTTCCATTGATGTCTCCTGTGACCAATATGTCATAAAGTATTAATCAAACAATTTAAGATTTATGAATAAAAGTTTACAATCGGGTACCTATTGATTCTTTGGTGATTTTTTGGCTCCAAGATAAGCGCCAAGATGTGACTTACATGATGGGTGCTGCACAAAAGCTGAACAAAGGTAGGATTACCTAGGATAGGCAAGACAGAAATTAAATTTTATCGCCAAAGTGTATAGACAAATTTTTGGCCAAACCAAGGAATATCCGATTTTACACCGAACACGATTCATGTTCTTTCGGAAGGTGCAATTTGCACTAAAATTTCTTTTGCTGTTTTTGTTTGGTGTTTATTTGTAAATTTCAGGGTGTTGCAAATGGAAGACAACAAAAATATTTGCTACATTTTTTCTTTGATTTTGGTAGAAACGCAAGCCAGACGACGGTTGTTTTCAATAGTGAATAAAATCACAATACTATAACAGCCAATTATGTCAAATTTTGGTTTCGTCAGTTTTCTTCAGGTATTTTTGATGCAAAGGATGCACCTTACACAGGTAAACTTGTCATTAAATAAGTTGCTAAAATTACAGAAATGTTCAAAATAAAAAAGTTAACCGGTTCATCTTGTTATCAAAGTAAATCTTGAAGCTCACGCAAAAAATAACGGATTTCTTTTGCCCCATTCTAATATATAAATTTGTCCTGAAAATTGAACTCAAATAAATAACAAGATTTTGTATTGGCATAAATCACGCTCTGTATCACACATATTTATGAAATATTGTTATAGAGAAATTCAGAAACTGTTGAAAAAAAACTTCAAAGCTAAAGCGTATTTCCCATTTAGGGGATCTGGAACGATTGCAAAGATTTTGGTTACAAGGAGCTTGCAAGCCAACGCGGAATAAACGAAATGTGAGCAAACCTCTGGACGTGAACCAATTCATGAGCGCTTTTCTTCTGCTCGGGTGTGGAGTACTCTTCACCATTCTGGTCTTGATCCTGGAACACATCTATTTCAAATACATCAGAAAACACTTGGCTAAGAAAGACACGGGAGATTGCTGCACTCTCATAAGTCTGGTAAATTCAGTTTTCAATTTCTTATATGTACGCAAATAACTGGGTTCAGTTCGTCTTTATAACATACTTCTGCGATATAGTTGCAAACAGCACAAAATATTTAAATCACAATCATACAAGTATTTGTTCTAGCGATTGTTTTAATATATAACTTTATTATACACAAACAGACAAATTTACTATAGATATGAATACATATGTGCCTTTATGTTTACATGCATACTTATAGGTGTTTGTGTGCACTTTCGTATAAATTTTTAGAATATTAATAAATAACGTTCCCATAAATTTGTTAATTAATTTTTTTAAATTTTACACTTAGTATATTGATTGAAATCAGTTTAATTGTTGTTGTTGTTACATAAGTCACTTGGATAAGCCAAGCTCTCTAAGCCGTTGCCTCTACTAATTTAAGTCATTAGGGTGCGTCTTTCATTTAACCAGAGCCCTACGAAGGTGAAAGTAGGACTTTGCCATAAATTCCACCAATAGATGGCACCACCAGAGTATTCACTCCTTTAGTTTTGATATTGATTAATGGGGGAGGAAATTTTATCCAAACCATGGTAACTTCTCAATGACCAAGCACAGAACTTTCAATTCCCAGATTTAACAAGCACGTATCACATGTACTCGGATTGTCTTTGGTGGCGATGGGATTTTAACCCCGCCCTTCCGGACAGAAGTCCGATGTCCCAACCACTAAGCTACTACGGCCACAGTTTAATACATAACAAATAAATATTTTCTAACTGAAATTCACTTAAATATCTTTATCCTATTCAAGGAATTTCGCATCACACATGTTCTGGAAATAAATTTTTTGGCAAGTTTTAAAAAAACAAAACTTTGAAGCTGTGAATATACATAATTGGAAAAAAATTAATAACTGAATACAATATAATTACTAAAGTAACACAGCTATAAATATGAGCAATATTTTAACTTGCACACGTATACTGTTACAAGTACCATAGTGTCGATACTTTTAACCTACAATATATTACCATTTGCTTCTGGTTTAATTAATTAAGATGTTGCTGTTATTTTCAAATTAAAAATAAAAATTTGTTAATGAAAAATTAAAATATAATTATTATGACCTTCCAGTTTTTACATTAGTATTAAAACTTTGCATATTTAGGAAATGTTGTTAGAAAGACCAAAAAACTTAAAATATTTCTTAGGTTCATATGGAAGAATCTTCTTGTTTAAAACTAAATGTTTATTTTTATTTATTTTTTGAAGCCACAGTACATGTTGGTAACTCTTCTGGTTAATTTTTTGAGTTTTATTTTTAGATATTTTTGACAGATTATATTTATAATCTATATTATTGGCTGCAAATTGTAATGTTGTGTTTTTGCACCAGTATGCTTCTTTGTACATAGCCCTGGGTTGGGCTCTACCAGGTAGATGGAAGTAGATGGGTGGAGTCTTTGTGATTTTGAAGCAGGGACCACAAACAGAAGACCCGCAATAATTTGACTACCATAACAGAGGTATCATTTCACTTGGAGGACATTGCGACCACGCTCAGTTTTAATGTGTTTTAGGGAACTGGATGGATCTTCTGTTGAGCCAGAATTCGAACTCAGTACTTTCAGATAAGGAGAACGACGTCTTAACTAACCAGGCCATTTTAATTTATGATTATGATGTACGGTTATATGTGATTATTTATCATGAAATAATATTAAAATACCTATATTCTCTCTTCTCACAAACAAATAACAAAAAAACTAACTGTAGAACTTTATTTTATTCTTTCTTATTTTCAATAATGTTTAAAAAATAGAGATAAAACTCAGATATTTATTTTGTTGTATTACTAAGGGTAATGAAAATTGATAAATTGATAACACGGATGCACTGGAATTCTCTTATATTTAGAGATTCGCTTATTTTATTATTATTAGAGATATATTTAGAGGCTGTTTTATGCACAGTAATAGACCCATTTTAGTTGAATGAGAAATTATATGACGGTTAGCAATTGCGTTGATAAAATAAATTTCATTAAGAAAAGCTACTTTATAATAAATCCAGGCATATTATACATTGTTGCTAAAATGCTAAATTATTTAAATAAAAATGCATGAATATGAATTAAATCAACAATCAGATCAATTATGCAAATTAAGTCTCGAATTTTAAAAAAATATTTAAAGTAAGCAATGCAAAAAATGAAGTGGTTTACAATCTGAATATAATTTTCATATTTCGATTTTAATTCCTGATAATCATTACTTATTATTAAATCGTATTTTTTTAAATCATTAAAAAGAATAAACTGATTAAATCATCAAAATAATATTATATAATTTAAAATATGAGTTTTGGAATAAACGTACAGCATAAATTTGAGTTACTTGACTATACTGATAGGTCAAATATAATTTTGGGTAAAGTAGATTACAGCCTTTTTATTAATATCACGCATGGTATGAAAGATGCAGCCTTTTGTGTTATGTACCACTTAATGCAAAACAAAATACTGATGCTGCAGTTGAATTTATTATGCCTTTTATTTTCTTCCCATAAATGTATTGTAATCTAATATATTGAAAAAATAAAAATGATTATAACAGTTATTCTCTAATTCGTTACAGCGTTTTTAGTTTACGTACTAGGAAATCAGTTCATAAAATATAAATGTTGCTAATAGTTCTTTTTTATTTTTTGAAGGAGGGGAGAGGAATGATATACATGAATCCAAGTGTTCAGAGGTCTTTCATTCATTCTGCGATTAAAATTCATTATCCTCAATATATTTGCTCTCGCTTTAAAATAAACAAATTTTTGTAAGTTTCTTAATTTTATTATTTAGATTCACTTATTTTAATGGATACAATATAGTTCACAATAAACTTTGATTAATCTTATCTTTAGACACCTTGAATGCTCAATGATAATCTTGTCGGAGGAACATCATATGGATTTTCAATGTGCATATACATTACATTTTATAATAAATTTAAATTATCTCTTTTAATATTAAAGAAACATTATATCACCATCCTAACAAGCTATTCTGTTACTCAGACTATTATAAAATAGATTTTATACCTTCTAAATATTTCTAATGAATTATATTGTAGACTTTATATTTCTGATGAATAAACTTTACTTTCTAATAATTGTTATGAATCGTGGTAGTCTAGTGGTTAAGAGCATCGACCTTCTGTCCAGAACAGTGGGTTCGCTTCTTAATGCTGCCAAAGACCCGCTGAGTACATGCGATATACGTATTCGTTTAATCCTTGTAAGCGAAAGTTGTGTGGTCGGTCGTTGAGCAATTACTAGATATATGTGTAATGGTCTGCAGAAAATTTCCTCCCCACTCAGATCAATGTCAAAATGGAGGGAGTGGATCCTCTGGTGGTGCCATCTATCAGAGGAATTTAGAGCAAAGTCACGTACTCTCACCTTCGTGGTATTCTGGTTAAAGAAATGGCGCACTCTACTAACTTAAACTATCATAGCTGACAGCACAGCGAGCTTGACCAAATGTCATAAGTAACAACATGTTAATGATAAATTTTAATGGTTTTTATAATTGAAAATTAAAAAAACTAGAACACACTGAATTATTTATAATTTCTTTTATTAATTTTAAAAACTTGCACGTTGCAATTATTAAAAATAATGCTTACAAGTGCCAAATCACTCTTAAAAAATTTCAAAAAAAAGAATTCGAATTATTATTCCTAATTGCTTTTCTAGAAAAAAATACAGTACGTTTTAAAATTTTAATCAGTAAATTGTTACTGATATATTTAGGTAATTGTGGCTTAATAAACTAATATCAAAAATATAAAATTTCTGTAAATCTGACATTTTTAATTTGTAGAAAAACTGCCTCAACCTTATATACAGTGGAAATATTTTTAAAGCTTATATGCACAAAATAAGTATATTTTCTACGCAAACTATTAGAACGTATTTGAATATCCTAAAAAGTATCAGAGTTATTCAAGACAGTGATATTTCATTTCAAGAAATAAAAAATATTTTGAAAACAATGAATGGAAATGATTCACATTACATAATGCAATGTTTTATTCAGAAGGAATCTTTCTAAACTTTTTGAGCATATTTGTAATCACTCATGTTGTGTTTTATGCATGAAAATGGGAAGCGTTGTTATATCGACTGATTGTTTGATTTTTCTTCTGATGCTTACAGAAATGTAAATAAAATAAGATAGCATATAATGTATTCCTTACATTAAACTTAATATATTTTTTCAAAACTTTTCAGCAATGGCCATTTTGGGAAAAAACAACAAATAAATGAATTGTATACTATATGTTATGTACTCCAACTTTGCAGATTTTCTTTTATTCAACTCGTCTTAAATAAGATTCATTCATTATTCTGAAACTCCAATATTTTCTCCGAGGAAATATCAACACATATCTTGCAAGCAGCTTTTGAATAGGATAAGTAAAATTTGCATTTAAAGCTACGATTCGCAAAGAATAATAAGCAAGGAGAACAATGTAATGTATTCGAAATGAATCAGAATAGCTTTCTCCATCCTAGAAAATCATGAAATTTCTTTCTTTTTTTAACTCACAAAAATTCTCCAACGACATTTGCGTCCCTTAAGTTTTATTTTCTTTGAATTTATTTCAGTGTCCGCTGAAACTCTCGCATTCTTTTCTGAGGTGAAACAAAAATATGTGTTTTTTTACCCTGGCATGCAATTGTCCAAAGCACTGGCGAATAATGCCTTCGCGCAAATACTGGAATTTTCCATTTTCTTCCAACGAAATTGAAACGGGGGAGAAAACTCGAATAACACTAGCTGTAATATTTATCATCTTAAAAAAGTGGTAGTTACATTTTTACATATTTGAAATAGCTTAACAAAATAGAGTATTAAATCAATAAATTATTACGGAAGTAGTTAAAATACCGTTATTGAGTTATTAAAATGACATACAAATTAATTAACTCTTACATATATGTTTGAAAATTTTCAAAAGTTGTATTTCACGAACAATCTCACACTATTTATTTTTTCCCAATTTTCAGAAAACAAAATTCTATTCAAATTATTTGAGTCGTGTTAGGTATATTCAGAAATGTTTAGAAATTATCTACATGTCTTTTAACTACAAAAAGTAAAATATTTCTGTCTCTTTAACTTCCTTTTAGCCTGGCAGAAATATATAGTTTTGTCACTCATGATATATTTTGTAAGCATTTAATTTCCCATAACTTGACAAATACAACACAGTTGTTAAAGATTTCTAAATACGACAATTTTTTTCATTATTGCAATAATATGTGTGTGACAGAAATTTTTCAATAAATTAATAAAATTTTGTTGAAATAATGATTTTAACAAAATTTTATTAATTTGTTGAGAAGTAAGCTAAATTAAGAGCATTCAAATATATTTCCTTTCTATTTTCTTTGCATTTTTTCGTATTTATGCAGCATTTTGTCCACTATTTTTTGCAAAAAAAATGTGTCTCCAAATTTTACAAATTTAATTTTTTTTTCAAAATTTGTGAGAAAAAAACAAAGCAGTTAACTAATACCTTTATTGAAACAAATAAATGAGAATTTTATTTTAAAATCAGATTTTAGCTTTTACATTGCTATAAAAAGTGTAATCGTAGATTTAAAACTGGCATGCATTAAAAACATAAATAAGAACTTACGAAATAACTCATGCGCTGAGGTTACAGGATTGCAAAATTTCATAGTGTACCTTTTTGTGGAAACAGTTGACGATATTAAATAATACGAATACGATAGTAAATAATACTGACGATACAGTTTTCTTATTTTATACTATATATATATGTATGTATACATATATATATATGTATTTTTTCACATATATATATGTATGTATATATATATATATATATATATATATATATATATATATATATATATATATATATATATATATATATATATATATATATCAGTGGCGTGCGGTAGGTTTTCATGCAGAGTGTGCGGAGAACAACAGCAAAATTAATAATAATACCGTAAAAATGTACATTAAACACTTCTTTAACTTTTTATTACTCATTTTTTTACACAAAATCCATGCGTCTATCCGTATTACTAACAAAATCATCAATTACATGAACATGATCAAAAATATTTGGTTTTGACTGTAATAAGTGTAACATTTTTTCTATTGTTATTAGAGATAAATTGCTTAATCTATCCTGGCTCATTGTATTGCATGTATAATTTTTTACGCTTTTCAATGCTGAAAATGATCTTTCCACGGAAGCAGTTGAAAATGGAACTGCACAAATTAAGTGTGCCAATTTATTTACTTCGCTTAAGGCATCATTTAAATCATGCAGCATTATATTCTGAATAAATTTCGATAAATTCATTTCGTGATATATCTCACTACGATAAAGAACGCGTAATTCATTGGTTAGCTTTACGAAATTGAAATGTTTTGCATAAGCGTTATTTAATGAATTAAGGCATTCATCCGGAAATTTACTTTGATATTTCTTTAAAAATTTGAAATTCAATATTTCAAAAATATTGAGCGAATTTAATTTTTTAAAACTGACATCTAACTGACAACAAAGAGTGTCCATTATTTCATAATATAAATTTTTAAAATGTTGGTCTACGCTTGAGTTTTGTGAATTTATACGTTTTTCATTTTATTTTATTTATTATTTTTTTATATTTTTATTTTTTTTATTTTTTTATTTGGTGGATTTACTACAGAAATAGTCGCTTCGTAAATTTCATCAAATGCAACAAAAGTTTGTTTATTTTGAATTGCATCTTTTACTTCCTCTACTATTGGACTAGAATATGCTATATCTAAGTTAGTTTCTAGTAAAATATCTAATATAATATCAGTATATCTAAACAATTTGGCAAAAATATATTTAGGGGAAAATTACCGTTAAATTCTTTAAAAAAACATGTGATAACTCTGCAATATTAATTGTATCGTTATCCCGTCCTTCTGGATTCTCAATAATAATTTTAAATAAATCAGATAGGCCACGCCTTTCGCTTTTTATGGTCTTTACCAAACGAGACGAATAATTCTAAAGTGTTGTAAGCTAATTTTTAATTTTTTTTAAAAAACATAATTTCTTTTTGTAGACACCAAACAAAATAACGCTATGCCAGAAATTGTTGCAAAAAATAATTTACAATCTTTAATAAGCAATGCAGATTGCGAGAGTACTAAATTAAGTACATGTGCGCAACAATGCACAAACATAGCTTCTTGGAAAATGCCTTTTACTTTTTTCTGCGTCCCATTCAACGCTCCTGCCATGACTGCCGTCCCATCGTATGTTTGAGCAATCAGTTTGTTCTCACACCCCCAACACAAAATCGTTTTTGCACAGCATTACTCAAAGCTTCCGCTGAACGATCACCACTCTAACATCTTTAAAATCGAAAATCTTTCCACTGGTGCACTACAATTATTAACATATCGTAGCGCAACCGATAATTGTGATTTGTTAGAAGTGACAGATGTTTCATCCAGCATAATAGGAACGAATGGCGTTTCTTTTACCTCATTTCTCATTTCTGAACTTACAATATTTTTAATCGATGCAATAATATCATTTTGTATTCTATTAGAGGTTCCAAAAAATACAGTTGTAGTTCTTAGATGGGTTGCTAAAAGGTCATCATATTTACTAATTAAAGTTATTAATTCTACATAACTTCCTTGATTAAGGGAATTTATATCTCATTGTGTCCTCATTGTCTTCTTGTTTTGCAAAGTAACACACAAACTATATCTATTAATCTCTTGAGAATATTTCCATTTCTTGTTACTTTGTCATTGTGTTGAACAATCGCTGAAGCCTTTTGTTGATCAAACATTAAATCTATCCTGACGGAACCAAATGTTTTTTTATAGTATTACGGCATTTATGTGAGATTGTGTTCTTTCATGTTTCTTTGCAGCTTCGTGGAGATGATTTAAATCACTGTAGCCTTGTTTCGTCCAAATATTCTTATCCTTTTCAATTACAACAAAAAATAAACATGGCCAACAGTACAAGTTATTCAATTCACTACAACCGGTTAACTATTTAAATTTTTCATACGTAGATTTTTGACAATGTGGTAAACACTGTTGTCCTTTAATTTTAACGTTTTGCTATAGAATAATATCCGCCATAGGTCTACTCAATTTAACTCTTTCGTTTTTTGTAGTAACGTCTCGTCTAGAAAATGGATTTTCCAATAAATCTTTAATTATTGAGACATCTGAGTTCTCCATTCTGAAATGGGTTATTTATTACTAATATAAATTTAAAGAATACAATAAATAAAATATTTACCTATGAGTAATCGAAGTATACCTATAAAAATAGCTAAACGTATGAGAATTTTTTAGCACTGATGAAAAAATCATGTCTTATGTTGTATGGTGCCATATCAGCGACGAAACAGTTCCACGAAAAACTTATATATTCAGCAAACGTACAGCGTCCGCCGCTGCGGTGCTCATCAAAATGCGCATTGATGCCGAGAAACCGAACATCTATTCCACATTCAGAGGATTTCACTGCACGCTGGCACAATGGAAAGAACTGTTTCTTTTTCGGTCAGTTTATTAAATTATATTTATTAAATTAATAAATATATTTTAATCCACTGATTAATCCACATCCACAATTAATAATATTAATTGTTTATATATATATATAGATTTGGAAATCATATATTCTGAGAAAAACATCTTGAAAATTTTTTAAAGCACTGCACCCCATGACAATTTTTTAAAAAATTTAATTTTTAAATTTACAAAACCGAGGATATGGTGTTACAGATATAAGTTATATACAATCTGTAAGACACAATGAATGGTAAAATTTGAACTGTTCTGTTAAAATTCGTTTCTTTTTTGTCTAACAAAACAAAATTGTTTTTCAGCGAATTATTTCTATAACTATATATAATACATCATCGAAATTACTTTACCACACTAAAACATTTCCCTTTATATTGATAAAATACTTCTTTTATATTTCCATGAAAAAAAGATCTTACAATTTATAAATTTAAACATTAAACGTCTGTAAACTCGTATGGCCAGTTAATCTGTTAAAAAAACAGAAGCGCTTCAGCACGTAGGTTTTATAAACCCACGATAGCACACGAACAGGGCAAGAGCTCCATCTGCTGCCACCGAAATAATGTTTGTAAATGAAACAGATTTTTTCTGTAAAAATAATCACTCAGGACATTAAATATCGATTCGCCTTAAGTGTCGTGGATTTTTCGTGGATAACCATTTACAACTTATGAACCCCTGTTTTCTTTTCACGTCTACGTGGAACCCCGTGTGGTCTCCTATGGACCCCTAGGGGTCCACCTGGATCACTTTGGGAACCTATACTTTAGATTGATGAAATAATTCCTTTATATTTCCATGAAAACAAAATCTTACAATATATAAATTTAAACATTAACCGTCTGGAAAATCGTATTGCCAGTTAATCAGTTAAAATAACCAAAATCGCTTCATCACGTAAGCCCCCGCTCTAATGCAACGCTTCATAAACAGTACCTTCGGATGATTCTGAATGACAAGTGAGGAAAAATAACTGCACTTGCCTCAGTGTAATAGTATGCTGTGCTTCTCCAATAGCCCATACACCGAAAGCGTGTTTTTCTATTAGTGCACACACAGCAAAACTTCCTATATTTGTTTGCTTTTGAACGCGCTACGTGGTGCAGCACCTAGTACCGCACGCACAGCGGGTATATTAGCAAGCAAATCAACATAATATCTGAATATATTATAAATAATATTTATTACATTCCATATAAAGATAGGTAGACATTGGTGCAGAAAATTATTGTCTCTCATAATTTTGCCAGGGTGTGCACTGCACACCCTGCACATATCGACCGCATGCCACTGATAGATAGACAGATATGTATATGTATGTATTTGCTTTCAGAGCATGGGAAAGTCCTTAAGCTTCCGCGGAGCTGTGTTTGAAGCGACAGACATGATAAAACACCACCGCTGCAAGGATCCAGTGTGTGACACGCAGCTGTGGAAAACCCGTCATGAGTTGGACATGGCCAAATTGAAAATACGACAGCTGGAAGCAAACATACAGGGCGCTTTACTCTCACCATCGCTACAACAGTAAGTACTCAACTAAGGGGAAAGCCAAAATCCGGTTTCTCTTCCATGTCATGAAAATAATATGCATCATTTTTATTATTTATGTATCATGTAAGAAAATAGTAAGTTTAAAAAATCATCCAACATGTTCTTTAATAACAAGAATAGGTGTTAATTTTTAATGATAATTTGAATAAATTCTCAAAAAATAAAATTTGTGAGATATCATGGAAAGTCAGTCGAATTAAGATCCCATAATCTTGAATCTTTCAAAAATGTACGTTATATGTACAATGGAATTTCATGTGATACCATAGTTAGATTAATTTGTCAATTTTAATCTTTTAGAATAGCGCGATTTTATTAATAAAAGGCTAATTTTATTTATTCTATTACTAATACATGAAAATTTTAATTTAATTAGAGAAACTCATAAGTTTATTATAAAAATTAATTCATTATAATTTATTACCATTCAGTAATTTTTTATGATAACAAACTTATTACAAATGCAAGAAAATATTTTACAATTCTTTAGTACATTTTGTTTCAGTTCAAATTATTGTAGGTTATTTTTCCCAACTTTACAAGAAATAAATACTTTTATTCTCATCTTTTCAACCACAGATGCAATATGCAGAAACTTAAAAAAATTCTTATCATTTATTCTCTTAATAATCTAGTAAGGCTTTGTTACTCTGTTTTTCACTTTGATACTCAAAAAGTATATCTATGGTTCTGTAATAGAGGACACGTTACCTGTTGAATCTGAAAGCAATTTGTATAAATCATAAATTTATAATTGTAGTTATATTCTACACACATAAATATCTTAAAAATTACAAAATTTTATGGTAGTAAAATCATATATACTATATCATATACATATCTCATTTTAGGATAATAAACTAATTCATAGAATATGTATGTAAAAATTAGTAATTAATTAGTCTTACGAAAATTTTATTAAGTTGAATATAGTACACCAAACATTTGTAGTGACGAATGGGACTTTATATTGAGATTTTTTATAATCTATTTTTATTAATCTATTATGCCTTCAAGGCTTTTATATGACCAGCTATTTTAACCAAAATGTTGACATTCATTTCTTCCTCAAATATACACATTTTCTTTTAAGCTGAATGAAAGAAAAAGAAACAGAATAATATAATTAATTTGACTTAAAAAAGAAATAAAAAAGAATATGCTTTCATTTCCTTAAATCAAATAATGACTAAAAGATAGTCAACTAAGATTATGGTTATTATATTAAAATTACTATTAAAATTAGTTTGATGAATATTTAAAAGATTTTATAAAATTAGTTTTTTATTTTTCCTATCCTATTTATGAATATGCTATGAATATGAATATAATGAAAATTCTAACAAATTACCAAGGATATTAAAAAATATTCTTTATGATTTGTAAGACTTCAATTACATTATTATCCAACCATACAAAATTGTAAATAAAATGTCTTTATTTATTTATAGATTTGTATTGCTTACATTCCAGTTCAAAATAAAAAACTCAAAATATTTTTTATTTAGCAAAAAATTATTATGAAATAAGTTTAATTTGTGAAATAATGATAAAAAGCATTCTCTGAAAAAAAATCAAGACTCAGTTTGTAGTTCAGCTTTCTAAAAAGAGATGGCGCCAGCATTCTTTAATTTCATTTTTTCTTTGAATGAGAAAGTAATCCTAGAAAAATCCAAGGTATTTCCAATTTAGAATTTTCCACTTTTAGAAACTTTGCACCGGAAATAGATAGTTTTTATTTTGAGTGGAAGAGGAAATTGAGAAAAAGTACATTTCAAACTATATTTTATTGAAAAAAGATTTATGATTTGTCCATTAAGTTTAAGAACATATGAAAACGAATTTTTCAAAGGAAATGAGTTTTAAAGTAAATTAAAAAAATATTTTTATATTTAAATAAAATGAAATCGACTTTTCATTTTACCATACATGTAACTAATATTTTATCCATGCACATAAATTTACATTCTTAATTAATTATAATATATTTTCTTATTTCATTTTGCTTTATTGATGAAGAACTAAGAAAGATTAAGAAAGACTTAAAAATAGTACTTAAAATGAGTTTTTCCTTATATTCATATCTTTGGAATTAGTACTTAGTAATTTTTTCATCGTATTAACATGGAGTTTACATTTAAACATTCTGTTTTAATAAAAAAATTCGTATTTTATTTGAAAATAGTAATGTTATTTTTTTTACATGTATAACATTCGAAATTATCACAATAAGTATTTATTTATAAAATGTTTCCCCCTACTCTAAGCCTTCAATCCCAATAAGTATAATTTTTATGTAACTTCCATTTACAGGTAATTAATTGCAAAATCAAATTATGTGCAATGTTAAGTTAAAAATTGATACTATAAATACTTTATAACAGTTTATTTCTATATAAAATTATGAAACTATAAATCAATTAAGAATATGAATATCTAATTTGTGCAACGAGTTAAACATGTTCACGACACATTGTTTGAAAAAATGAATAATACTTTAAAAATTTGCATTCATTCAAATGTGAAATTCATGGTTGGAATTTATAAATTTATTTGAAAAAATTAATTTCTTGGCTATCATTCAAATTATATATATATATATATATATATATATATATATATATACATATATATATATATATATATATATATATATATATATATATATATATATATATATATATATATATATATATATATATATATATGTATGTATGTATATATATATATATATATATATATATATATATATATATATATATATATATATATATATATATATATATATATATATATATATATATATATATATATATATATATATATATTTAAATTTATATGAAAGAAATAATATTATGTGTCAACTATTCCTTTTAAAAGAAGCATTTATTCAATGTTGCCAAAAATAAGATAATTTCATATTTACTGAAATTACGCAAAAGAAATTAAATTTTAAATTTTAATATTAATTTACAATAGACGTTCCTTTTACAAACCTCTAATTTAATAACAGTAAGTCCCTTCTAAGACACTATAGACAAAATTATAGTTCCAACTTACATTTATGAATAAAAATTTTTAAAATCTTACTTTATTTTTTTTTGGTGGGGGATTATTTCATTTATGACAAACAGTTTTCTTTTCTGCTTTTTATTATCTTTTATAATCTTGTACTGTTTTTTTATTTTTTATTTGATTTCTTTTTTATAAAACACTTGAGAACTTGATTTATTTCTGAATATCGAAGCGACACGTGCAGGTATTCCAGACACTGTGAGAACAGACATTTGATGAGAAAGAACTGTGTTGCCGAATTAAGCACTTATAAATAGTTAAAACTACTATAAAAGATAATAAAAGAATAATACTAGAATAAATTAGATATAATAAAGGAGAAAAAATCACCGTACGCAAGAAAATAAAAAAGAAGGGGAAAACTCTCTAACAGTTTTTACTCTGTTAATCTGTAGATAGTTTCGTATCATTTGAATAACTCAATTTATGAAGTTCCGTTTGTTTAATTAATCATATTTTTTTTATAAAATTAATCAAATACTAAATAAAAATAGGAAGCTTGAATTGTCAATAGTGTTTACACTTAGTCTTTAAATGTATGTGTATTTGTTTTACACATAGTTATTAAATTTATGAATTTGGTTCCCTATATTTATTTGCAGTTTTTGCGGGTTTGGAAGTGGATTTGATTTTGATTACCATAAATTTAATAGTGTATTTTGGCAACTTTGGATTTAATATCATATTTTGTCTTCTATATTTTAGTTTGTCGTTTATTTTTCCTCTATTTTAGCTTGATATTTTGGTTTGACATTATTAGTGTGGCTTTGAGATGTATTGGCTTCATTAAGACATCCGCCTGGAACCAATGCGGAAAATTTATACTTTGTGCCAATATGGTTAACACCCCTTGAATGAACTGGCCATGTTGGTACTTCGTTTCAGTTTCATTTTATCCTAAGGTTCTTTTAAATGTTAAACTATCTATTGAACATATGTTACATCTGTATCCTATATTTCGTATTTTCACTTTATTAGTGTCCATTTAGTACTTGATTAATTTTATAAAAAATTAATTTAAGATTAATAACATATATATATATATATATATATATATATATATATATATATATATATATATATATATATATATATATATATATATATATATATATATATATATATATATATGCATTTGAACTGCCAATTTTCCTCTGTATATTATCACCATAGTATATATGACAAAGTAAAACTGAATACTTCTAAAGCAATTATTCAAAATTTAACATTATACTGCTAATTATTGGTAGTGAATTATATGTGTGAAAAAAAATCATTAAGTATATCCAACCTAAAATCACATTTTCTACAGTTCCTTTATTTAACAGAGCATATTAATGCAGTATATGATTGTAAAAGAAATATTCTAAAAAAAAGAAATAATATATATATATATGTATATATATATATATATATATATATATATATATATATATATATATATATATATATATATATATATATATATATATATATATATATATATATATATATATATAGTTGTGCATATAATTGTACGTTAAGAATACGAGTGCACACATATATAAGTTTCTCAATCTCTTTTAAAAGTTTATATTTCAATGGAATTATTGTCATTACTTTTACTTGGGACTGTATTTAACATACCTATTTTATTTCAGTTTTTCAAAATATTCATTTTTTTCTAAAAATTTATGAAATAACTGATTTAAATTATATTTTTAAATATTTAAACAACATATTAAAATATAATTTTGTTAGAAATTGAAATTTATAAGCATTTTAAATACAAAAAATGTAATAAATGTCTTCCTCGCTGATCAGGTCTTGGTCTTCAGACTACACAAAGCCCAGAGATCTTACCCAAAATTACGTCGTATGCAACGAACCAAGGATGTCCAATTTTTCACTCCCACCCGCTTACAGGACTCATCCGCTGCATCCCTACGGTCCTCACTACGTGAAGAACTTCAACAACATGGAGATTGCAGAGATCGAGACTGTGTTATGATCGACTGAATCCTTGCGCGAAGCTCACTGCAAAAGAGATGTTTTCTCCTCTGCTGAATGGAAAAGGACATTTGAGATAGAATCAAATCGCGAGTGAATGTTTTGTAACCTTCAACATTCTGCTTCGAATACAAGAGGTGAAATGATGAGTGCAGGCTGTGTTCCAGCAGTTACATGAAGCTTATAACTATATATTTTTTAACGTTTTTTTTTATTTTTACTTATTTTTATTTTTAACATTTTTTATAGTTTTTTTGCAACATTTAGACATTTCCAAAATTAAAATCTTAAATAATCTAAATTCATTACAGAAATTCATGATTTAATGAATCAAAAAAAAAAAAAAGGTATGGAATAATTTTCTTCTCCAAATAAAATAAAATGTATTTCGAAAGCCCAAACGTGTTTTGTAAATTTCTAAAGAGGAATTTGAATGTATTTCCAATATAGATTAAAAAATCAAATTCCGTAGTATAGTTATATTTATATATGCGTTTCTTGATGGTGAAAAAAATAGAACTGAAAATGAATTGAAAAATATTTTTGAAAATACCGATGCAGTATCAAAATTGATATTGAAATGAAATGTATACTTCTTATTGATAAAAAATAATTATATATATATAAATAGTTGAGGAAATTTGACAAAAAAATATTGTTATAACTAATATTTCTAAACATAAACAAATTTTTTAATTTGGTTTAAAATTATTGTTTTTTTTTCCTCCATTAATAGTAAAACGTCATTTCAATCATTGTCTTTTGGAGAGATTCATGATAAAAGCATAATTTCATTCAAAAGCATAAACATCAGATCTAAATCAATATTATCAATATTTCCATCAATATGATTTTATAAACAGAAAATAAAGTCTCCAACAGAAGGAGAATGATTACTTTAATCTATAAATAAAAATCATTGATATTTTCAGAGAAATATAACTTACGTAATTCAAAGTTATAAATAAATATTTAATAAATATAAGGAACCAGTCAATATTCTTTTTAATTAAAAGAAAGAGAAAGTGAGAGTGAAGTAAATTTCAAGTGATTGATTTACGCATCGTATTATAAGTTTAAAATAATTATTTATCCATATAAATAAAAAATTTTGATAATGGCCAAAATTTTTGTGACAATAATTTGAAATGATTGTCAATAATTTAGAATTCTCTGAACTCATATTTTAAAATAATATAATTAGATATTTTGGTACTTTTCCGTTTCGCGGGCGCAAATCTCGCCAAGCGAAAATTAAGTCGCCAATTGGCGACAACACACAGTTTACACATAAAAATTTTTAAATAATGTTTTACATAAAAAATTTTAAATTTATATATTTAATTGTTGTTCTTGTATTCACGCTATGCGTGGAATGATGGGTGCCAGATTTCATCATTCCACCTCAATTTATTTACTTATTATATTAGATTAAAATTTATCGGGTGATGCATATTTCAAAATCTTATTATTTTTTTATTAAATATTTTTTATGTGAATTTGTTACGATTATTATTTTTTAAGATATATTTTTAAGATCCGATTTTTTCTAGAGAGATTTTATGAAATTATTAAATTTGTATACATAGCAACAGAGCATAATATAATAAAATGGAAAAAAGAGTCGAAATAAAGTCGTTGACAGTGAAAGGGCGTCACATGTTTTGGAAACGTACAAGTAAAAGTTTACCAGCAGAGATATTCCCTATAGCGCCGGTTATATCATTTTTGGCGACTTTATCGCTTGCGCCGGCGAAACGGAAAAGTACCGATATTTTTGTTTGTATATATATATATATATATATATATATATATATATATATATATATATATATATATATATATATATATATATATATATATATATATATATTATAGCATAACTGTGCGAATTGGACTTAGCAATATAATTTTCTCATCGCAATTAATAAGTCAAATAACCAAATTAATAACTAATTCATAGTAATAATCATTGGATTATTTAATGAATTCATTACTAAGAAGTAATCAATTTACATAGATTGTAACAATGACAAAATTTGCAGCTATGATATATAAAATTTATATAATTAACATTTGCGCGTATAAAATGATTATCTTGTAAAGAAGAACTCAAATTATCGACAGTTTTCATTTTCGTATAAGAATTTTTATTCGTATTTTTGAATATTGAATCACATTTTAAGACTCATTAAAGATGATTGTTTTTCTTAGAAAATGTATTTAAAAAATTACACTTTTTACTAAAAAATGCACTGATATTGAGAAAAGTTTACAAATTTTCCAGAGATATATTTTTATAGCAAAATATCATATTCTTATTCTAAAAATAAAATCTTTGAAGAAAAATAATATTGTAATTTTTTTTTAATTTTGAAATTAATGTCGTTATGTTGAGAAAATAGGACATTTTACAACATTCCAATAAGTTTTTAAGTTTATAACTTAAGAAGTAAAACGAATGTAAATTTTTTGTCGAACGTAAGGTCACTAATTAAGATATTTCAAAGGCGTTTTACAGTGTAAGATGTGATGCAAACTTTGCAAACAACATAAAGATCAGTCCACATTTTTCGTGGACATATTTATTTCGCATTTTGAAATGTGTACAATGATGTTTAATCAATAAAATTACCTTCCTGCAAGAATTTATATCTGTTTGTAAATATGTAACCAAAATAATATCTGTAAAATGTATAAGCTGTCCTAAAGAAGAAATTATGTTGTTTTTTGTAATATGAATAACTTGCGATGTATAAATGGTTACTCTTTGTTATGTTTGAAGCCAGCTTAGCTTTTGCTGGGAATTTTATTTTTGATTGTGCTCTTAGCTTCAGCATTTTTAATAAAATTGAATGTGATAAGAGAATTTAAATATTTTGTTTTTGCTCTATAATTATTTTATATAGAAATAGGTTTTTGAGAATTTTTTTAAAAAAATTGTGTAGGGTAATCCATTCCATTATTATTGTGAATTCTCCTTAACAAATATTTAATTTCACAAAAGGGCATAGAAATGTTGTTTTATATAATACAGAGATCCTTTGTTAAATCAGTGCATTATTACGGTAAATTTTCTGAAATAAAAAACAATGTTGTTGACCCATTGGAATTATTTTTTTCTTTTGGTGATGCAGATATTGCAACAAGACATAACAGGATTAAGATTTTGTAAAGCGACTCTCATTTAAAATATTTTTGCCTTAATTTTCATCATAGATTAGTCAAAAAAAATGTAGCAATGAGAGTTTTTTGAGGTATTTAAGAAATGCTGATAAAAATTTCATTAAAATTAAGGTGAGTATTAATGATTTAAAATAATTTAATCTCACAGTGAAATAAAAATGTCCATTAACGCACACTGTTTTTTGTTATCTGAAAAATTCCTCTCTACAATAAGTATTTTGCTGCAATACTCATTTCCTGAAATGTGTATTCTCATTTGTAAAGCACTGGTAAATTTTTATGAGAGTTTCATTTTTGATTATCTTCTTTACAAAAGGCAATATAAATCATTATTTCATGCAATAAAGTGCTTTTTGATAGATTTTTAATTTTCATCTGATCATTACTGAAAAACAATTAATAAAATATTTTTACTAAAGAAGTATTAATAAATTTAAATGGTTACTTTAAAAATCAAACCTTATTAACAGAAATCAAAATTAATAAAAAAATGTTTCTTAGGCAGGACCTCGTGCTATTAAACTTCACACAATCAATCCATCAATGAAAATTTATCCGAATTAAAAAAAAAGTATCTTCTCTTAATTAAAAAAAAACAGTAAACATTTATTAAAATTTAGAGCCAATATTTCCAAAAACTTCAACAATGTTAAGAAAAAGAATGAATGTAAGGATACTTCTAGAACAAAATATTTTAAATTTAAAGTCTAACATATATGTCCAAGAAATTTTAAATGAAAATTTAATTTTAATTATTTTCAGACATAATAAATTTTTAGAGGAAAATCATGTCATTTGCTTTTTTATACTAAATTACGTTGTGAAATAATATGTAACAAAAATATTGTTTGTGTTTTAAGACCATAAAAAAAATAAAAAAAACTATTTTTTTCCTACACTATGTTTTTGTTGTTTTCGGCATCTCTTCCATTTTTTGACGAGTAGCCCGATTAAGTGATGATGAAGCATAAAAAAATCTAAATTTATGTCCGTTTAGTTGTCTACTAACTTTTAAACAGGTTTGCAATGATTGAGGTTGTCACCATCCATCCACACCCCTCTATTAGCACAGAGGGAGGGGCCGAATCCTTGACTCCAATAGGCCGGGAGTGCTTCTGCAAATAGTCATTGAATGCAGTAAGCAAATGAAAGCAAACAACTCGGGAAAAGGAACGGGGGTTCCACTGCTATTGTTGAGCAAGTCACTCCTCTTTCCCACAGTTGCATCACCCTATTCAGAGGATCTATTATTTTTAAATTTACCTTAAATGATTCTTGTGTTGATACTGAAAGGCAGAGATCTCACATAAGTCAGTATTTTATCAGTCGTTTAATTTAAAAAAAGGCACAGATATCACCTACAAAAAAGAAGACGACTATAAAATTCAAGACGATTCAGCTCAAAATATCCATTATTTAATTATGTCCATAAACTTTCTTCTCTCTAAGATAATAAAATTTATATAGAGTTTTATAAAAAATATTGAATATATTTAATTTTTTTAAAAAGAAACATTTTATGTTTATTTACTTTACAGAACTTTAATAAAATTAATTTTAGTAGCTAAATGTTACACTAGTTAAACTAATATTCTATAAAACTCTATTTAAAAACTTTAGTTATATCGAAATTTATAAATTATGGTGTTGCTTTAATAATTTTTTCTTTTGTAAATTTAAGGTTGATCCCTTTTTGAACTACTGATTTCTGCTTAATAAATACCACTCAATTATTGTTTAAAATTATAAGCACTTTTCTCTTATCACATTCAATAGTTTCAAGCGTTTCAAAATGACAAATTTTTAAGCAACGTTAGGAAAGCAACTTTACAATCAATATATTCACTGCTTATTTCACAAAGTTTTTATCTTTCTGCGGGTGTATGGAGTGAGTTTTTTTCAATTTTTATTGTAAAAATATAATACAAGATAATTTAATTTCACAATTTATACAATTACGAAGAGTTTCATTGGTTTTAAATTTTGAAATTAAAAATAATTCTGTATTTTGAAGACAGTTAATTTTGCTCTTTTAAGAAAGTGATACTCTTGAAGAGTAGCCATAATTCTTCTTAACTTGTGTAAGTGTCAAAAATTTCAGGGACTAAAAAAATTTTCCGTTTGCATTTCATTGTCCAAAATTATATTTCGCAATCTAAAAGAAATATTTAAGACAGCGAATAACACATTTTATTAGACGGAAAAATTACAATTTTTTAAATTTTCACCCAGTTAAAATTTATATTTATTCCGAGTTTAAAGCTAAATCCTGAGAAAATATAATCAAGCAAAAACATTCGTACATTTCGGCTTGAAAATATTAAGATAGTGCTGCTCCTTGTATGTTTCAATATACTGTCTTTAGAAAATGCTGAAATTCATAAGTTAGTAAACATTAAATTTACGTTTCCACACAATAATGTATTTGAATTTATTATTGCATGGAATTTCCTGTGATTTCACTATTATTTGTAATTAGCCCTTTTTTTTTGGAGATGGTGATAAAAGGAAAGGACGCTTTGCTTAACTTTGTGTCATTTTGCACACATGCTGGTTCACAATGGTGCTTATATCTAGAGGAAACATATTCGTTCTCTTTTTTCAAACTAATGATCAGTAAAATGTATGTGTATATCTAGCAAATTAGAAGAGTAACGGATTTTGCATGTTTGTGTAAATTTATTCTTAACGATTCAATGTCCGATATCTATGCATGCTCATCTACATGTTGCCGCTCTCTCTGTATGGCAATGAATAAACAGCATATGTACATGAATATTATCAGTGAATTATGATTGTTTTAAGTTCACCATTTTTATACCAATAAAATGTAATTTGCTCAATGATTACTTGGTTCTCTTTATTTGTACAGTTATTATTTTTCTACGCGTAGGTACATAAAATCATTACGATAAAATAAACTAATAAACTGATAGTTCATCAAATGGTTTCAATTTTATTGCAATTTCAGTAATTAAAAATAATAAAATATTAAAAACTATGATAATTTTGTTAGTAGTAGTATGATTGCTAGAATTTGCTGAGAGGAAAACTATTCAAATTCCAATTATAATTAGTAGTTTGCAAGCAAGCTAAGAATCATCACATTTCTAAAATATTATAATGCCTGTAATTGCACAAAGTGTGAAATTTCTCTAGGAAAGCAGTTAGTTTGCATACATACAACTTTTTTCTGAACTAGACATTCAATATCTAATTAGATTTCTTATTAAAGAATGAGATTGAATTGATAATGGTTTGAAAAGCAATACAATTAATTGTGGGACATATGTCAGACGTGGTAATTATGGCGTAATTTGTTTTCAAATTTCAAAGCATGTATTTGATTAACTATAAAAAAACATAATGGTTAAGCAAAAAAAATTTTTAAAGCTACACAAAATATGACTTTTGGAAATGAATTTATAGTTAACCGTTTTCTAGATCTGAAATATATAGATAAATGTCTACTAAATTTCTAGTTATCATTAAATGTGACTACTTCGGACAGCTTTACTCTTAATTTTTACATTTTAAGTGAAAACTAAGAGTTTTTGATGTTATTTATTAGGTTTGGGTTAATTAATAGTTGAAAGTAGCTTCTGAAATTTATGAATAGAATTCATAAAAAGATTTATCTTCTTAATCATTGCAAGTACAGTCGCTAAAATACATGGAAAACTCTTGATTAATTTAATCTATTCCCAACCTGATTTCTTAAAATAAATTTTTGTTTTAAATACAACCATTTCATATCCTTAAAACTTAAATTTACATATTTTGTAAGTGAATGTCATCCAGAAACAATTGAGGAGAAACGGAGATCTGATTAGGATGATTACTCAGATACAACGGTTACCTAGGTACAGCGAATATTTCTTAAATAAATTTAAGTTTGTATGCTTTTAGTAATTTAATTCCAACATAATAAGACATGTAAATATTTTTGATGTTATAGGAAAATAATTTCAAAAATGACTTGTTTATAAATGCTGAAGGAAAATAAATACATATATATCATTAACTTCTATACCAGAAAGACATATCAGTATGTTACTGATCTTTGGATACGAGCTTTTGGTAGTTGCATAAAATCTAATATACAATCCTCAAAATGAAATTTCAAAATCAAAGAAATAATGCATGTATTGTCATATAATTTATAAGAACGATAGTGGTGGATTGAATATGCAAATGACTAAATAATAGATAGATAAAATCTTTATTTATCAATTTATTAAATGTCTAATATGCCTACTTCGGACAGCATTAGAAACCACAATCCGGCATGGCATTTTATCAATTAGTATATTGTATGATGCTTGAGATAACCATTGCCAAACCATATTCACTGCTGTGCGAATATCATCCATGGCTGGCGTTATATTCCCCAATTTAAGTCACGTCCAATGCAATAAGCAACCTCCTATTATCTTGCTAGAATACCGTGTCAGGTGTGCCCTGCAATAAGAACAGATCAACAGGGCATTCTGTGATAAAGTATTATGCCAAAGCAAGTCATGATGTCTGGTTAGGATCAGTATGATGCCCAGCAAAGTGGGTTGGTTCGTATCATTCCTTAGGTCACCACTATGACCATCGAGGGCTGTCATATTTTCATTGATAGACACGGGATACATCTGTGAATCATATAATGCAAAGTACTCATCTTCGATGATCCATGCATAATGACGTTGACACATTTCTATCTTCTAGCTTTTTATTGAAAGGTCAACTGAATTTCTATTGCTGGCACCATGCACATACCTTTGTACTTCTGTACCACTGTGTACGTAGCAATGTATCTTGAATGTACTTTATTTACACTGTTGCGCATGTTTTTGGCGGATAAAAACTAATTGGACCTTTAAATAACCTGTTTCGGATGCCAAATACTTTGGAAGGTCTTAAGTTGTCAACTGGAAACTCAAAACCTTCCAAAATAGACCAAGACTTTTCAATAAGTAAGTCTGCGCGCTGTGACATGCATCGGTGCTCATCAATTTCTGTTCGGCGTACAGGTAAGCCTTCCTGAATCCATAATGTAATACAAATTTAGTTATATTCCCTTTGTGACCTACATAAGGTGTATTATGCACAGAAACCAACTCAGTGGACAGCAACATAACGTTCGATAATACGGCCTATTGGTGGTATTGTACTCGCCAAAGTTATTCGAAAGTCTCTTCGGATTTTTTACGCTTCTCGAAAATCTCAGATTATGTTTATGAGAATTGAAAGTCTCGAGTCTTTATATACCGAATATGAGTACCCCATGATTAAGTGTGTGCTCAAGTTTAACCATTTGCACAACTATTTTATCACGATTTTTCTTGAAATCTGAATGGCATTACATACATTATTTCTAAATGTTGCAATTTCACTTTTAAGAAGTGTAAATTAAAGTAAAATTAATAATTTTTAGAAAAAATATTTAATGAAGCCCAACTTATTACAAAATCTAATAATTATCTGGTAATTGTAAAGATTGAAAAAATTTAACATTCTGTGATAATAATTTTGTTAAATTTGTCTTACTCAATATACTAAGAGCTTCTTAACTTTAAAGTCAAAAATTTGATAAAACACTGTGATTAATATTTTACTTTTTTGTCTTCTACGATTGCATAAAAATTTTGGAAGAATGGGTATTTGCATTAGTCTATTTTTCCGATTTTTTTGAAAAACATTTTATTAATAGTTGTTTGAATTGCATTCCTCAAATTAGTTTCTGTTGAATCAGCGAACTCATTACTTATTGTAAAGTAATTATTTATGAAATTAAGATTTAGAAGAGTGTATATATTACAGCTTTAAAAGTATAAAGTTAGAAAAGTATGTATATATTAATGATTCATCTATGAATGACACGCACGCAATTACAAAAATAAAATATTAGACTTGATTGTCTAATGATATTCATCAAATCTTTAGCTATCCAAATCAACTCTAAATATAAATCTGAGGAGACTAACTAAGTATTTTTGCATTTTGAGTTCTATTCGATAGCATGTTCTCAGCTGATTGTTTTATTTTTATTTTCCTTTCACGAAAGTAGAGAGAAACAAATAAATTACGTCAATGTTTAAACTAGTTTTATCACCATTTTGCTATCTTATATTTCTGCAGAATCTTTTGTCGAATGGTGATTCGTCGCACCTCGATCATAGTTAGTGCTATTTTGAGAAAAAATAAATCCTACGTGACACTTTGGAGTGATATCTAAGGAAATTCTTTCAATAAAAGTGAAATATTTGCATTGAAATGTGTTCCGTTTCCTTGAAATTTCCAAAAGTGGAATTCGAAATATATTCAACTTGTCACGTACTCCTTTCACAAAATGTAATTTGATATAACTAAGTAGTTTAGAATAATTGAAATTAATTAATGGACCACTCTTCAAGTACATAGAAATAAAATCAGAGTATTATACTCCGTGTGAAACCAGTTCTTCTAAATAATACTTGTTCTAATAAAACACTTGTTTTTAAACAATACCTGCAAATACCACTTCTAAAAATGCCATATTATTTTTAACATATAAATTACATACAAAATATTTCATAAGATCTATATATTAATCTTTTTTATAATAATCTTGATTAATAATTATATACGTGAAATACAATTAATTTGTATTTCTCATCATATTAAGGTAAAATTATCTAATGTACTTTTTAAATGTCTGAAAAAATTTACATTTAATACTTGCAACGCCTGTTACTTAAATTTCCTAAACAACTTTTAGAAATTTACAAGAATCAATTATTTGAATTTTGGTTATTGGTTAACTAATAAATTGAATGAGGAAAACTTAGGAATTACCATAAAAATCATGTTGCAGTAAAAAAAAACAAATTTTCAATTTATTTTTTGCAAAGCAACATACTATGTAAGATATATTAATTAATAACATGATTGAAGAATGAATTAAGTTCAGATTAAAAAGCATATCTCTTTATTCCAAATCTGAACTTATATTTCATAGTTTTTTTTAACGTTCTGGAATGTTAGAATCATTTCTTAAATCAGGCTCGCTTTATTTTTAAATAAATGATATTATTTTCTCATGAATGAGCTCTTCCTTATTTAATATGTTTTCTGCCTTTCAAATTTACATCAGCTCATTATTGGTTGACGAGGATAAGATTCTTCAAAATTTAATAAAATGAAAAGAATTTTAGTCACAACTGGTAATTTACATAATCCATTACAAAAGTGAGTTAAAAAGCTGTAAGACAAATACAGATTTATCCTTACAAATAATATATGACAAATTGTAGAATTTCAAACATTTGTTTGCAATTACTTTATTTTTTTCAACAATTCTGAATATTTTGAAGCATAAATTATCCTTAGTTTCACTAGAAATGAAAAATATATGCACTGAGGAAAGACTTAAATTTTTTATAATATTTCAAATTGTATGTGATAAAATGATGTTTTTCAATATTACCATCGGATGGCAATAAGTATTAAAATAAAACAAAATTTTGAATTTTATATAAATATGAATGTGAAATATAACGTAATACTAATTATATTAACGTATTTCTTTCACAAGTTGAATACCACATGTATAGGAAAGCTAACGATATATTTAAAATCAAGAAATCCAAAAATGTTAAAAGTTAGAGCGCATTACAAAAAAGTTTTTATTTTATTTTAAATGTTTGTCTTTAAATTTAGATCTTTATAAATAGTTGTTAGTAAAATATCTTATAATTAATATTAAATTACTTCAAAGTTAATTTTTAAAAATGAAGTTATAAAAATATTTATTTTTTAGATGGATGAAAGATTTTAGTTAAGCTACTTTAGTGAGTATTTTTTCTTAACAGTAGGTTTTTTAAAGTAATCTATAAAATGATATTTGAACAACTTCATTTTTAATTAAAATCATTTCATAACTTTTGTTTAATTTTAATCTTGAAATAAAAGAAAAATGTGTGCTAATTATATACTACTGTGCAAAACTAAAGCAATCGATGATTTTTGTGATTACTGTATGAGAAATCCTCTGAGAAACATGAAATTTAGAAATGAGAGGCAGAATTTGTGCTTAAGTGAGTTTAATAGCCTAGTTGCCTTATGGAATCCAACAAAATGTTTTTATTTAACTAAACTGTGTGGCACGATAGCCCATGTGGACCAAAGCCTACAATGCCCATCTCTGTTTTTCTGACCGAGAGGCCTTGGGGTGAGCAGCTTATGTCCCGATTAGGTGGCTAGCCTAAGGAACTAACACCCAGTGTTTAGTTCCCAAGCATGCTTGGTACTCAGTTTATCGACCCACATACATACATAAGAGATGGGAGTGGACCCCGTTCTGTACCAATCGGTTATCGGGTTTAGTCCACTCATCACCATCGTCAGCAAGCAGCACCTTCCAGGGGTTAAAAGGTTGTCCCCAAACTGTGCCGTCACCCAGCATGCTGTTGAAAATGAAGGATTTACAATGGTGGTGCCTTAAAGCCTTGTCTTGGGTTTTGCAGTGTCCAAAACATTACAGTTCTATATCAGGCAGGGATGACAACATATGGATGAATGATTGAAAAAATGAAGAATGAAACTATTGTGTGGCTGCAAAGTCTTTGATTCTGTGATTGGTTGGGGAAAAACAGTCATTTCAATTTTGAAGTCTCTAACTAAAAGTTCAAGTTTGCTTAAACCTAGGAGGTTAAAAGTCTGAGTCTGATGAATCATCTGGCGAGCTGATAGAAGGAGGATTCCTGTCCTTGCACAGATCGAGACCTTTTTCTGTGAGGAGCTTAGCGATTAGTGTTAATTTTTTCTTGTGGTGAGCTGAACGAAGACAGAAACGAAGAAAATCGGTGTAGTTAAGGGGAATCCTTCCTCAAAATAAATCTAGAAATGAGCTTCAGCGCCATCTAGCGCAGTTGTTTGGGGGCAGTCCTTCTTACAAAGACTGAAAGAACTGATTGGTGAATTTAAACTCATAAGTCACGCCACAGCACCTGTTTACAAAGAAAAAATAGTTCCTATCTCAATGGGGGGGCGAATTTTAAGTGGGGAATGAGAAGACCACTTAACCGCAATAGGGGTAAAGTGGACAATATAACCCCCGCATCCTAATTTTCTTCCCCATGTTCTGACGCAGATTTTCTCCGCATATGTGGTCAGTTTGTTTGTCCCCTCTCGCCTTCCTGGAACTGTATGTCCGTAAATCTCATGGGTGAGGAAAAAGTAGGGCAAGCTCAAATGCTTCTCAAATTTGACACCCGAAATATCCGTTGTGAGCTTCCGTCGAGTCAAGCAATGAGAGAGAAAAGGCTCTGCTCGGAGATTTTGGAAAGAAATATTCTATTTACTGTTCAGCAGAAAAGTATAAAGATGCATAAAAAAATTGATCAATTTTGTTATTATTCATTAAATGATCAAAACTTAATATCAATGTTGAAATAAAAATATAAAATATAATTATTTATTTTTCTTGATATAATTTCAATTTGCTTTGATTTTACGAGATTTGATTCTTTTTTAATGGGCCTTATGAGAAAGCAAAACAGTTACGCTTCTCTCTAAGTAAACTTCACTTTTAAAAATATTTTCAAATAGACAAAAATGCCGAATTTCTTATCTCTCTTAAAAAAGAGAAAATAATGTAGTTTATTTATTAACTTTGGAATAACTTTTCTAGCTTTATAAAATATTTCGATATAAAATGAACGGAAAATTCCGTATATTTCGCTTATAATTTCTATCAATGCTTTTTGTAGGAATGGAAAGTCTACCTCTCTATTTGGATTGATCAGGCATCTCGACATTGTTTCTTGATATATTTCCAAGCAAACTTTAAAAACAATATAACCTATTACATAATCCGCACTTTTGAGTTCAAATATGGCGATATCATCATTCGTATCTGAAGAAGTAAATTCACTTAAAGAAAAATAGAGTCTTTAATTTAAGAATTAAATATAATCTTCACTTTGGGAATAAGCAAATGATCGTTTTTGTGTGTATGTGTGTTAAAGCTTAGCCTCTCAACAAATTAAAATAGAATGTGTTTCTCAATAAAATCATAAACATTACAAAATACTCTAAATTCCTCGAAATGTCGTAAAATAGATTAGGGTCTCACATTTCATCTAAATTCAATGTATATACCATTTTCAAATTTTTTAAATTTTCTTCATCTGTAATACAAAATTTCAGAACTCCAGGTATCCAAAATCAGAGCTCCAAGCTTGCAGCCAAATTTATAACATCATCTTTAAATATTGTTTTCATAATTATTCTTAGCGTATTTATTCTCATTTTAACTCGCCAAAAAATCCTAAAATTTTGAAGATAATGATCTTATAGTGTTCATTTTAAAGTATCAAGCGACAATTTAGCTATATATATATATATATATATATATATATATATATATATATATATATATATATATATATATATATATATATATATATATATATATATATATATATATATATATATATATATATATATATATTCTAATTTTCGAAAAGTATAAGTGCTATTATACTGAGTTCAATAGTGGCATTTTATACATTTTGCAAAAAGTATTTTCGCATCTCACTAATTCCTTTTTGAACTGATTTCGTCATTATTTTTATTTTCGACATGAAATATGTTTTAGGACATCAACAAACGAAAATGTTTTATACCACATATTTTGCATTTTTATTGTTTGCTGGTATTAACTTTACTTTTCCATAAAAATATTATAAGTTTACTAACAAAAGTAGCTAAATAAAGATAATAATTTTCTAAACTTTCACTTGTATATGCTTTAGACCAAAATGCATAAAAGATTATAAAAATGAAATTATTTGATTTAAATTTCTAAAAGAAATAAAATATTTAAATACCTACATACATATATAAATATAAATTGTAATCACATATTCTTTTTGTTAGTATATTAATTTATTTAAAAAGATGTAAAATAAATTATTATGTAATTTTTATTCTATGTAAGAGATTGAATAAAAAATTATTCATGCTCTAAAGATAAAATGTGGAGAAATTTCTTCAAAAATGTGCATTTAGTAGTTCAAGAAATGTGATAAGAATACACTCGAGTATGTGTATTTTTATCACAATGATGTGATAGAATTCACATCCCTACCAATGCACCCCTTAATCGTAATTTCTCAGCTTTTTTCCTTGATAAATTCAATTTTTCGTTTTATTTAATTTATTGGGAAGTTTGAAAATGTTATACTTTACACTTGATTATGAAAAACTTTTTCCAGGGCTACTATTGTATAGCTCTCTATGGAGCTTCGAGTGCGGAGTTCTTGTGTTGTGGCAAACAGCAGCCGCGGCACATCTTCCTTGATATAAGCGACGAAAACAGTAATTAATCTGCTTTCCCCCAATAAATTTGGCAATTATTGAATTAAATTCTTCAACTGCATTGTTTGTGACATCAAACAACAAACTTTTAGCATTTTCTGCTAAAAAGTTCATGACCTCCATTAATTTAAAATAAATTTCGCTGTTTTTCAGTTTTGAAAATAAATCAGCAGAAATACTCTGGCGATTGCAAAAATAATCAGCGCACTTGTAAACTCTTGTAGAAGACCTTTATGAGTGTTTCAGGACGAGTCTTTCGGACAGCACTTGATGGATTACTTCTCCCGTGCAGCAGCACACCCCATGTTGCCAGTCTAACTGGCACAAAACAATAACATTTCTTCCCCCGTTTCGAGGAACCATTTTCTACCGATCAAGTTTCCTTCTGGCAGTGGTGAGAGATTTCGGCTTTTTATGTCCGAAATTCATAAAATTTGAATGTAGCCAGAGCGGAAGTGTTGAAGGGACAACCACATGTAGGTCCAAGATCTCCCCAGCCCCTACAAGGTCTTACAATTTGTATCCAAGGTTTCCCCAACATCTGGAATTCTATATGCAAGCAATAATTGAATATAGAATTATAATTTAATATAGAGATTTCAAAAAATGCTTCACTTTCCAAAAGTCATATTTAAAGCTTTCTTTTAAATAAATCTTCCTGATTGTCATATCGATCCTATACGTAATATCCACCGAACCATTAAATATCAGTAATATAAAATTCGGAGGAAATTTATATCTACAGAGAGAGAAAATAAAAAAGGAGGATACAATTTTACAAATGTATTATACGTAATGCATGTCAAATTTTTAGTTTTTAGAATTCTTAAACTGCATGCCATGACTCACAAGATGCATTTTTTAAATGCTAGAATATATTTTGAAAGATTTAATTTTGGTGCATTGATGTCATGTTTGAATTAATAAAAGTGACATTTACGATACTCTGAGAATATCTATAACACATTTGTTCAAGAGTGTATCCCAATTTTCTACACTTTACAAGTTTCATAATAACTAATAAGTGGGATATTCTTACTAAAATTTTGAATTGTGTAAGGCCTATGAACATATTTATTATTGTCCCAAACATCATCGAAACATATGTATTCCGATTTAGAGAAGAATGCTTTTGCTTACCAAGAATTCGAACTTAGAAAAAATTACCTCAAAATCAAAAGGAATATATATATACATACATACATGTATATACATACATATATACACACACTCACATCACACACACACACACACATATATCTATATCTATCTATCTATCTATCTATATATATATATATATATATATATATATATATATATATATATATATATATATATATATATATATATATATATATATATATATATATATATATATATATATATATATATATATATATATATATATATATATATATATATATATATATATATATATTGTTAATTATTTATAATTAAATATACAAATAAATAATATTATATATATATATATATATATATATATATATATTTATATAATATTATTTATTTGTATATTTAATTATAAACAATTTTTATATTTTTCATGGATAAATAAATATTTCGTAGGTTTTGTTGAAATGTTCAAGTTAATTCTGCATCCAAAATCAGTAAGCAATAAACTTAGAATCAAATATAAAATTAAGAAAAACAACAAACTTTGAGAAGTTTTTATAAAATAAAGATTAAAAAATATGGAATTGAAGAATTTTGCAATAGCTATAGATATGTATTGCAATATCATATCATGTAGATATACTTCTTGAAAAATTGCATCAAAAATAGAAATAAAGAATTAAAAAAGTACACTACATGAGAACTGTATAAATTTTATATTTTTTCAATAGATTTAGCTGTTTAAAGTCAATATATGTAATGTTAATAAGCCCATCATTTTTCGTGAAAATAATTGCAGGACCGCTCTGGAAAGATGAAGATTCGTCTCAGGGAAATCATCAGAGCCCCTCGTATGTAGTAAAGGGGAAAGAAATGTCCCTTCTCGCGCCAATTTAGAAGCATATTTTTACAGGAAGATACCGGATACTAGGAACACCCGCAGCGTTTGCTGGGTGTGAGGGAAAGGAACACACAAATTATCTGATAGAACTGCGAAAAACCAAACTTCAAATTTTAGTGTGTGAGGAGGAGGTTGTTGACTAAAGCATGCAATTGATTGGATTGATTTTTCAAACAACCAAGTATTCATCCGCCATGTGGGCGTTGCTAATTTTTTCGAAAAATTTTAAGTTTTATGTATACAAATAAAAAAAATTCTATCGTAGATAAAGTAAAAAAAAAAATTTGTTGGGATTTATAAATATATGTAGATATTAAGTCTGTTTTTAAAATTTCTAAATTTTTTACCTTCTTTAAGTTATTAATGTTTTAAGCATATTATCAAATTACTGAGCCAATTTAAACATAGTTAAAATAATTTTAAAAATAAATTTCAAAACAAAATAAATTATTCTTTTTGTGCATTAGGAAAACCAACAAAAAGTGAAGGTCTAGCTATAATAGAACTTGAGAAATATTCTTTTAAATTTCTCCATAGACTTAACATTAGCACTCGTTTTCAATATGGCGCGGAAGGAGTCCCCTTAAGGTTTTGAGGGCATTTGAGATGATGCTGTGCGGTGTAGCTGCATAAGGATGAAAGGCTGAGTTGACCAAGCCCAGCCCGAGGATCGATCTTATGCCTTGGGGGCTTGAAATACTACCACTAAGTCACCGGGCTTCAAAGACTTGATTTAACTTATGATATTGTTACACATGGTTGTATAACTGATACTAAGTGTCTATTATTCAGAAATCCTTTATGCAGTGAATTATTTGTTAAACCATATTATCAATAGACACTTAACAAAATTCCAGGTTCATACTTAGTTAATTAAGTTTATTACTATAAGAATAATACAATTAGAATAATACAATTAATGATATGATTAAATATATTTAGAATAATACAATTAATGATATATTCAGATTAACTTGGACAAATAAGTATACACTTTTACAGATAAATTAGACACAAACAAAAATAGATTAATTTCTTCTAATTTCATAATAGATTATATTTAATAATAGATGTAATAATAAAATATCTCATAAATAAAGATACCTGGCATTCTTTGGAAAAACATACTAGAGATTAACACAAAAGAAACTTACAAAGTCATTTGGGGACGCCAGGTATCCCACGTGGGCCAGGCTTAACACTTATCGGGTGACCAGAAACTCCTCGTTACTCGGCGCTTTCCGTTTCCTCTCGAGGGATTTTTCTGCAATCGTGGTACAGCAGCTGTTGGAGTATTGTAAGACGGGGTTCCCTCCTGCAGCCAATCTCTTGAGTATATTCTTCCCTCAGGAACTCGCCTTGCACGGCTATATACTCGACCACCTCCTTTTTTCGGCCAACTCCCAGTGTCCGGCGCTGATCTCACACCGATTCAGGCTCTCCTCCTTTTTTCCAGCTGCACGCGTTCGGGCCCCCGGTCTCTCTCCAAGTCTCTCCTTCCCTCCTTCCTCTCCTGGCGTCCAAAACCGGTTCCTGGTCATCTCCTCACTTCACTTCGCCATGCACTCTCCACATGAATATACCCGGCGCCCCCTTACAAATAAATCTCTTTGCCAACCACAGGAAAATTAAATTACATTCATTTGTGGTCGGCACATAACGATACTACTGTAACGATTGTGCAACATATACAATTCAAGAATAAGAGCAAGCAGATGTTCCTTATGATGATGGGATATGCTATTCCCTTACTGCAATAGTTGCTTAGCACCATCGTTTCATACTCATCATCAAGTTGCCCAACATTTCTTAAGATAAAAAGGCCTGTTTCTCAATAATAATCTTCTGTTCTCGTTGTTGCATTAACTCTAGAGAATGTAATTGTACATCAAGGCGTCTCCCCAAAGTATTCTACACATGTTCTGTAGGATATATAACGGAGGAGATCGCGGTCCAATATCTATTCGAACGATATCATTCCTTTCCAATTGCTCCTAAGTAGTAGTAGTCTGATGTGGCTGTAGATTATCATCTATAGCAACATAATGAAATCTGCTCCAATGGCATTCCGGAACACACACGCAAAGGGAATGATCACTTCCTCACAATAACGATCTTCATTTACAGAACCTCTGTCAAAAGCATGGAGTTCAGTCTGTCAGTTCAACATAATGCCTCTCCTCTTAATAATACCAGGACTACCATATCGGTATCTGAGATGAAACCACATCCCAAGCATTCTTCAAACCAACTGGGTTGAAAATAGCGAGTGGTACAGAAAGCACTCTCATCTTTCAATGACTTCAATGAAGGCGTGTCTAGATTTTGTGTTCCTTGCATCATTCAAAACGTTGATTCCGATGGTCAACTTTCAAAGCGTTTCAGCGTTTAAGATAGCAGATGAATTTTTGTGACGATGTCTTGATGCAGTAAACTGCGACAGTTGAGTTTCTGTTGCTGTTCATAATTGCATGCAGGTGGATATATCAATCATGTTTTCCTACGGTAACCACCACCAATTCTTTTACGCTGTACATTCAGTTTGAAAAGTTTTCCAAGTGCATGAAATGATATTTTTGTTGATTCCGAATTCTTCAGCTGCAGTGGTCATATTGCGCCTCTTCTCCAGTTTTCTGATCATTCCACGTGTGAAGTTGTCCAGCTCATTTCTTCAGGCCGAATTTCAAAATAAAAAAAAAAAAACTCACTTGCAAAGGATATTTTCAATGACGTCCTTATTTTTATTACGTTCTTAAGCTCCAAGCGCGTGCTCTTATCATTTGCGACGTTTTGCTTTTGCATCAACATACTTCCTTGTACCTAGCCCTGATTTGGTTCTACCAGATAGAAGCAGCTGGGTGGAATCTTTGTGATTTTTAAGCATTTTTCGTGGTTTATCCAACAGAAGACCCCTAATGTTTGGCCTGTTTTCCCTAGAGGAATCGTTTCATTTGGAGGACTTTGCGAACACGCCCATATTTAACGTGCTTTAGCTGCCTTGCTTAGCTGAACATGATGAACATTCAGTAAAGCCAGGATTCAAAGTCCCAACTTCCAAACGACGCACTAATCAAACTGGTCACCACTATCATCAAACTGTTTATTATATGCAATTCAAAGTTATGATAAAAAATATTATTTCTAACAATATCAATCATTTATTGTGCACTGAATTCCGTATATGTATGTAATTCATTGGTTTATGATTCACGATATTAAACTAAATTAAAAAATCTTTTAATTTGTAAGAATGTTTAGATCTATATATTTGCCATAAATTTTATCATTTTAAAAATAAAAAATTTTGAAAACTGTATCATTTTTTCATATGCTATATGAAAAAAATGATAAAATTTTTTATTTTCTAACTATACATGAGTGTTTCCTTATCTAAAGAAGCATTAATAAAATGTAATAAAAAGGCAATGAAATTGAAAGTTATCAATAAACGTTTTGTTCCTGACATTTTTGAATTTATTTTGAGAATAAATGAAAAACTGCGTATTCATTGTATGATTGCATGCCAGTGTATAATTAAAAGAAGAAGAAAAAAAGAAAATTTTGTAAAATATTATTACATTATTTGTAATATACGCTTTTAGAATTTATTAAAAAATATAATTGAAATTATAATTTATTAAAAAATACATTAACAATTAACATTTATTATTTTTAATAACATTTTTCAAATAATTCTGTATGTGTTCCATGTGAGTTTGCATTCTAAAATCTCATACTTTGCTTCATATATTGACCTCATACTTTGCGAAACAAATTTTCAAAAATATTCTTTTTTAATTTACTTACAACAAAACTACTATGATATTACGAATATGATCTGCTATTCACATGTTTTTTTTTTTCGTATAATATTCTTTGCATTTTTAAGGTATAAGTTGTTTTTGTATTAGCTTATTGTTTCTTTTAACACACTAAGATATGTAAAATGAGCATTCGTTAAATGTTGAGGAGAATTCTTCTAAAAATAAGATTATTATAATTCCAACTCTTAGAGATTTATTTAAAAAACCTTTGTTAAATTATATAATAAAGCTTATAAACCACTTGGATGTGAATTTTAACTTTTAGATCTTATCAATATAATTCTTGTCGGAATTGACATTTAGAAAACGAAAGAAAAACAATAATTAAAATATTAATGGAAATAATGCATTGCATTGTATTTTTTAGGAAACATATTTTTAATTTTATTGGCTTCATGTCATTCGATTTTTAAAGTCATTTATTTTTTGTCACCTGCACGCATAAAATTGTTTAGCAACCAACAACCTTTAATAAATGTAAGAAAAAATTTGATTTTGAATAAGTTCAGGTAGTTTTAACATTAAATATAATTATATTTTTACCTCATTTAGCCAGATAAATTTCTGGAATAAAATCCAGCTAAGTGTTACTAATAAACTTTTTTTAAGTATTAAATCCTGTGCATAATGATACCCATGGTATACTGCAAGGCAAAGTAATCGCTCCTTTATGCTATCTGGATATTTTGTTAGCCAGGTATATTGTTCTCATATTGAAAACTTTATTAATTTTAATTTTCAGAAATTATTTAAGCTGACATATGTACAATGATATCTACAGTTGCATTATCCAAGGGATGACAATTCTTATATTTTAAAAATAGCAGTTATTTTTGTCGTGGCTTCTATAACATACTGTGGAGATATTTTGTGATAGCTGGATGTAGTCTCTTTTTGTGATTATTGTAATGGTATTTTTCAGAAAGACTCCACACTTTACAAAATTTCATCTATAAGTCGAAATTACTCTTTTATATTTCCTTATTTTTTTCTAATCTACCTAATCATTTAGTTCGACATTAATTGGACATATCAAGAAAAATTGTTTACATAATTTTAAAAGTTTATGGATTCATGTAATATGATTTGATGCTTATGACTATGATGACACTTGATGATTATTGATGACATGCATATTACACTTGGACAAGCCAAACTCACTATGTCGTTGGCTATGCGAATTTAAGTTGATAAGGTGCGTCTTTCGTTTAACCAGAGCACCGCGAAGGTGAAAGTATGACTTTGGTCTTAGCTCCTCCGAGAGGTGACGCCACCAAAGAATCCACATCCTCAATTTTGACATTAATCTGAAAAGGAAGGAAATTTTCTCCTTCATATTATAATATAAGTTGACTTCATATAAAGCTCATTCTCCAGACCATTACACACATGGTAACTGCTCAACGATCGGCCACAGGATTCCTCAAATTTAACGAGTACTAAAATTGCTTGTACTTGATGGATCTTTGGCGGCATTGGGAATCAATCCCGCCCTTCCGGATAGAATTCCGATGCCTTAACCACTAGGCTAATAACATGGATTCATCTTATCATATAAATACTACTAAAGAGCAACAATGGATACTCGATTGATTACATTTAATGGCATACTTTTAAAATAAAATATGTTACATATAATTTTAATACAGTAACATTAGGACTTACAAAATACTCATGCTTCTTTGCACGTAAAATGTCTCCAATAAGGAATAAGATGACAATATTTTGCTCCCTATTCCAAAATTAAAATTTTATTTAAATTGATTTTCGGTTTTCGTTTTTGCATAATTCAAATTTTTTCAAAGTTTAAAATGGATTTTGAGTCAGTATAAGCAATTGCGGTCTAGATATATTTTAAACAATGATCTGAGGAGCTGCATATCAGGAAACTTCTCATTCAGTTTTCTGTGACTAAGTTTCAGTACCTGGAACCAGGGGGTACGTGTACCTTCCTGGGGCTTGAGCAGCCACCAGGCGCGTCGGCATGTGGTGGATAGCCGAATGTCCTGTAGGAATGACAGGATAGCCTTGAATATAGAATCAGAGGCCGCGAACCAGCTCCCGTAAACCCTGGTGTTATGCGTTCCGTGCCTAGGGCTAATTGGCACCGCGGTATTGGTGTTTTAACGGAGCCTCTAGTTGCCTGGCGAACTTCTAGAATAATTTGCCTTGCCCAGTAACTCAGGCAATGCTGGGTGGACTTTTATTACCTGAGCTTTTTAATTGTTATCTTATGGCTGAAAAGACACAAGTAATAACAAACCTTTCTGCATTTGCAGGTGAAGCCTCTGAAGTAGACCTTCCTGAAAAAGACAAGGGAACTCAGAGGCAATCTTGTAAAGGGGCAGCAATGAATCCTTCACTTGAGGTAGAAATGACCTCCAAACCATCTTCTGGTGAAAGTCAGGAAGCTATCCCTAGCATGTCTGACTTTCTGACCAGATGGGACTGTTTCAGCAAGACCCTATCTGCTGGAAATGTCATACGCAAGAGGAAACGGCAGAGCATATCATTTACGAATGCGAGGCTCTTGCCCTCCCTAGATTAACTTCTTTAGGCATCATCCATACTAGAGAGTTACACCTAGACTCCATTAAAGGGTTATCGGACTTTATTAATAAAGTGGGTGACCCGAGCAAATGGAACTAGGAAGCATTGGGTTTGGAGTTAATGGTACAAAATGCTGATAAAAGCAGAGGTGCCCAATGACATACAAACCCAATTCTAAGAAGAAGAAGAAGTTTCAGTAAATGTTACTGTATACATAGAATTTCATCATATTTGAGCATATTTAAAAAAATTAGAATCTGAAAACATTTATTTTCTCCAATGTATAATATCCTGGTTATCAAAGTCTCATGAATTAAAAACTAAATTACTTTATGTCATTTCTTAACAATACTTATTTTTTAAGTTTTAATATTTTTTTATTGAAAATGAAATTACACAGCAAATTTTTCCCAACTTTTTCTTCACAAATTTTCATGGTTGACTTCATATTAAGCTCATTCATTTTGTAAGCATAATTTATAAATCATTCCATTTTTTTTCGAGAAACTTTCATATATGGCTTTTAATAAAATAAAAATCTATGGAAATTATCTTGCATAAAAAAATTTAATTTATGTCCATTTCAATAGCTAGAGAACTCCAAACTTGATTAGAAAAGGAAAACATTGTTATAAAAATGTCTTACGTAATACACGGCATCATTTGAAATTCATAGAGAAAAACTACCTTCATTTAGTTTCATGTAGAAAGCATCAAATATTTGCACCGAAATGTTTGCTTTTGTTGCATTTCTCGTACAAAGGAGGTGCGCTTGAAATTTAGAAAACAGGGAGGAAGGTGAAATTATGTGTTTTTTCCTGGATAATATTCTGGAAACTCTGAAAAGTTTAAAAGGGTTTGATAAAGAATTACGTATGTAAATTCGATTTATTTTCCGTTTAGAAGCCTCCATCGCCAGATGTGTTTTTCTAGAATTAGCATATCTGGGGAGAAAAGAGTGTCATTTCAGAAAACATTTTTAAAATAGAAAATATTATCTTACAATGTTTTATAGGTTAAAAATAACCCCAACCACTTTCAGGATACATTTACATAAAATTTTTAGTAAATGCTCAACGTAATTCGCTTACATTGTTCTCATTTAATAATTTTCATTATTTAAATTTACTATAAACACAGATTGGTATTTGAAAACTGATCAAACAATTTAAGCAAAGCAAACTTATATATTACTTTATTTTTATTGATAAAATATATTATAAAAATAATAACTTGTGTTTCTCTCACTTGACATTGCAATAAATACCAATTTGAGAATGCATTATGAAAGGAAATTGCATTAATAAGATTGCAAAAATGAGAATAAATAAGCTATCTTGACCTATAATTAAAATATATGTAAATTTCATGAAAGTAAGTTATTTTTAACTTTTTTACTATTAAATATTTATTTATTCATAGAAAAACTACTTTATTATGTTAACTGTGAAAAGAAGTTTTGATTTAAATTATTATTAAATACTCACTTATAAATAATAATATAAACAATAATAAAATTAATATAAAACTCTGAATGATTCGCCAAATTCAGATTTATTTATTTTCATTAATTTATAGAAGTTTATGATTTTAATAGGTACAAACTCATCGTGGAAACCAAAAAATATTGCAATTAATTTTTAAAAGCATACTTCAATAAAAGCATTATACCACGAAAATTCCAAATTTGTTTTTTAATGATATAATCAAAATTCCACAGGAGTAATTTCAAAGACATTTAAAATAATGTTTTATAAATCTTCTTGTCGCGAAGTTTTTCAAGAGTACAATTTTGTATTTCCAAATCATACCATATTTTATTATCAATACACAAATAGAAAGTAAAAGGACCTATTTCGAAGACTAATTAAAAATAAATTCGTCCATATGTTTTTATACCGACATTAAAAAAAACTGAACATTAAATTGAGCTATAAATTTTGTTTTATTATGACTAATATTTAAAATAAGGTTATTCTTAGTAGAAACAATTTTTAACAAAATTCATAGGAATCCATATAAAATATAAGGAAGATGTGTGCTCAAAAATTGAAGTGTTGTGGGCACTGTAGGGGAAAACAAAACCATCTTTGCCAATCAATGCATATTTTGTAAGTCGAAAGGAATTTCTTAGAAACCATTTTTTTTGTAAAATGATATTAATATACGAAAAATATAGAATGTTTCGCGATAAGTCATTTTGAAGGAATTTTTACTTATTTTGTATAATATATCATATTATATATATTACACTCACAAATGAGTTACATATTATCTATTTCAAGACAATATAACGTTACTGAAATAATTGTCGAACACTATTATGTATCTCAAGTCATATAAGTATGACTTGATTGTATTTAAATATAATTAATATGCTAGGACAATTAAGTATAAGTGTAGAGCATCAAAAAGAGTAAGAGAATTCAAATGTACTATTGGATAATGAAATGTAGATATCAATGTGGAAATAGTTTATTGTAGTAAAATTCCGTGCCGGAATATCTGTCACTAGAATAAAGTATCCAACTTCCTTAATAAAGTTCTTAAAATATTTTTTGAATTCCGTTTTAAACGCAGATTGTTTGCCAGGAAATTGGAATATCTCTTTACATTTAAGTTCAATTTTATTAAATACTTTCACACATTATTGCATATTAAAGATTTAATTATAACTTTGAATTTTACAAATTCTTTTGAAAATATTAAAATCCTGCCGAAAGAGAGAAAATATAAATATTGTTAATTTGCGTAGTTATATGAGATTAATCATACAAGTTTTTTTTCATGGTTAAAAATCTTGCTTTACAAAAAATTATAAAAATCAAAATAATACTCAAACAAGAAATTCAATTCTGTACATTAACTATTTTTACTTAGACAATCTATTGAGAGAATTGACCATCTATACATTGTCAAAGTATAGATAGATAGTTTTATACTTATATAATCCTGAATAATGTAAAAATGCAGGCTGGAAACGCATTCGTGTCTTGATATAGGCATTAAAGAGTTTTCATGGCGACAATTGCTTGATTGATTAGGACGTTCGGGTTGGATCCTAGCAGAGCCCACATCCTTGGCGCGAATGATTTTAGTTGGCGATAATTGTGGCTTGCTCCGATCTTGATAAACCTACTTCGATACACTAGATATGGTAAACCAAACTATTTCTTGAATTTCGTTCTGGTTTGGAGATTTTTTTTTCCAGTTTGTAGCCAAAGTTGTTGATTCTCCTAGAATTTTACCTGCTGTTCGCTCGCTTTATTGGAATTCCGACTCAACTGATGATCCATCATATTAGTAAATGAGAATTGGGACATGTAAAATATATCTTGGTTGGTAGGTTCTCGAAGTGAAATGATACTTCGGAGGGTGGTCGCCAAATATAGGGTCTTCTGCTTGGTCCCTGTGTCCAAGTTATGAAGACCCAATCACGATCCATATAGACTCATGGATTTTATTTATATGTCTCAGGCTATCAAATGAGATAAGAAGCAACAGCATTCCGAGCACTACAACAAATATTTATGTTCGAAATAGGAATTAAATTATCAGCATTAAATGCGAATTTTGAGCAAAACTGCAGAATTATATGGCAAAACAAAACAAACCCTAAACTGACTTTGTAGTTTTGAAATATCTCTAAGCATACAGTCACATTAAAAAATTTTAGAATGAGATCACATATTTTGCCCACAATTAAATTTTCAAAATTATTTCAAAAATATATTATGTGAAGGTTTCATTTCATAACTACCCAAAAATACTTATATATGACTATTAACGCAAATTAAAATGCTTATGTGATATTATATATCTATAATAATCAGATTTTCGGAACAGAATGCTGGGAAGTTATCAAAGCAGAATGTTATAGTTGCCCAGTTTGAATTCTGAATATTATGTTTGTTGCTCTATTATTTAATCTGTTATAGTACGCAATACAAAATTTTAATATTAACAGTATTCAAGAGCTGATACCAAACATAATGTCTAAAACTTCTTTTTTTAGGGTATTAATTTTCTTCCTCCACAATAACACATAAAGACAAAATTTTAATGAATTGCTGTTTTATTTACAACTTTTATTATCATATATTATTATTTATCATATAGCAACAAGGATGAAATACATATAAATTAATTACAACAGTAAATGCTAAATGTGTCCAAACTAAAATCGGCATAAATGCCATATAATCCAGGATGCCAAATTCTGTAGTTTGATGATTTTTGACGGATTTTCTTTTGTATCTGGAAAACTGGTTTTTATTATGTTATAGATATGGAGACCAATATAAACTACTCAGAAAATTCTGTTTTGGTAATCCTAGTAATTACGTCATCGGCACGTCAGAATACGTAGCCTTGACAGCATTTCTTCATCGCCAAAACAATTCAGAATTTGAAATCCTGCATTATACGGCATCTGTGCTTAAAAACCATTAAATCAAGTACCTTAACAAGTTTCAAATAATATTCAAGTAGTTATTAAATTAGAAAGATTATCTTAAATTACATATTTTGGAATAAAGAGTTGTTAATTAAGCTATCAAAGCTGGGAACATGGGAAAATTCATTAATATAATAAAAGTGGGGCCTCATATGTCGTAGGCAGAAATCAATATCGGATGTGATTCGATGGAATGTCTTTCATCTGTGGCACCGATAACTATGGAGTTGCGGTCTTTTATTCACTCTTTCCTAAATTGCCTTGTTTAAGTTCCCATCCAAGACAGATTTTGTCCCACTTCAGGGTCTCTTTTTTTCCTAGCAAGGACTTTTTTTTCTGGCATTTTAATTTAATCTCAAAAAATAAGTTCGTAATTTCTAAAAAATAAAAATAATAATTTCAGTTTTCTTTTTCCTGTTGATAATTATTTTTTTATTTCATTGCCTTGTTATTACATTTTATTAAGGTTTTTTTTAAATAAGGAAATAAATACATATGTAATTAGAAAATAAGTAATTGTATAATTTTTTTCATATAGAGTCATAATTTTTTATTTTTTTGTAATTATAAAGATCTAAGCATTTTTACAATATAAAAGTTTCTTTAATTTATTTTAATATCAGAAACCAATGCATTGTCTATATATATATATATATATATGTATATATATATGTATATATATATATATATATATATATATATATATATATATATATATATATATATATATATATATATATATATATATATATATATATATATATATATATATATATATAGTTTGAATGCCGCAATGGCCTAGTTGGTTAGGGCGTCGTTACCGCTATCGGAAGGTAGTGAATTCAAATTTCGGCTTAATCAAAGATCCACCGTGTTCGCTGGTGGTTGGGACACGGTTGGGGTGTGGTCGCAATGTCCTCCAAGTGAAATGATACTTCTACGTATGACAGGTCAAGTATTGGGTGTCTTCTGCTGGTACTCTGTTTCAAAATCACGAAAACTGAACCCGGGTGCTTCTATCTAACTGGAAAGCATAGCTGATGCAAAAACATTAATAGGTAGATACATTGCACAAATACTTCCAATAATTGATAATATACAATATGTATCACAAGTGAAAATTTAGCTATTTTAAATCAAAATAACTTTATGAAATTATATATAAACCTAAACCTATTATATTACACTTTTTTTAATAAATAATTTTTTAAATTTCATTTTCTAATCTATATATAAGCTAATTTATTTTCACTTAAACGAATTCAATTCAATTCAAAAAATAAATTTAAGATTGACATTTTCTGTGAAATATTTTTTTAAATTTGTATTGCTTATTATCTTTCTCTAAAATAAATTAAATTTAATTCAAAAGCAGATTTACATTTTTTATAAAGTGGTTTCTTAGTTTCCATTGCTTACGATAGTTCATTACCTTTCCATTGAATAAATTAAATCTGATTATAAAGAAGATTTCCATTTTCTATATAAAATAATCTTCTTTTTGTTGTTTATTGTATATAATGACTTATTTTCTTTTCCTTGAGCTAATTCAATGTCATTCAAAAGAAGATTTAAATTCTTTATGGAATAAGTTTTTAATGTTTATTGCTTATAATTGCTCATAATTTTTAAAAATTAAAAAGAAGATTTATAAATTTGTGTGAAGTATTATTTTCTCTCAATTTTTATAACTTACTCCAAATTATTGATAATTATCTTTCCCTTGAGGGAACAAAATTTATTTCAAAATATTTTCAATTCTGCAGATTATCCGAGAAATCTTTTAACTTAGAAATCAAAAAGAATTTCGTTATCAATGACTCACTCAAATCTGTTGATTTATTGATCATTTTAGAGGGTTGGAGCGATTGTGTCAACGGATTGATCAGGACATCAGAGTTCTAGAATGACAACAGTAAGAGGCGGGCCTGAGCAAAGCAACAATAAATACTGACTTCATGGACGGCATGTCATTGAGTGACCTTTGCCCGAACAGAAGGGAGAGTTACTCTATTTCTGGAACATTATATACAAATCGTTTCGACTGTTTGTAAATGTTTAGTAACAAATTAGGAGTTATTGTTTTAATAGAGTGATGATTTCTAAAGGAATTACACTGTTACACAAACCAACACATTCTTTCTCAATATTACATTCATTTCATTATTATTGGTTTTATGAATTTAAGAATGTTTTCAATAAATAATAATTACTTCAATTATTTGCATTTTTAACAGTAAATTTTACATAAAATAAATAAAATAAGGAAAATATTAGATAACATAAATTATTTATAATTAAAAATTTTCTCGTTTAAATAAATTTAAACTCGGTATATCCGGAACAAAATTTAAAAAATCCTTTATAATTTTAATGAAGTATTTATTTAATTTCCAACTAATTAAAATACCTATAAAAGTAGATATATTTATTTATTTTAAGCAATTTAGCTTAAGATATTTTTTTAATTTTATGTAGTGAAAATTACATGAAAATCTAAAAAAATTCATAACAATTCTTTAAAATTATTAAAAATGCTTATTTAAATTGATAAACAAAAATAGCATGCACAATATTGAAAAATGGCACGTTTAAAAAGAAATGACAGATATTTAAATATTGAATTTCTTAATAATTGAAAAAATTAGTATAAAAAATTCAAACAATCTCCTCTTTTAAATTTTTATTTAAATAGAATAAATAATTTATATAAAACTTTATTTTTTTATTATGAAAAATGATTTCTGTTACAAATTCTTTCCTAGATTTAAAATGAATTCTTTACTATTATTACATAAAAGATATTATTAAATTTGAAAAATATTTTGGTGCACATTGCATTTAATTTCACTTTATACCAATGCATTTTTAATAAAAAATCTTCTGAATGATTTAGATTTTACAATAGAAACACCTGAATTATTTTAATGGTTTATAAAAGTGCTATAATTTAAATATTAATTGTTGTTATTCATCAATATAAAATAAAAGTTTGAAATTCTCATTATGATTACAACAGGGGGTCCACAATGTATTTCAGTTTATGTACAACATATAATACAGATAGGCATTTATGTAAACGCTTTAAAAAGGGAATACAAAGATTTTAATACTAGTTTACTATTGTAAGAAGATGTTATTAAAAATGTGTATAATCCTTACTATGATATCCTTATATAAATGTGTGGCTGAACATTATTTATTTCAAATCAATTTTTTTATTTAGTGACTTCCTAGAATGCTCAGTTTGAATAGATAATTATTGATATCGATATAACTCCAGGCACTTATATGTGCGTGTGTGTAAACACTATCGCATGTGTGCTACAGTGTTTATTACCAGTGATGCATTTAATAAGATTTAATACATATGTCATACTTACTATAATAACAAGGAAAGAGAGAGTGATAATTATAGATATATACCAATTGTTTATGCTTTTCTTGTTTCTTTTTAATTACTTAACTGATGCACACAAAGATATATATATATATATATATATATATATATATATATATATATATATATATATATATATATATATATATATATATATATATATATATATATATATATATATATATATATATATATATATATATATATATATATATATATATATATATATATATATATATATATATATATATATATATATATATATATATATATATATATATATATATATATATATATATATTATACAGACAAAGAAGCCTTTTTTATCATTAACAAGCAAATAAGGTATTAAAATATGTATTTAAAATAGATTTATATTTTTTAAGTATTCATGAATATTTCGTTTGATAGTACTTGGCATAAAAGTATTCTCGAAAATTCTGATTATCCATTACTCAGAACACATAGAATCTGAAAATATTTCATTTAATTTGTGAAATAGATAGCAGACATTATCTGTTAATCAATTACTTTTAATGGGATTTTTCTAGAACTGTTTTTTAATTGTTTTGACTATACCGTTAATTCAAAACCCTAGAAATCTGTTTACTTTTCCCATCACAGTCATTGTCTGTTATTTATACAACGATGACTACGTGAAGAAAAGGTCGCTATCTTTGCTGTATATAGAGGCGACCGCTATCACAAGGAGCTACGGAAGCGGTCATTCTACATTCTCATGCATCTTCCTTTATAAGAAGTCGGCGCTTTCTTAAAGTAAGTAGCTTAAGAATTTATTTCAAAATTTAATCTAAAACACGTGCTCAATGAAGCTTTTAACTTTCAAGAAGTAAAACGGGATATGAAATAAATCGTGTTTGTAATTTCTTTTTGAATATTTATTAATTACATTTAATATTATTCTTCGAAACTAAAATTAACTAAATTTGAGGTTTTGAAACTAAATGTAAATAAAAACGAAAATATAAGCGAAATAAACTTGTAATATAAGCAATCTAACATGAATTTAAAGCTTAAAAATATATTAATTTCTAGCTTGATTTTTTTTATATATAATGGGAACAAAAATATATTTAAGCCCTTCTACTTTTCAGACTAACAAGAGTACAATAATAGAGGAGTTTTTACAAATAAAATAAATAAACATTTGGTTAGAAATTTATTTAAAAATGTCTGCAAATTTATATGAAAAAATTATTGCAATCATATTATTACTTCAACTTAAAATTATTTTTAAAAAAATTATAAGTAATTTAGATATTTTTTAATCAAAAAATTGAAAAATTTATTTCTTAGTTAAAATACAACTTAATCATTTTTTAACCGACGAATTTCATAAACATTGGTATCGATGCCATATTTTATCGAAATTTTAAGGATATATAATAGAAAGATTTACGGTATAAAATTTTCCTTTTCAGACAGAAGTATGATTTCGTGGGAAGTAGTGTGTGTCATACTGGTTTCTGTGGCAGCTGTTAATTGCTATACTTGTTCTGATAATGGCGATAATGAATTAAATTTTCCAGACGTAACAAAAGATTGCAAGGTAACAATAAAAATTTTTTTTTTATTAAATAAAAATATATAAAAGTAATTTCATCGAAAACGGACTACATTGTTGTGAAAAATGTACTATTAGAAATATTTTTTAAGAGTAATAATTTTTTACATTATTTTTATAAAATATATCAGTAAAAAATCTATTAACTTTTTATATAATTATATATTTTACGACTTCTGAGAGAGATAAAATATCTTTTACAATAAACATTCATTATGATAATTAAATAAACTCTTTTGTTTAACTTTTACTTGTTACTTTTGAAAATCGTACTATACAATTAAGTTTTTATATTTGAATATGTACTTTGTAATTAAATAAGTTTGTTTATCTAACAATGAAGTGATATTTAAATTATAAATTTTTGTTATTCAGTAAAAACATATTCATAAGTACTTCGTTGAACAAGTCATTTATAAAATGCATAAAAGTACTGTTGATACAGCAATAAAAATGCTTAAATCTGTCATAAGATGTTACGTTCTATGATTATAATAGGCATGTAGAAAAAATATAATTGTATTTCATTTGAAACTTAGCTGAAATGCTATCAGAAATCTAAGATGATTACGAAAATTCCCGCCAATAGTTTAGATACAAATATCAAGAAATGGTACTTTTCCGTTTCGCCGGCGCAAATCTCGCCAAGCGAAAATGAAGTCGCCAATTGGCAACAATACACAGTATACACATAAAAAATTTTAAATAATGTTTTGCAATGTGCATCACCCGATTAATTATAATTTTTTAATTTATGTAATAAAATTTTTTTTAATTTATGTATTTAATTGTAGTTTTCATGTTTACGCTATGCGTGGAATGATGGGTGCCAGAGCCTCAATTTATTTGCTTATTGATATTAGATTACAATTGATGGGGTGATGAACATTGCAAAATCTTATTTTTTTTCAATATTTTTTATGTGAATTTGTTACGATTATTATTTTTTAAGATATACTTTTAAAATCCGATTTTTTCTAGAGAGATTTTATAAAATTTTTAAATTTGTATACATAGCAACATAGCATAAAATTATGAAATGGAAAAAAGAGTCGAAATAAAGTCGTTGACAGTAAAAGGCCGTCACATGTTTTGGAAACGTAGCAGTAAAAGGTTACCAGCGGAGATATTCCCTCTAGCGCCGGTTATATCATTTTTGGCGACTTTATCGCTTGCGCCGGCGAAACGGAAAAGTACCCAAGAAATTATCAGAAGAGTTTTAAAAATGTATGCTGTTAAACACGGTCACTAAACTAGATTACTATTGAAATGTTGTCTGGATGAATTAAGTTTTGATTATGCAGATCACAAAACAAGTAAATGATAATAAAGTGCAACATAGAATACAGAATTTTTATTAGAATGCCAAAAAAAACAAGGAAACAATTAATAAATAAACAGGTATTTTTTTAGAGCTAACTTATATTGCAGTATTCCCTGATGAATATGTATACGATAAAAACACTTAACATATTCAGATGTATGTCTAAAAAATATAATAGTCGAAAAGGAAATTGCTTTACAATGACTTTATAATAATAAATTAAATTGCAGAATATGCATTTTTTTCAGTGGTTTACGAACAACTACGTCATTTATTTTCATCTGCGTTTTATATAGGTATATGTGTGCAAATGCTGCTACAAATGTTTTTAGCACAGCTGAAAGAATAAATGCATCTAATATTTCTTCAGCCCCATTATGCTAAATATTATCTAAGAATCTGGACATAAATAAGTATTTCCTGTAGGGCAGTTTAAAATTGCTATTCCTATTATACAATGTAGTAAAAAGCGTTAAAAAATTAAGTCAAAGAAAATACCAAAAAAATCCCGAAATAAAGTTTAATGCAATCAATTTATAGCTCTGTTTACTATGCATTTAAACCATTTTTGTATATGAACATTGTTTGATTTGTTTTCATTTAATTAAAATAAATATTCTAAATTAAACTGTGTACATCAACCGGTGAAACACCAAAATATTTTATGATAATCACCGATGCTAATTTTAATGATCCACACACTAGTTTTTATGATTCCTAAATTATATTATTCAGACCATTAATACAAACCAAAATTATTTTTGTAGTAAAAAATTTAAATCACAAAATGCAATATTCATAGTTTATGAATACCTCATTTTTATAACACAAAGCCAAATTTTCTGATTTCAAAACTAGAATACTTTTGTTCATAAGTCTTCATTTGATTTCAGTTTAGATAACTAAATTATGCCATAGCATTATCAATGTAAATCGTAGATGAGCAACGAAACACTAATACAGACAACAAAAACATTTTGCAAATTTCTTAAATCAAAAATTAAAATTATAATTTCTTCCAATTTTCAGTCAAATAATATATAAATATATTGTATTATTTAAAATAATGTTTTTCTCAAAACTTACATTTCGTGATATTTTTTCAAGTTTTTTACTGATTCATATTATTAACAGGAATTACACACACACACACAGGTACTGAGATAAAAAATATATTTTAACTTTTATCTTGCGTAATTTTATTTAGAGAAATTTTCTCAATTGATTATCTTAGTTGTGAAAATGTTCTTCTTATAATTAATGAATTTATTAAAACTATTTTCTTATATATATTTTATTATTATTAAATATTATAAAATATTTTATTATTAAAATAAGAGAAAAAATTTATTTCTATTATGAATTTGGAATTAGTGTTCATGCAATGCCATAACCTTTTTTCAATAAATTTATATCATTTAAACATGATCCTAGTTTTCAAAATTTTACAATGCAGAATGAAAAATGTGCCCGATTTCTTTATAGTTTTCTTGTATTTTTTTTATGTTAAAAGATATTTTCTATATAAATTGAGCTAATTATTTAAAAATAATTTAAAAATATATTCTGTTTACTTAAACATATAAAAAAGAAAAAAACATTTATAGATTTTTAACTTTTAGTATTTCAAAAAAGAATTTTTCACTATAAGATGCTAATTTGTAAAGCCAACAAAATTACAATCAAATAAAAATTATTTTCCTGAATAAAAACCTTTAAAATTTAAATAAATTCATTTTAAATGAATAGTTAAGTAATAAATAATTTGATATTTAATATTCAAAACATTAAAGCATGTTAGTTAGTATTTTTACTGGCAAAAATTGCATTAAATATTCAAATAGAAAGAATACATAGTATACAGAAAATATAACTTACACTGCAATAATATAGTTTTAATGTCAAAACTCTATATTTTATTCAAAAGTTTAAATTTCCGTTTCCAACGAAGCGTTGTTTGGGAAGAAATGAAATACTAATCATGTGAAATATGAAAAGGAAAGAAAGTTCATGTGTTTTCCAAGAATTCGGAAGTAATTAGATTTCGATTCCAGTAATTAATCCTATACGAGAGAAGTTAAATACCTCGTTAAATAATATTTCAGAACACTAAAATCTCAACAAATTTTTTACTCTTTGAATAGTTGAATAATTATCTATCAATATTCAAAGTGAACTTTTTTTTATTTTGTGTAGAATAAACTTATCTGCTCTGTTAACTGTTACTACTTTCATTAGCATACTACTTGACTTAGACAGCCTGTATAACAATTAACACTCATAAGAGGCACTGTGAGTCTTGGTGTATTAACAAAATTAAATAAGTTGTATTTCATGTGCGCTTACTTTTCTATAATCTACCTGAGTTGATAGATCCATAAAATCGCCCTAACATTAACTCAAATAATTTGTTAAATAATTTTAGGTATGCATAAAGAAATGGAACTGACAAATCTAATATTTTAGAAATTTTATTAAGATATTTTCATTATTTACACATTTATAATACATGTAGTACAAAACAATAGTATCACAAATTTTGAGCGAAGTATGAAACATAAAAAGGAAAGGATTAAAAGAATGCAAAACAATAACCGAATTGATTAAGAAGCGAAAATCGAAAGCATGGTTAAAAGAAAACAATTTTTAGAAGAATCTAAGTAAGTCATGGAAAATTATTTTCAAAAAGGAAATATAAGATTAACAGTTTCATTTAGGGCAAACCTCAGAAACTTCTCTCTTCCAAGTCTGATTGTTCCCTGACAATTTTTCTAAGACATGTGTGTGATACAATACTTATAAAATGCAAAATATATCCGAATAAAACTGACTTATGATTGTTCGCGCATGCGTGCACGTCACGTGATATTATTTCGAACAAAGCAGATGAAGTTTGCAAATTGAAGATAAAGGTTATGTTTCTCGAGCGGGAATTCATCCCCATACCCTTTGCTACGTTTGTTTGCGTCTGTAATAAATAATTGAAAAAGACACTGGTCCGTCTTATGACTGAATAATTATTAGATAATCTACACATTTCTTAACCATAAAACAACAATGATCGAACTAAGATCGAAATTTTCAGGAAAATTTTGCTTATCTTTGAAATGATTTAGCAACCATCTATGATCTGCGACGAGGACATGCCCTCCTGTTCCTCTCCCCTCGATACTCTACTGATTCTATCCTTTTCAAAAATTGATTTTATGTTTTAATATTTGTTAAATTATAAGAAGTAAAAGACACTCCGTTTGAGAAAACGCTGATCGATATATATTAACCAGTGTTTTTATATGTATTTCGGGAACTATGATTTCATAAACATTTACATTGTTTAAAACAGATGAGGACACAGTTCGTTCTAAATCTTCAACTTATTAGCTGCAAATAAATGTTTGGTATTTTCCTTGATGTGCTTGAAAGAATGTTCATTACAACGATACAATTCACAAACACTTCAGATGCGATGCAAAGACTATCATATATTAAGAAAATCATCAGGAATATCCCAAGTAATAAGAGCAATAAAAGGAAATTAATCATACAAATCTTCAACTGTTGAAGAAATTATCATACATCATGCCCGTCATATGATTTCTACTACTACTTCTCGATTCTACCTTACATGCAGGATTTTTACACTAGTGTCTCGAGACCGGGCCCGGAACGTCGGCTCCAGATGGGAATTCTAACGCATGCGCACTTAAAGAAAGTAATTGCAATAATTTGGCGGTATAAAATGTGAATATTGTTCAGACTTAATTTTAGCAACCCTATGGTTTCTTATCCCCCGGTCCAATTTGAAACGAAGTTCGCGCCAGTCGATTAGCTCATTTATATTTGCAAATTTTAATATTTTTTCGAAATATTAAGACAAAGCAGTATAGTTTACTTATATCTTAACACAATATATAAAATAGATAAAAAACTTTATATGTATTTTATATGGTGAAGACATTTATAAAAATATAACAATACTAAACGATACATTTATCTAAAGGAAAATGGAATACGTAGTTGTGAAATCCGCCATGTTTAACTATGAGATAAACTTTCTAGCCAGAGAAATTTATCGCATTCTTTACATCGCCAAGTCACTGAATCATAGCCAAAATCTTCTAGGAGCCAACGTTCCAGGCTCTGTCTCGAGACGCTAGTGATTTTTACCTTCTTCACCAAACATCTCTACTTTTTCCGATTCTTGACTATTGTCTTCCAATCTTTCTTGATCTTCATCTTTTTCCTATCCCACATCATTCAGTCATCTCTTTTTCTGGAAGGTCCAACCTTAATTTTCCCCTCCATTCTTCCTCTGTACATTTTATTTGTTTTTCTTTCTCATCGCTCATTCGTTCCAGATGTCCTGAGCAATGTTATTCTTTGTGATATTATTATATTTATTATATGATTTTCTTTATATAGCTCACTTAATTTTCCTAATCCTCTACATATATACAACCCTGATTGGTCCATATATTTTTCTTAATTTTTTCTTTCAAATATAATAAGCAATTTTTCTTTTTTCTAAGTAATAGTCCAAGTTTTTGCTGCATAAAATACAATAGATCTGATTAAGGTTTTATATAATTTTATTTTCTTGACAGTCAGAAGATTTAAATAGATTAATCATTGAAAAATAACATCCTTTTTCAACAGTCAGTCTTTTCAGTGACAATTGAACCAAGCTATTTAATCTCAGCCATTCTTTCAAAATCAAGTTCAGTGTTTCCTGCACTGGTGACCGAATTACAGCCTCCATCCTTAACAATATATTTAGTTTTCCCTCTATTAACTAGAGAAACCCGCTTAATATTTTCTCTTTCCGTTTAGTAATCACCTAGAGATTTTATGTTCATTTTTTTCTACCTTTTTAAAGCTAACTATGCTTATTTTTGCCTATATTTAGCTATAATAAGGTAATGGTCCATGTAATCATCTGCTCCTGTGAAACTCCTAACCTCAACAATATCCGATGTATTACTTTTTTGTATTAAGACGTGATCAATCTAATTTTTTGTCTTGTTATCCTGTGATATCCAAGTATCTCTTTGCAGTGTATCTTTATGATAACAATGTATCTCTTTGTATTGGAAACAGATCAAAGTAATTTTCATATTATTGTTACCTGAAAAATCCCCTGTTTTAAGTCAATTTTCATTTCAAAAGTCATGTAGATTGAACTTTCCAATTGTTGGTCTAAAACTGCCCTTCTTCCCAATTTATGCTTTCAGATCTCCCAATATTATCTCTACATTGTTTCTTTGTAAGCTGTTATATTCTTTCGGACAACTCTTTAACTGGGCGCCTCATACACAGTATTATATCCCATGTTACAACGGACAGGCTCATCTCCAATCCAATGATCATCTTTCTTATAACAAATCATGGACCCTTCCCAGTGTACTTTCACCGATACGGTAAAGCCTCAACCCCACTTTGCAGCTGCGCGAACGGCAGTGAAGGTAATGCTTTGCATTATGTGGAACACTGTAGCTATACGGTGGGCCTCCACCTAATTCACCATTCCTCACAATCTGACATCGCTTTCATCAAGTTTATTATTGGTGATAAATTTAGAGTTAAAAGAGTGATGAATATTATGTCCATGCTGGTTACAAAAGGACTGGACTTATGCGCCACGCCAGTACAAACCACATCACAAACACAAAATGACTCTGAACTTAACCTCTCAGATGATGATTAAAGCAAGAACAATTGCAGCACACTTCCTTAATTTTGTAAATTTTTGCTTTAATTTTTCATATTGTCTGTTACACATCTTACTGTATTTAGCCTAGAATTTTGTTTTACATGTTTTTTCTCTTATTAGTAAGAATCATTATATCTTTTCTAAGCTGGATTTCTCAAATTAACGAGAACTGTTATGTCAATTCTGTACTTGTTAAACTTTTATGATTGATTCACTCTATCTCTAGCATATATAACTATTTCGTCGCCTACTCTATCTTTTTTTCTTTAATGTTTACCTTTGCCGATTTTCTTTTTCATGGAAATATTGTATCTTATTCCTGTAATATGTGACCAAATGTTTTTTTTTTAATTTTTCACTTTAATGCAAATTTGTTAACCAAATTTAAACTAAAATAGATGCTGTGGTTAATAGTAATCTCAACTACCTTTTATACTTATTTAATCTCTTCTGCTTTAATTTACACATTACTTATGTTTTCATCTTTAATTTAAAATTTTTCCTCTCTTATGTACTGAAATGTAATTTGTTCCAATGAGCCTCTTTCTTTGACATGTGTCACAGATATAGGCTTGAAAGTCCAACATTGTTTTCATTTTTAGTCCTCAACTACGTAGTCAAGTTCTGGATCTCAGCGGGCGCCTGGCACTTCGTGCGAGGTGTTTGTTCCTCTAATTTTAAGAGGAGGTGGAACCTGATAACCGATAGGTACAGACCAGGGCCTCCTCTTCTCGTTGTTGTTGTTGTTGTCGAGTGTCATAAAATCTGTCTTTCTCTTCTGCAACAGATTCATCTGGTGGTGCATGAAAGATATATTGACATCAAAGATATATTAAAATTTTTCCTCTTAATATTATGATATTAACTTTTTCATTGATAGGTTTGAATCCATAAGACTTCCTAACATGCATTTCTTAACAAAAAATCCAGTTCCATGGGTATTTCGTTTTGTGCTTGCACTTCTTAAGTAAATGCATCTCTCAATCCCAATAATGCTACTGTCCTTACATCTAACATACTAAACAACCAACAGCTCTAATTTAGATCTATACGTCTGCATCTGTAGTTGTTTAACTGCTCAAGAACAATATAAACTACAAGACCTTAAAGAACATAAGTGTTAGAAAATGAACCTTTGATTACACATGCGCTGAAATCTCCAAACGCGTTCGGCTCATTCTGGAAAAAAAAAACCAACTCCAGCTTATACGAATGCTCACGTATAAGTGCAGGTTGTTGCACTGGACATCCCCTCCATCTGCGTATGTCTTAATTGCAGTTTGTTTTTTTAATTACAGGAAATCTTTAAATATATATAAGATATAGATTTGGCGGTTTATATGAATACGAAGTAGTTTCGTATATTTTGCAATTTTAATACTTTTTCACACCAGTTGCTTTCATCAATCACGAGACATTCCTTTTTTAAAGAAAAAACATTATTAAAATCTTGATTAGTTATTTAATCGTTTATATGATTAAATATGTTTAAATGGAAGAACAATTAGATTATATACAAGCACTTTTATTAAAATGTTTACTGCTTTACTGGAGTAGAAACAGTTTGTTTATTTCAGTATACAATTTGAGTAAAAAATCATTGTTTATTATATCGTTATTTGATCATATTAGTCCATTGAATTTATATTTCATCATTTTAATAAGGTACTAATTTTGATTACTAAAAATGAATAAAAAACTTATTTTACTCATCAAAGTTAGTACTTTAATAAAGTAATCTTATTATCATTAATAAAATTATTAAAGTATCATTATTAAAAAAAGGTAACCATAAACGTTTGCTGCTTCATTTGTTGGAAATATTTGAATTAATTGACTTGCATTCATTTTCCCAATGTCTTGAAACTTGCTCATATTTGATTATTGATATAATGTTTTTCTGTGATGACTTGCTGTAAGTTGCTTTTTAAGTGGGGTCTGCTGTTTTTCTAAGATTTGTGTCACTACCCTTTTTATTAAAAATCAAGTTATCATAAAAACTATAATGTTATTCATCACTTATCTAGCTTTATTACTTAAGTAATTACAATGAAATATAGTAAAACATGATTGCATACATGCTATTAATCTAGCACATATAAGCGATATTGATTTTTAAGTTTTATAATGTTTTCCAATATATATTACCATAAATTGTGTAAAATTACTTTCTAGCATTTTGTGATGAAGTGAAAAGTATATAAAAATATTCAGAATTAAAAATTATGTGAAATTATGTAATTTCAGTTACTGAGGAAGTATTTTGATGCCTTTTGTTTATGCTGTCTAAATGGTGAGTTAAAATGAGATTTTAAAATATGAAGAACAGTGCTTAGTTTTTGTGGAAGTAATTTAGGATTCCTATACTCTTTGGTTCTTTCACTGGTTCCAATACCCTTTTGTAACTACACTACATTTTTGCATTCACAATAAAACACTTATTTCATTCTGGATATAACATAAAATAAATATGCTGTTTGTAAGCTTTAAAAGTTTAAAGTTGATTAGATATTGGTTACATATTTTGTTCTATTTGAACAAACATGAGTACTCCTGATTTTCATTTTTCCTATGATAAACAACCAAAATGAAGGACAATGACAAATATGAGACCTTTCAGTTCTATTTTATAAATTACATGAAATCATAAAAAATAAAATTTTTATAAATATAATAAAAGTTGGTGACAATAGTAAAATGTTATTGTATATAATATTTTTGGCCTGATTTTCAAAAATGTTGGCAATAAAATTAAAAATGATTGACATATTTGTGACAGTTCTCAAGATTTGATATGAGCAAAAAATATTTAATCTCGAAACATCAAATTCAAAAATATATCATAAGAAAAAGAATTAAATTCCCTCCGAAATGTCACCAAGTGTACTGTATTTCATATACTAGGATTGAATCGTAAGCTTGAGGTGTAGTGGTTGGTGTTTGCTCTCCAAAGGCACAGGGCTCAATTTTTGGGTTAAGCAAGATTAATTCTGCCTTTCACTTCTTCGGTGGGTTGATAAAACCAAGTATCGAGTACTGAACTGAGTATCACTCTTTATACAGTTAACCTTTGTTCTAGATTATTATTTAGATACATCCAAATGATTCTTTTGTACTCAAGTTATAAACCTAGATTTCACCAAATATTGCAATATTTATTGGAGCACAGGAGTTGAATTTTTAAATTTTTTGTTACCATCTCATACAAGTATTCTAATTTCATATAAATTGTAGATGATCCATTGGGAATGCATATGTAAAATTAAAATTAATGTAATATAAAAATATTCATGTGAAATTAAATATACATGAATATTTCAAAACATGTTCCTATTTCATAATATTCAAATGAAAATCAAGATGGAGTAATTTCTCACAGCATCAATGTATTCCTTTCACAGCACTTCTTGGTTGACTCTCCAAACATTGTCACTGAATGTTCTTATGATTGGGAAAAATTCTTTAAACCAGAGATAAATTGTTGCCATTTATAATAGTCTATTTCCAAACATCAATTTTATTTAATGGCTGATCTGTTCATATTAAATCTTGTTTAAAAATCAAAAATCATGAAAAATTATTCCCATGAAGTTCCTATAACTCCATAATTAATTTTCACTTATGTTTTCCAAAAATTTCCAGTAAATAGAAAAAAAATTAATATTGAGTGATAATCAGTTGAGGGTCTAAACTCCCATCTAATATGTAAATGCTTACTCTGATTCTAAATTCACTTTAAATATAGAGCCTTTTTAAATAAGTTCACATGTGCACCGTATCAATAACTTTTAACTTATCAGAAAAACGCGTTAATTATGTGCACACAAAATTAAAGCATTTCAGATTTTTTTCTGATTTTTCTCTTCGCTATATAAATTTTATACAAACTTTTGATTTCAATAACTTTTTATTTTATTCAATTTATTCCAACTTAAGAAATATATAATTAACTTCACAAGGAGAGAGATAAGAATCAAATCAATATGATTTCATAGAGAAAAAGAACCAAATCAATATAATTTCAAATAAATTACAAAACGGCCTTTTCTCTCTTTTTTTTTTTTCTAACTGAGCCCGTGATATGAGCGAATAGTCGGAAATAATCGGATTAAGTTTTCCGAACGAGACGAAAGTGTTCGTAGATTTCAGCGCATGCGCAGATTGAGATTTATTTTCTAACCCTGGTGTCTTCTAAGGGCTTGTATATAAACTCAAATCATTCATGTTCCAATTTACATGCACCCTATTCATTTACCGATTATCCTTAAGTCATCAAACCGGTTTCACTGAACTTTTGAAATCTTCGCAATAAAAGGCTTTTAGCAAGGTGGGGTCGTTAGCCTCCCCCTAACTTCAACCTGAAGCGCCAAAGAGTTCTTCTTTGTCTTAGTGTCGCCCTTTGTCCTGTGTTCGGCCTGGGTATCCCTGTCAGGAACAGAAGCTCTCACATGTGTAGCTCTCAGGATCTCAATGGCGCACGCAAACTACATCACCACGATAAGGTACGAACACTTTTGGCAGATTTATATTGTTTAAAAGAAAGTCTTTTAACAACAGCGGCACTGGTAACCAATCCTTCACTACAACAAGGCCGGAAACTGCTACTCATTTGTCGTTACCCATTGGGCACCTCTGAACGGAATCATGGAGGCGAGTAGCATTACCTGCGTCATACCACCACAAACCCGCTTAGAGCGGCCATATCCATACATCATCACACAAGTAAATACAGAGAAACACAGAGAGAAAGTAACATTCATGCCCGAACCAGGATTCAAAACCAGGACCCACAGCTCAGGAGTCAGGAACGCTAACCATTCAATCATCGGTCGGACGATTTCAAAGAAAGTAAATCAAGTTATCGGGGTAAACAAGCAATGCATTTGCTTCGTCTAATTCTATGTTTTTCTAAAGGAAACATTGAAATGATTCATGTTCCCGCTGAAGACTATATTAACTTAGTTGTACTATAACCATACTCGTGTATAAATCGAAAGAGGAACATTGAGTGGAAGCAAGGCATATTATTTCTTTGTTTAGTTGCTTGTCTGTGTTCAATTTTTGCCCACGAGGGCCTGTTCTTATCTTTTAAATAAAACGCGAATTACTACAAGCACATTTACGTGCGATCGGAATGGAAATCATAAGCTGTTGAATTAAAAGCTTCAGAAGGATTTGTAAGAATATGCTATTTTTTGAATTGATTAAACATTCTTTATTAATAAAAAGTAACCTAATAAATTGAATGAAATTCTTAGAAAACATTGGCTGAAACTTGCTGTAAATCTCAGAGGAAAATTCAGTGGTCATATGAACATAACTTGCAATCTGTCTTCATTGAATTAAAGGTACACTCTACTTCCTATAAAGCTCCGTTACTTAGCTCAACCCAATAAATATACATCACTCAAGCATGTTCAATTAGTAACTTCAACACAGCGCTAAATATTCTTTTTGTTATCTTCGAGAAATCATTTAGTGTCCATATCACGCCTGGAAGCACATAACAATCCATTTTTCTATTATTCTCTTTGAAAACATTCAAATGTTCGATGATGGGGCAAATTATTATTTGAAAATCATTTCATCTGCGCCTTTTAGTAACTACTGCATCTACATGTGAAGCGCCAAGTATAAATGTGTGTCAGCGAATTACGTTTAGAATAGCTATCTACAATTCCTAGAACATATGAGGGCTTAAGCATGAAAAAAAGTAACCTTCTCATTCTCCTTTCCAATGAATTTTGCATTTTTGTCTTGTGGTATTTCCATGAAAGAAATAACACAAGATTACATTATGAGAGTGGGAGAATGCCTACGGGTGATATCTCTTTGCAATGCTTGCAGAAAAACATTTTCTCTTTTCATTTCTAAAAGAATTTCAAAAGTAGCTTTAAAAATAATATTTTTATAATATGAAAAAATAGAAACATTTTGTTGCAATATATATAAATATATTTTTCCAATATCTGCAAAGATATATTTATATTCTCTAATATAAAATGAAAATTATCAATTTAATTTCAGTATTAATCAAATAAATCATCGAAACTTCTGACTATTTAAAAAAATTAAGTTAACTAAAAAGTTAAGAAAACAAAATAGAGTAATAAAGAAAATCAAATTGTATTTTCCCAGCCATTTGTGAATGAAATTTCTCTTTTTCAGAATCAGTTGTTAATAAACATTTTTTCTTCGTTTGATTTAATAAAATTAACAATACAAAAAAATATTTTTACATTTTTTAAAAAATTTTCTTGAAATATTTTTTTCTAATTAGTTTTATTCTTTCTTAATATAGGTTTATTTTCGTTGTTCAGAAAGGAAATTGATTGCTCTCAACTGCCCTGATGGACAAGCTTTTGATCAGAAGTTTGGTAAATGTCGAAATTCTACTTTTGTATCTTGTCAAAAAGCGAGAAATTCAAGTTCTCCGGATGAGTTAGTGGAACTTATTACTATCAAACTTGGCGTTAGAAATTTTGTTAAAAAATTTCAATCGGCATTAAAAAATTGCGCAGACAATGAATCGTTAATAACGAATGATGATGTACGATCTGTATGCTTCTCAGCAATTGAAGATTGGATTGATTATTCGATGCTCTTCTTTGAAGAAGTTGTGTACCCTTCTGAAATTGTGTGTGAAACTTTGAAAAAAGTAATTGAAGAAATTCTGAGTGAGATCCACGCTTCAGATGATATTTCCAATAGCATGGTTCGCTTTCTTAGTCCCTTTATTAGTACAAAAGAGGATTCTATTTCTAGAAAAACAAAAGCTAAAGACTCCGAAATTTCATTTTCTAAGCTATTAAATCCTTTACGAGTGAAAAGACAGACAAAAACGCGTCCATATAAAGAACTATCAGAAATGATCATGGACTATATAGAACCATTACTTTACAGATTATTCGTTTCACTTAAAGAATTCTTTATAGGTCAGGAAAACACTTTAACAAGCAAAGTTATAATACCCGTTATTTTTGAGATGATTTTAGACAAAGAAACAGTGACCGATCTTCAGAATTTATATTGGACTACTAAGGCAGCAATATCACCAGTTATTGCAGATATGTATAACGCTACACCAGTTCCAACAACTGTAGGATATATAATAAGAATACCTAAATCAGACGTAGATCAAGTCTGGATCAAATTCAAAGTAACTGCAAAACCGATTCTAGGAAAAATAATGGAAAAACACTTTAATATGATTACTGATCAAATAGCCGATCATTTCGATCTCCTCCTGGAAACTTTTGAGCTTTTAAGTTCAACTTCACCCGGGAAAATTGGTGTACTAATGGACTATATTAGACAATTTGGTAATAAGCATAGACAACTTTACGAAGTGTCGAAGCCTCCTTATTTATATTTCTACACAGTACAGGAAATTTTAACGGATCTACGCCGTATTAAAATAACGATATTTCAGATTTTTGTTGAATACTTAAGCAAATTAAACCATTCTTTTGTACATGGTTTTTTCAACGAAAACTCTTACATTTACAAATTAATCTTCGATGATACTCCAACTTATGCTAAACCCAGTAAAAATTATTAATGACAGTTTTTCACTATATAAAAAATATAATTTATTATTATTTATATAATATGATATTAATTTATTAACTGTTTTTCTTTTATGCTATTGAAATTTGATGTATATGAATGAAAAAAAATTGGGTAATAAAAATTTTGCTATGCTCGTAATTTATTCATGTTTTTCAAATTTCACTAAAACATAAAATATTTTTTTAATATTGTCATGCTATCCATAAATTTTACAGTTTTTTCTAATATTATTTGTGATATGAATTTTATTTGTATTTAAAATTTTAAAATATTATAATATTGATTTTTATCCTAAGAATAGCTTAATTATTTATTTTTTATCTATTCATATTTTTCTTGGTTAGCTTGGCCAGTAATTGGTTAGCAAGTAATTTCAATTACTTGGATAGCTAACGTATAATCAAAGGATATCTATACCATGCCTATTATTCCTTTTTTTATGAAAAAATTAGATAAATTATCAAAACGGTGCCAAATTATACCGTTAAAATAATTATTTAGTATAATATACAATGGTTTTGTATTTTATAATTTTATTTTATGATATTAACTTTTTAAAAATATTTGCTCTCTTTATTTTACTTCAATAATTTTTGAAAAACTTAATAGGGTAATATTGTAAACACTAAAGAACATGATTTATTAAAATATATTTGTATGATTGACCATAACTTAAACAAATTGTTAATACTATTTTTCATTTATGTGGTTTTAATAAAAATAGATCGTTGAAAATGAGCTAATATCTCCCCTGAGAATATATAGATAGATAGACAGATATAGATATTAACCTACTAATAGCACTTAAATGTTGGTAAGCCTTTCTCAACAAAAGATTCGATGTTTTTATGAAAGAATATAATGCATAGTAATTTTACGTATTTTTCTTACACTAATCTTATTTCAAGTTATGGGTTGTCTTTGTTTCTAATCTCCCATTGGCTCTGATGGAGTAAGACCAAGTCAATGAAACCGTTAACATTAATAAAGTCCGGTAGAAGAAGTGGACAATTGTGGACAGCTTCCCAGTCCAGTTTAAGGTAGCCCAATATGTGCTGAAAATATGCCTACTGTTGTCAGTATTGGTATAATGGGTAATTAGATCAAATTAAAAGAAAAATTGTTTGGACATCAAAAATTCTTGAATGACAAAGAAATTATATTTCTTTGTCATACATCTTTAATTTTTTAAGTTTTAAATTTTTTTAAGATATTTATTTCAAACAGCATCAATATTATTAGTATACAATTATTTTTTAATATTCATAATATTTGTATGCTTTATCATAATTTGTTCATCCAGTTTAATTTGTCATTAAATATGCGTTTAAATTAACAACTATTCCATTTATCATTTTTATCGAAATAATATGCAAAGAAATATTCCTTAAAAAAGGGTTTTGTAAATGAAAGGTTACCTTATTATTTTTAACTACTTCTCTCTATAGTTAAATATCACAAATTAAGCATATTTTATTATTGGATTCAAACATAAGAATTTACTGGGATGTAACTTTACTCATTCAGGAAAGGTAACTATTTATACTGCTATTTATGTTTTGAAAAAATTTCTGAATAGATTTTTTTGAGATAGAAAAACATTAAGTGCTAGTTAACATATTATTTAAATACAGAGACAAATATATTCAGAATTTATCAATGCAAAGTAAATTATTAAATAAATATTTAATAATTGAAAAGGAAATATTTGCTTCAGATAACTAAAATCAAATATATGTTGCTTACGGCACAACAATGGCACATCTAATCATCACTGTAAATTAATTATTAATGCTTAATGAGATTTATATTTGTTCTTTAAGTAAAATGTGTTCATCATTGTTACATTGATTCTTGAAAATTGGATTACCTTAGCCAAAATTTTAGAAAAATATTTAAGACCAATAACTATTTCCAATAACAAAAACAATAAGATTATGTTGATTCTAAATACATTTTCACAAGAGGAACTCAATATTCTTAGATAGAAAACTAATTTATATTAAGAGAAATAAGTTTATAATCTACAAAAAAATTAGGCAAACTTATTTAAAAATATTTTTTAAATAATTACCTTAAGATCATTAAAATATGTAGTTTCTTTCACTTCTTCCGGAATTTGACAAAACAGGGCGAAAAAATAATTAAATGTAATATTTTCAATTAACATAAATTTAAAAAAAACTAGTTACCATAATTTCCGGAAGAAAGATTAATGCCGCACTTTGGGAAAATAAATCAAATCTAAAATATTTTAAAATACATTAAAATGGCATATCCAATCATATTACACATCATCACAAAACATTTGAAAATTTCCTCGTTTATCATCCCATATCAATTAAAAATATCATTGAATTATTTAAAATGTGTGTCTCATCACTGTTCATTTCTAAGTAATCTTTATAACACGCGTCTTATGTGATGCTGATATTACTGATATCAGTTAAGAAAAGTGCATAAGATAAAAGCAATAGTACATTATTAGCAAAACATATTAAAATACTGATGTTCATAAAGTACTTATAATTACTCATCCTTTTATTTAGAAAATATTGTGCACAAAATTCATATTTTACTATCAAAAACATAACAACAATAGAAAAGCAAATTGAATGAAAGAAAAAATTTTGCGCTGCTTCTGGAAAAATATTACAAAAAATTCTACAACATGTGAAATATTTAAAGTATGGTTCATCCCTGTGTTGTTGCGGCCTATTCCTCCTGGTGGACAAACCAGGTCCATGAGCCAAAACGCTTTCAAACAATGGAACACAACCTCAGGGCTCGAGGATAACCTTCATTTGTTTAAACCATTGCAGGCCAAAATGTGGGCCGGAGCAGCTTGGATGGCAGTGCATTTTGATCTCAAGGGATAAATTTGGTGCCTCGTCACGTGATGTCGTACATGAGTGTGCCCACTACGAAATCTGGCAAGAGTTGTCTGACCGCTCTTGTTGCCAATGCTTCATCCTTTATCGAGTTAAAAATATTTAGTTAAATATCATGACGTAGAGTAAAATTTAAGAAATTCAAGAAAACCTTGTTGTCGTCTTTCTATTTTTGTTAATAACTATCTTTCTATTTTTGTTATAACTATATTTGTTAATTCTAATAAGACGTACCCGGACTGTTCTCTCAAGACTTGCTAGCGGTCATATTAAGTGCCTCACTTTCAACGAGGGCAGGAAAACTTTTGTCACCTGCACCAAGTGCCAAAATCATCAGGCTTCTCCTGAGCATCTTTTGGATTGCATGGGTCTCTCTAGGGAGGATCTCTTTAGCAATCCTCTTTTAGTCTTCGACTTCCTTACAGTCAACGAACTCGTGGATCTAGTCTGACTCCGTCAGACATGGAGGATAAGCAACAACAATAACCACTATTTTTGTAATACAACCTCTTTGGTGTTTTAATTTCTGCAGCATTAAATCCAGCAGCTATTCATAGAATGCTCAAAAAAAAATTTTTTTTTGCACATTTCCTACCTATTTCACAAATTAAAAGTGATATTTTAATTATTTTTCGAAGAACACATAATGGCAGCATTAGTAGAAAATCCGTATTAATAAAAAGTTATCTTTCAAAATCGAAAAAAATCAACTTTTATTTCAAAAATTACAATTATACATGTTTAAGAAATTGAATCAAATTATCAAATCAAAAATTTAATCCAATTTATACATTACTTACTTTAAGATCATTATCATATTTTCTTTTTGGAATTCCTAAACTAAAACCTCTTTAACCAAAGAAATTGAAACTAAAATAATCTAATGATTTTAATACTTAAAATACTTTGTTTATAATTTTGTAAAGATATATTCTTAAATTAATATGTTAAAATTATAAAAGAATGAATTTCCCCCTGAATTATAAAAATAAATTATTGTTTTAAAACATAAATTTAGAAGGCAAGATTCTTGAATTTTAAAATTTAAAACTAATATCTCCGCGCGCGGTTAGATATCCCGCAGTTATTCGGAATTTCTTAAAATATATTAATTATTCCCTACATTATACACATTTGTGAGATTTTTGTACCCTGCACACAAAACTTAATAAAATAATTTTACAAAATATCATAAAATATATTTACAATCAATTATATTGAATATTACGTATAAGTTCATTCTATTTTCTTTAATCAGATAAAGTAAAAGTAATTTTTAAAAAATTAACATAACTGTTTATATCGAAGTACTGATCAATATTTATTCCTTCAAAAGCAGGAAAGTATTGCTGTTGTTGAATACCTTTAAAGAGAGTTATATTTTCCGCACAGCCATGTATCTCGATAATAAAAGTTTTTCTTGTCCAAAGACGTTGCCATAAAAGGAAGTAAATTTTCCAATTTTTCACTTTCATAACACATATCTCTTTTTATGGGAGGTATCCAAAGATTTTTTCATCCTTTTTAGAAATTGATCAAAAGAAAATGCATGAATCCCGAGAAAGTAAGGTGTGCTTCTGAAAACTGAAGCGAAGCAATCCCTTAATGCTTCAACCATGAAAATGTTGCTGCTCAGCTGACGGAATACAATAAATAAATAACTTATCATTTTACATACTTTCTTTTGCACAGTAAATGCGAGCAGCAAAGGAAATGTATTTCATACACCTAAAAACCAGCGGCTAAGTAAATGAAATATTCAGAAAAAAAGGAGCAAGAGAAATACATTATAGCAAACTTCAATCTAATGCAATACATTATAAGCAAGAAAAGAGCTTCAATATTTTGTCTTTTAAGCAATCCTCTAACAAAACGAACGCTTGCATTTTTATAAGAACATTTACGATTTTTTGTCATTTAATTTTTAAAAAAATGAAAAATGGTGGGTTTGGATGCTTAAGAGAGTTTAGCAACCGAAAAATTCTAATACTCTTGCCTCTGATGTTATTAAAGTTTTATAGTTGAAGAAAATTGCCATGGATTCTGCATTTTCATTGTCTCTCAGTATAAAAGAAATATTTTTGATGTAAGCATTTTTTAAAAATATCACTGATATTATAATGAACCGGTAACATTTCCTGCATTTTGTAAAAGTTTAAAATATTTGCGTTAACGAATCAATATTTTTTCATGCTTTTCTTTGTTTTGAAGAATGGTGGATTGTGTTTTGTTGTTTTTATTACTAATATGCCATTATTTTTGTAGAGAAAAATATTTTCTACATTGTTTGAATCGAAAACTGATTTTCAATTTTGCAAAATCTGTAATTACAATAAATAATTAGTGATGATTATTCGCCACAATTAACCATGTTTCCTAAATAATGAGAATTTTTAAACTAGAAAAGCAAATTACAAAAATAAAAAACATTTTCAAATTGCATTTCAAGTGATATTTTTTATTTGAAATTTAATTTAAAATTTGTTACCTACTCTTTATAATGTATTTTGTGAGATTCTTTGTAAAGAATAGAATAACCAGTTTATATCTGTAACTCGAATAAAGAATACATACTATTAAATTTAAACTTTTTTATTGAAATTTTCCTGTGTAATATTCCCAAGATTTAAGTATACCTTCTGTTATAAAACTTAATGGAATGTCAACGTAATTACTCCTTAGAGAATTTAAATTAAATAAGCAGAAGTTCTGAAACAATATTGAAAATTGCTTTTAGCGAAACTCCCAAAAAGTACATTAAAGTTCATTTAATGAATATTACTCTAACAGCAAAGTTTTACATTTATAATCATATCTAAAATTAGAGAAATGACACAAGATAAAGCAGAAGTTAGTATCGATGCATTTTGTAACTCTTATTTAAAAAAGATCAAATTATGATGAAATTCTACTAACTTCTTTTCTTGAATTCTAGTTTTATTAAAAAGTTAAAATCCGTAAATGTAGCTTTAATTTATAATATTAAAATTTCTGCATAAGTGTGTTAATTAACTTAAAAATATAATATCATTTTGCATTCCTTTTTTACATACAAATGCGTCTCTCATGTGTTATGTTCCTAAAATATTAACTACAAACGAATGTTTTCGTATAAAATAAGGTCATCTTAATGGATTTAATTTAATAAGAGGAATATTTTGTTCAAGATTTTTTTTTATCCATACTCGCTTAAGCCCACATTTAACATCGAAAACGTAGATAATAGGAAAAAACATGAAAAAAATATGAAAAGTAAAAAAGAAGGTGTTTGCCGTTTTTAAATACCCAAAAGAACATGATCCACAAAAAGTTTAGCTTATGGTTAGTCCTCGAATTAATTAACATCGGCATACAGTACCTTCTGCCAATGTATCTCCAATTGTGCAATCCCATGTCGGGTTTCGGATGAAAAGAAACCCTTAGAGCAAGTCTGCTTCATTGGTGAAAGATTTTATACGAAGATGAAAAGGTGAAGATGGTTTAGGGAATGAAAAAAAAAGGTAATCTGATGATGCAAGATCGGGCGATGTAAGGAGCACTCTGGTGAAAGTCAGGAAGCTATTCCTAGCATGACTGACTTTCTGACCAGATGGGACTATTTCAGCAAGACCCTATCTGCTGGAAATGTCATACGCAAGAGGAAACGGCAGAGCATATCATTTATGAATGCGAGGCTCTTGCCCTCCCTAGATTAACCTCTTTAGGCATCATCCATACTAGAGAGTTACACCTAGACTCCATTAAAGGGTTATCGGACTTTATTAATAAAGTGGGTGACCCGAGGAAACATTGGGTTTGGAGTTAATGGTACAAAATGCTGATAAAAGCAGAGGTGCCCAATGACATACAAACCCAATTCTAAGAAGAAGAAGAAGGAGCACTGCTCTACGTCTACCAACCAAGCCGCGGTCTGGTATTTCTGGCCACCTGCGCGACTTGCGGACTCGCGTTATTGGCCAAGAACAATACACCCTTGTGACTAACCAGTGCTGGCTCCTTCTGTTGCACACGTTCTAATTGCTGCGAATACAGGTCTGCTGTGACCGTTTGCTCCCTTTAATAGCAGCTCATAGTGAAGCACTTGACCACTAGTCCATCAGACACCGACTTCATCGCATAGGAAAGAATCTCCAGATCTGAAATTGCGAAACCAATGCCTTGCCGCACGTTCATTTAAAGCCCTGTCCCCAAACACTTGACATATTCAGCAACTTGATGCCGCAGCTGCTAAGCCAACAACCTCTAAAGGGGGTTGGATAGACACACTATGAAATCCTAACACAAACAACACTTGATGAGTTCCTTCAACGCGTCCATTTCTCTTCACTATTCTACGAATGACGATTGATGAGAACGCGCAGTGAATTCGAAATTCCTACTCTCTAGAGACCGGTGATCAAGTACGTCACACACTAACTGGCATTCTTATTCTCACTTCATTCAATGGCAAAGCGAAAACGGTGAGAAATTCCTTGTTCACCTTATACATAAAATGGAGAACATTAACATGAAAAAATATACATGCATGATGTATAAAATAGAAAAAAAAAACAAATTCATTCACAAATGTGAAATATTTATTAAGATGATTCCAATAATAATGTAATTTATAAATCGTATACTTAAATACACACACAAAAATCAGTTTCTTATTTCATTTTATAATCTATATTCAATCAAATTTTAATATTTTACGTGCATACCAGCAATAATAATCATTCTCCTTGGAAGCTCAAATTAAGTTAAGTATTAATTACATACGAAATAATTTCTAAAATTAGGACTATTCACTTTTGACTAACAAATTGTAAACTGTTTTCTAGCATTTTGAATTTTTACAAACTATCTTGTCCGACTTCGTAAACCGAGTACCATTTTGCTATTGATTTTTTCTTGTTTTTTAGACACAAATTAAAATTGACATGTATTCAGATAAAATCAAATATGATTTTATAACTATGAACAGAAATTGCTATGTTATAATAGATCTAGATAACAAAATGTGCTTAACACCGAATAAATAATAACTGAAAAAGATATCTAACGATTCATTCTATAAACCTAAAGTCTTAGAAAGCATTCTAAATCTTAGCAATTAAAAAATTCAATTTACTTTAAAATTCATAACTCTAACTACCACGCACATTTTGATTGAAAATATTTGTATAAATGTGATGACAAATAATCTCAAACAATCTAGCTGTCAGACAATAGAAGCTGAAATTTTGTAAATTTAAATGTTAGAGTATGTGAGATCAAAATCAAAGTATAAAAGACAAAGGGAAACAAAATTTTAATTAATTAACTTAGAAACTATCAAAAATTTATAACGAATATCAAATTACATACATAAGCCGGATTTTTACGTTTCCGAATTATCACTTTGAATAACAGAAAATATACAGATAAAAAGAATTTCAGGTGGCTATTCACTTTTCTATTTTTTTTTTTTTGTAAAATAACCGATTATTATTTAAAATAGAACAAAACTAATAAGGACTAGTGTTAGAATAGAGAAAATTACAACAGAAGATATGTGCTCTCTAAAAATAAATAAATAAATAACACTGAGTAACGTGATCGCTCTTAATTTGTCAAACAAAAGTATAGGTTAAGTGAAATATAATCCTAAATAAAATAGAAAATCATATTTCTGATGCTCAAAGGCATAATTGGTTTATCACAAAGGTGTGATTATCAATTTATGACTACATTCTTTGCAAATATGTACATTTTCAACAGAGATTTACAGTTTCAAGATTTCGTGCTGCACTGTTTTAAAAAAAGTGCGTGCATTGAAGTGATTTTAGAATTTAAATGTCATCAATAAATGTGTAGAATATGGTTTAAGACTTCAGAAATATTAAACTAAATCATATGGGGAAGAATTCTAGCTATTTTAATTTATAAGCACAGACTTTCACGGAAAGTAGTAATTCTCCACAAATTCTTAATAGAAAGCTTAAGGCATCAAAATGTTTTATTCCTTTAAAGCAATGACAGAAGCGAAGAGAAAAAACAATAAACAATAAGAGGGTATAATTACCTTTTTTATTCGTAAAATGATAAGTAAATTTATTTTTTTGCAAAATCACGTAAATCTGCAATAAGGTTTCAAAGAAAATAATGGTTGTAATCTAATTTTTGAAGACTTGATGCAAATTATAAATAAATAATTATAAATGAATAATTTGTAAGCGAATTAGCATACATGTTTAGGAAATGTAAAATTAAAAATAGTTTGTCAATTTTGAAAAAAATTATTATTTTTATAAATGTCAGAAACGTTCCTTGCAATGTTAAACATAAGTTTTAATGCTTTTTGCTCAACTTATTTATAATAGTTTTTTGCTTAACTTATTGAAAAAATATCATTTTTAATTTAATTTTAAATGTAAAGTTAAAGATAATTTGTTGTTAGTTCAATTTTTATATTTTCATATAAATATAAACTTAGTTGAAGTTTTGTTCCAAATATAATTTACGAATTTTTTTGGTATAAAAATGGAAATTTCATGAAATATTCATATGAAATTTCAATTAATTCTTTCCGTATAAAATGATTTGTGATTATCTCTACTATATTTCGAAGAAAATATCAAGAAATGTTTTAAATATTTCGATTAGTCAAAGTTGCTTTCATTTCGATCACATCAACACCCACTGGATGAAACTGCACAATCCTCTAAGTGAATATGTTTATTATTGCGAAGCATAGAAGAAATATATATAACTCTTTTTTCTCATATTTCTGTCATTTTACTAACATGAATTAACGTAATTTATGGTTCAAGAAATTAAGCATGCTGTTGAATCTGAATTTATATTCAAATACTTCCTGATATTCGCATATCTAAACTAATCATTATTCTTCCTAATAATAACTACATTTAAGATGAATTATTTCACGATGATATCTGTGCCACTAAGTAAAAAGAAAATATTTGTAAACATTTTAGCAGTTTAGATTTTTTTGCTTCACTGTTAACTTATTTTTTGGTTCATTACCAGTAATTTTTTGGTTCATTACCAGAATTTAATGAATCATTACCAGTAGAGGAAGATTCAAATAACATGTTTTGACCAATTTCAATATTTCGCACACATTATTATGTACTTGATATTCACATTCAAGGACGAAAAAAGAAAAAACGGTTCAAACTTACTTGATCATGATTTAGGATTTGTAGGTATACTTATCAAAATACAGTTTCTCATCTCCATACATTATTTGAATCGATTCCATGAATTTTATTCGCTTCGTCATAACATTCAAATTTAATAAAAGATTTTCACATTATTTAAGATTTCAACGAGAATGTATTTTCAATATAAGAATACTTCCTTCCTCTGTTGTTTACTTTCTGAAATTAGATTGATTCAGCATTCTTTGGAAACTTCTTAGTTTATCCATAAAATTGATTGGTAGAAAAATACATCAATCTTTGACAAAAAAGGCAACAATCTTAGAGAATGGACAAATACTTTATGTGGGAAAGTAATTTTTTGGTGCATTGTTTTCGCAAATAATGAAATCAAAAAGATAAATAATAAGTCTTTTTATTTTTTTAATAGTTTTAACTTAAAGCCTCTTAAAGAATATTGATTTTCATTCTTTCTCAAAATTAAAAGAAATACAATATATTGGAGAATTTTTATTCGAAAGGTAGTGCATAAAAAATTTAAAAATTGATAAAGCATTTTTATTTTAAGCACTCCATTTCTAAAGTTGATGTATAGTTTTAAAAGTGTTTATTCTTTTTTCTAAAAAAATGTGAAAAGAATTTAAAAATTATTTATGCAAATTTAAATATAAAGAAAGTTATGAAGAAGAGATTTTTAAGTATGTTAACGTTTATTTTTTACTCATATTTTCATTTATATTACTACTTATTTACATTCATATTATTTCATTAACATAAAATAAAATATTAGTTTAGATCCAGTACTCGATAGTAGATTTAATTTCTTCAGAACAGAAAACATTTCTTTGTTAATGCATCTAACATTGTTTATGAACTTGAAACATTTTTTTTTTCATTTTGTGTGCAGTTTACAATATTCTTTCTCAATTAACGACTGTAAATTAAATACCTTCAGTGAGGAAATGGAAGCAGTTTCTACTATGACATATTCTAATACAGCTATGACGGTGGTTACCAGATAATTTTTAAAATTTATTTTCAAGTGACATTTGATCATAAACACTCCATCTGATAACAATAAAAAGAAACATAATTAATAAACATTTTTCCAAGTTATGTGCTTTTAGCGTAATATATATCATGTTTTAACTTCATATAACTAAGATTAAACTTTTTACACATATCTATTTATTTATTCTTAGATTTGAAATTAATCTTCGAAGACATGTTTATACATACAATGTTTATACATATCTAGAATTGATACGCAAGATGTATCAATTTTATAAAGACTCCAAAACTTAATAAAAACACAAGTCACAATAATTTCCGAATAAATATATTAAAAACATGTATCTGAATAACAGATAGAAGAATGTTGCATAATTTTTTTTTGAAAATACTTATCTATAGTGTTAAAATTAATGTTTTCATTAACTACTTTTTAAGTATGCTTTAATATATTTTACTCTATAGAAAAAATTCTTTTATCCTGCGTTTCTCAATTTTTCAGTATTCGCGGCACAATTTTTAATCATAATTTGCATTGCGCCAACCAGCATGCATTAAATTGTATCAATAATAATAAATTTTAAGCATTTTTGCGTCAAACCTACATTATGCTCTTAATTTTAAACCTTAGAAACGGTCAATAATGTTGAAATGTAATGACATTTTACACAACAGGTCTCTTCAGCAATGATAAAACAAGATTCAACGTTTTTTTTTATTGCTCTTGTCGCCACCATGCGGAATATTCTTGCGGTTTCGCGAGAAGTTTCGACAGGATGTCGTCTCCAGCGTTCCCAGATGTGAGAAAATGCTTCCTCACAGGGAGAAAATAGTTTGATGACGTCAGTTTCCAACTCCACACGCGCCAGTCTCATTGCATGTCGATGCTTTTAGCGCATTCGCATCTATCGTGAAAGTACAGTATGTGTTATAAATGTTTTATCTGTTAATTGCAGTTCAACGTATTAAACATTAACGACAGCTAACTTATGCAGAATCATGGATAATTTTTTAAGCGGGCGAAAGCGAGCATTAAGCTATAATCAAACGAGCACACAGAAGACCGTGATTCTGAAAATAATATCAAGAAAATATTCTCAAGAATGCTTAAATTTTGGGTTTACTCGTACTGAGAAATAAATGAGGAAGAAAGGCACCCGTGTATCATATTTGCTCAAAAATATTGGCAGTAGGCAGCATGAAACCTAATAAATTAAAACGGCATGTGGAAACGCTTCACAGTGAGCGTGTGAACAAATCCAGAGAGTTATTTTTATTGAAATTAAAATCACATGAAAAGGAAAAATTATTTCATAGGAAAAAAATTCGCCTGTGAATGAAAAAGCTTTATATTTGCCTCTTACAAAGTTGCATATAAAATAGACCGATGTAAGCCTCACATCGTTGACGAAGAGCTTATTTTGCCCGCAGCAATTGAGATTGCCGAAGCTATGTTCGGAGCTAATTTTGCGAAACAATTGCAGTCCACACTTGCTTCAAATGATGCTGTTGCCCGTCGAATTGCTGATACAGCTGAAGATGTACAGTGCCAGATTTTCTTGAAGTTGCATGACACTTTATTTTCAATACAGATGGATGAGGCTACAGACAGTAATAAAGATGCTCATTTCATTGCCTATGTTCGATTTTTTAATGATATGTCAGTAGTAGGAGAATTATTTTCTGCATATCAATAAAACCCAAAGTGACAGTAACTCGCATTGTTTGCTATCTTAAGTGATTTTATGAACAAAGCAAACAAAGGATTGAAAAACTGCTTCAGAATTGATGATGCTCGTTACAAATCGCTATTTTCCTAGGAGAAAAAACAGACCGGAAGCCTTGAATTTTCGCGAAGATTTATTTGTGATAAAATTGAGCGACTTGGCTGATATATTGGAGAAATTATATAATTTGAATCTTTCATCTCCAAGGTACAAATACGCATATATTAAATACAAGTGATATTATTGCTTTTTGAAGAAAATTAGAATTTTGGAGCAGAAAAACCTAACTATGTTTGCAAATGTAGATGATTGCGTTAAAATTTATAAAGACGAAGGACAACATATAAAAATTGTTTTTGTAACCATTTATTTAGCCACTTACCCAATCATTTGAAATCTTTAAAAATCATGGTTTCGTAATCAGAGAAAATCATTTATCCAGGCTGGCAAAGAATTTTAATATTTTCATACTGATGACAAACTGACAGCAAGTTACGAGTGAGTTAGGAATCCATTTCATATTACTCCCGAAGAATTCTCAATTATGGAGGAAGAAACCTTCATAGACTTCACGGCAAACGGCGAAACCAAAGAATGAATCACACTTTAAATTTTGGTCTGGAGTAGACGATGACTTTCTGCATTAAGAAAATGGCATTTCATATTCTCTTCCCATTTCAACAACCTATTTTTTAAAACTGGATTTTTTGCGACAGCTTCATTGAAGACAAAATATAGATCTCTGCTAAATATAGAAAAAGAACTGAGAGTGGCTATTTCTAATATTAATATGTGCTCTGCAAAAGAGGCGCTAAGAAGTCACTAATATTCATTACATTTGTTACTATTGACTAAAGTTTTGATTAGGTAAATTTTCATTTAGTAAGTTGGTTTAATTTGATAAATTAATTATATTGAATGCTATATTAAAATTTGTTTTGTTTTGTATGTGTGTGTGTGCGTACTTTCCTTTCAGTCATTCAATACCTTTTTTTTAAAAAAATATTCTCTTATGCTCGTACCCTTTAGTGTGTTCCTGCCCCTTAGAAGAGCACGTCAAATAGTTTGAGAATCGCTTCTTTAATCTGATTACTTAGCATGATCTGTTAATTAATTTGCTTTTAAACTAAACTGATTTTTAAAATCAAAAAAATATATTTTTAGCTCTTTGAAAATCTATTTTAGAGAAATGAAATGTTTTAATGTTATTTAATTAAAGTGTGACGTTTAATGACTAAGTTTTAAATAAAATAAAATATTTAATTATGAGTAAAAAATAATGAAAACCCATATTACTAATAAGGAGAAAATAAACTAATTCTATTTTTACAATAAAAATGATTCTTTTTTGGCATGAAATAGAGTATAAAATGCCGTATGAAATTTGATCTATGAATTAATATAAAAAACATTCAAAATTTCTAAGCCTAATTTCGATAAAATTCTAAAATTTTAGAGAATAATTAAGAATATTCTTAAAATTATTGTAATTACATAATGAATTTTAATTCCATTATTTCAAAGTGAAAAGAAAAACTTATTTTTACTTTTATTTCATGATTTCGAATAATAAATACAAAACTATACATTTTCTAAGTAATTTAAATTTAGTATTTAAACTGAAAATATAATATATAAACAAAGAGATTCAGGCATGCAGAAATATCTAAAAAGAAAACAATTACTTAAAAATACAGATATTATTTTCGGTTACTTTATAATCTTAATTAAAAATAATAGACTTATTTTTAATTTCAAATATAAAGAAATTATTTACAAAATGAAAATTTTATATAGTGTAAATTTGATTTGTTAAAAATGATTTATTATAAATATTTAGTAATTTGATGTCTCTTTGAAAATGTGGTAATATTCAGCGAATATTTTTAGACATTTTAATCTTTAGCAACGAATATTCAGGCAAACTCCTTCAAGACTTCTGAACTACACGTGTTAGTAATGTTCAATTTTAATAAAATGACCTCACATTGAGAAGAAAATTTGATTAATGGAAAATTTTCCATAAAAAAATCTCTTTCGTAAATTTTGTTACAGAACACTATTACTCTTCAGAAGTTTTAAAAAATGTAAAGAAAAAAAATTGTTGACACACTGACAACAGAAAAAATTAGTAAAATATTGGGTTTCTGAAAATTATCAGTGAAAGAATTAAAATTATTTTCCTTACATTACATTACAATCTCATAATATTAAAGCTTCGAAAATAAATAATTAATTAACCATCACAAAAATTTAGTTCCTGATAATACGGTAGAAATACTTTTATCAGCTTATTTATACAAAAAATTAAATTTAAAAAATATCGCAAACGAGAAATGTTTTATTACAAATGAAATGAACATCTGAATAACAATGATTTGGAAAAAGAAATATATCAGAGCCATTCTTTCTTATTTCATATTCTGTCTTCTTGCTACGTTTCTGGTAAATTTTATTCTTTGTTTTCTAAATCATGCTGATTTAAAACTTTTTCTTTTAGTATGAGGTGATATTACTCTGCTACTGCATATTTTACTTGAAATCTGAGTTCTTAAGATGTTTATTACAAGTTTGAGTACTTTACATCATTTTCATATTTTTATCTATTTATCCATTATCTATATATACAATAATCTGCAAGCATTGAAAAAATTGCATAATAAGACAATGTGTTTTATTATATTATTTGTTTTATTTTTAAACTGTATGCAGAAATTAAAATTTCCTTATTCAAGTGTATTCTAATAAATTTCAACAAAATAAATGACAAAACTATTACTAATAAAGAATTTTAACTCCTCATTGTAATCTAAAAAATTTAGCAGATAAAAAGAAAATAATTAATAAGTGTATTTGTTTATTCTGAGTTAAAAGTCGTTAATGATATAAATGAAATGAAAAAGGTGAAGTATTTCCTCAGAATTTGTAACTTTTTTCTTTGAAAGTGGAACGAATAAATAAGGATAATTATTAAAAATTCTCTAACTATTTTAAAGTATTTGTAATGTTTGTTTGAATGCTCACCAAATAAATGCACTAATAAATAATACTTTTTTTAAATACTTATTCTAAATGTTAATTCTAATTAAATAAATGGTTTTACTTCAAATAATTCCTAGAACAACAATTACATTCACTGAGATTTTTAAAAGAAAATGAATACCAATATGCCTGGAAAATATCTAAGTAACCTGTAATTACATCATTCCAGACATTACTTTCTCTTTCTTTATATCGGAGGATATGTTGTTTCGGTTTATATGTTTAATAATCCAATTTATATTAGAAAAGGGCTGAAAAACTAGAAAACGTTAAATTCATTTATTTTATATTAGATGATTAAATATACTCTAGGTATAAAAAATTTTCTAAAAATGTAAGTGAATTTTCATATATTTTTATTCATTCTTTATCAGAAATTTAATAGTTTTTTTTTATACTGATATGTTGATTTATACCTTTTCTAATAATTTACAACATTTCATCAAAACTTATCATATATAAATCAATTTTATTTAACTAATGTGTTTATCCATTACTTTAGTTCTGAAAAAGCTTGTATTATAAAAATTTACAAAACTTTACAGGTAATGAAGATTAACAGTTCACACAATAATAATATAAAAGACATTTACTGCTAAAATTAATTCAACGAATCGTACTGAAATATGACTTCGCATTCTAACCGAAGTCAAGGATGTGAAATTTAATATTAAGATATAAAGTAAATTATTATAAGCAATATATGCTTATTTGTTAAAATTGATTTCCAAATGAATTTTTTTTAAATATCTCCTCTGAAATCAGACTTCCAAGAAATCGAAAGACATTGAACTCAAAGTGGAAGTCATAAAAATTTGATACAAATGCTTAGTAGTAAAAAAATCAAATAATATTTATGTGATAGAGTTATGTTCTTATGTAAAAGTATGGCTGAAAAATATATGAGCCTATCATAAAATTTAACTAGCAATAACAAACAGATAAATAGATTAGTACATTATATTTTAATATAGTTTACTAATCTGATTAGTAAATTATTTTATCACTTTTATAAATGTTATTCATTGGAAATCATCATTTTTTAAGGATATGAAGCTTTTGCACGCGCGCGCGCGCGAGCGCGAATTTTCGATAAATCCTAAGCATTTACAATACCAAGATAATCAAAAATTCATTTTTACAATAACAGATCACAGGTTAAAATATATTTCCCCTTATTTCCAAAATTAAAAATAAGGAGATGTAAAATTTGAATTAAAATATAGTTACAAGGTCTTAAAGAATATTAAGGAAAAATATTGACAAAATTCTAAATTTGAGTTTATTGAAATATAATTTTTAACTAAACTCAATTCCAAAAGTTAAGTACGGAGAGGAAAATGCTCATTTCCGGAAGCCAATCAGAATTAAAGAGGATGCAAATCGTTGCAGGGTTGGATGGAAATATGCAAATATGTTAGGTAACAGCCAATTGCGCTTTCATGTCAAGAAATAAGCAAAAAAGGAAGTCTTATAGGATACCGGCTTTATGAAGGGTTACAGAAGTTGATTGTAACTGCTGTTACAGAACATGTTTAAAACTTTCGTACAATTTATTTTCAAGACATACGTGTTTCTATGATTTCCAGAAAACGAGTGGAAGATTCTGAGTATTGGTTTGCTGTGGGGCGCATTGAAGCAGGACAGTCAATCTCAGATGTTGCTGTTTTCTTCAGCGTTCATCATTCTGCAATTTCGTGTTCATGGAAACAATTCCAAACCACACAGACAGTTGCCCTAAGGCCCGTAGCCGGAACCCCAAGGATTACAAATTTCACGGAAGATCAATATATTGCGATTTTAGCCAAGCAGAATCGCAGAGCAACCTCCACACGCGTGACATCTATGGCTACAGTGTATATTGGTAAAGTGATATCAGCTGCTATTATACGCCAAAGATTACATATGAGTGGACTGTACGCTCGAGTTTGTGTTTGTCTATCCGACCAATCAAGAGGGGCATGATTAAAAATGTTCCGGGAACATGGCAATTAAACTGCGACTGACTGGGGCAATGTCATGTTTAATGATGAGTCAAGATTTGCTCTGGAGCCAGATGACAAGCGTATAAGGGTATGGCGTAAACAAGGAAAACGCAATCAGCCCCCAAACATCACAAAACATCACGCATTTCGAGGCGGAAGCATTATGATGTGGGCAGGGATTTCATTAGGATACCGCACCGACCTGCACATCTTTAAACAGGATTCTGTCACGGATGTCCGGTATCGATATGAAGTCCTAAAACTCATTGTGAGATAGTATGATGCAGTAGTTGGCCTTAATTTTGTTTTAATGGACAATAACACACTTCCCCATATAGCTGACATCGTCGATGGCTACCTGGAGAGTGAAGGGATTGCGCGTATGGCGTGGCCAGCATTTTAGCCCGACCTTAATCCCATTGAAAATCTTTGGGATGATCTCGGCCGTGTTCTATCTTCCCGTTTCCCACCTTCAGCCACACTTATTGAGCTGGAAACTGTTCTGGAGAAAGAATGGCTATTGCTTAATTCTGCGGCGGTTGACCTCTTAATTGAAAGCGTGGTCACAAAGTGTAAACTTTTTATACAGATGAGGGGAGATCGCATATCCTATTAATGACCTTTTTCCATTTTATGCTGTTTATTTTCACTTTATACATATTTCTGTTTAAATCGCCAGTATGTCATTAGCTGATAACCTACAAATATTTAATATTGTTTTCATTACGGTATATAATTATTAATTTTATTTTATGAATAAATATATATGCTGCTTTCCTACCGAATTTTGTTTCAATCAAAGTAGTATTTGTTGATTTTGTTTCATTTTACATCTTCGTACTTAACTTTTAGAAGTGAGAGTATAAATTGAGTTTTTTCCCTATTTCCTGATTAAAATATTTATTTTCATAAGATTCTCCATCTTAAAGACCATTTTAACTCTGATTGCTTACAATTTTCGGATAGCCGAAAACTTAAATTCGGATAGCTTAAATTCGCATAGCCAAGGCATAGCGAGCTTGGCTTATCCAAGTGTCATTAGTAACAACAACAACACAATTTTCGGTAAGAAGCTACATCACATATCATGCATGTTTTTCTTCTTTTTCTTCATTGGCCTGACAGCCCAAGATGCGCCTTTGCCTTCCTCAGAAGTGAATACCAGGACCCCCTATTTTTGGATAAGGTTTGTCACTTTTAGCGTTTTTAGGTCGTTTTCAAGGCAGTCACGCTATCGGAGTTTCGGTCGTCCTCTTCTTCTGGTGCCAATGGGGCAATCAAAGAAAGTTTTTTTCGTCTCCCGATTGTCGTTCATCTGGCTCAAATGTCCTGCCCATTTTAATCTCTGTATTGAGATAAATATAACAATATCTGGTTCTTTACATAGTTTATAGAGCTCAGAATTAGTTCTTCTTCGCCATGTATTCTCACATTTTATTCCACCAAAGATGCTTCTTAAAATTTTTCTTTCGAAAATGGAGATGGTGCATACGTGTTTTTGTTGATGCAATATATCTTGAATATCATTTCTTTAAAATATTATTAGTACAATAATATTATTGATATTCATATTTTTAAGTAATATAATAATTTGCTCAAAAATATCACTTTATACTTCTACTTCCTGTGAATTTAAAGTGGGATTAAATTAACAATAATTGTAAGTTCAACATCTGCAATTAGCATTTGAAAGTGAAGTCTATTTTGGGATACAACTGCGTTCAGATGCTTTACTGATTGTAAACAGCTTTCACGATTTCTTTGAGAAAGTGTTAAACACCCTAAGGACATTGTTAATATAACAGAAAGTAATATGTCCACCATGCGTAACATGGCAATCTTTTATAATCCTTCTTAAAAATCCTTTCCAAATTTCAAAATATCCTCAGATGGCCAGAGAAGCTACAAAACTTGTCCTCACTGTCCCGGCATCCAACTTTGTCCAAATTATATCTTTAATTGTTCCTCTATATTAGCTTAAACTCTATAATATTGACCTAAATCCTACACACTGCTTTGCTTACCAAAAGATTTGGACATAGACCAAGAAGCTTTGAGAACCTTCGACAAAATCTAATTTCAATTCCAATGCACGTCATAGACAAGACAACTGCAAAAACTTTCCAAATTAGCCCAATATTTAGCCGAGTACCAGTCGTAGAGCAGAGTTCTTCTTGAACCACCCAAAGATTAGCAAAGTGCCAGAATAAGGGGTTGTCAGAGTCAATAAAGAAACCCTTAATTTGTTTATTGTCTACAAACGCGTCATTGGCAATTAAACCAATATACTATTTTTAATTTTCCAGCATATCAAAAAATTAAAAAAAATGTGTATTTGACGATATGCCACAAACTTAAAAATAAAAAAGCAACTCGACATAAAATAAGTAACATGATATTTTTTTCAAAAGTAAATGACTGGTCAAGTATTTTCAAATTGGAAAAACAAAATAAATGCACAGTTAACTAAATACTGTTAATCGTCTCTTAAAATTTCCCTAAGAAATAAATATTAAAGAATTCGTGTTTAACATGTAAAGGCATTTTCTCTTTTGACAAGATTGAGAGTTGAATTTTTTGGACACAAATACATCAAAGTGATAAAATATTAACTCCATTTATCAGGTCTATCAATGATTTTTTTTATCAAAAAATAACTTACAGTGGTTGTCGTTTTCCTTTCAAAGATGAAATTGATGGAGCTCTGAATTGATTCTTTTTCACTGATTCTACGAGATTAATCTTTAGAAACTTCAAATACGGAAGTGCATTGATACTGAAGAGGAATACATTGAATTTCTAAAATTTTAAAACTATAATATAACATTGAAAATCATGATACATCTCAAAAATGAAAATGATCATTATCTATATATATTTTACATTTTCAATCAAAAATACTTAATAAAATTTAGAAAATCATAGAAGGACGTATACAATGAGCTAAAACATTCATAACATTCCCATTTATTTAAGTTTCTGCATTTTGTAAAATATTATTTGTTTTTGTAAAACTGTATTTAATTACTTTATTACATATTTTCCAATATGCTTTTACTATTTAGATTAAATTATAAAATTTAATTTATTCCTTCCAATATACGTTAAAGTTTGCTTTGTAATTATAATTTAATATATTTGAAATACATCAGATTCTACATCATTATATTTAACAAAAATTCTTTACAAGGAATTTTTATAAAATTTAATGTTGCTTAAGTTGAAAATTTTAATGAATGTATTTTGCAATTTTTTAGCTTATGTTTTATTTACATTGTTATACATAAAGAGGAACATCGTTAGGACATGTCATATTTTCACCAATATTCTTTTTACTTAATTTATAAGTACGACAAAAAAGAATTATCTTCAAATTAAATGGTTTAATTCTGCAAATTATTAAAATGTTTGTATGATATTATTTTAAATGTTAGTTCATATTATTGGTTCTGTTACGTGACTATAGAATTATTCTACTTGTTTTTATATTCAGAATATAATGAAATATTAAAATATTTGAAAATAAATTAAGGTTACAGTTTTACATACCCTTTTAGGAACAAATATTTTTAAGTACTCAATATTACTTTTTAGGTACACTTGGAACAGTTTTACATGTTGAACCTTTAAATTTGAAATATTAACCTTCTTATTGTGTTTCAAACAGAATAAATATGAAAATTGATTTATTAAGCATTTTAATATTTAGAAATTCGCTTCATGACCATTCAGAACTCAAAATAATAAATAAGTTTTCTAAAAATTAAAGCAAAAACAATATTAGAAAACATTTTAATTTATAAGCTTTGTAATTCTTAAAACATTTAAATGTTTTTATATCATAAAATTTAAAACTTTAATTGGTATTATAAGTTTCGACTCAGAGTTTAAGGAGGCATCTAAATTAAATCAAGAAACAAAAAATAGCAAAGGTATCTCCATTTTACAAAAATAAAAAAAACAAACTCAAATACAAATGATTGGGAACTTAGTTATTTTTCACAATTCTTTAACACCAAATACAAAATAAAAAATACTCACTAACACTAAGGCTCATATGTTGCTTTGATAGCATAAAGCAAATGTTTAATCTTTTCTTATTATAGTATATATTTAGCCGAAATTAAACTAATTATATTTTGAATTATAATTATTCTAATTAAAATGTGTCGATATCAAATCCAATAAGTATTTTATAATTTCTGATTTAGAAAAAATTGAAAAACCTGAGTTTTTCGAAGATGAGGTATATAAGGGATAGGATTTTAAAATTAATAAACTATAGTTATATTATTAGAGGTTTATGTCAAATACTGGAATTAAATATTTGAATTTATAATAAACTTTCGAGATTTTGGTTTAGAAATAGCTTGACATGTTTTGATCATAAAAAACTCTTTCTTTTTTTTTCAGAATATTACATTTTGAGATAACAAACAAACATAATTACAAAAACAAATTCAAAAACATAACATTCTTCAAAACATAATTACAGATAAGAATAATGATAAACTTGTGAATAAAAGAGACATTTTTAAATGTGCTTCGTATATGAGCCCTAAAATATAATATAGTAGTTGTTTTTTCTTATAAATAGAAATGTATATATTATGTTAGTATGTTGTGGATTTATTAAAACTCTGTAATTCTTGAAAAGTTTTAAAATCTTAAAATATCGGACCTTTTACACATTTTCAGAGGCCAAATTGTAAAATTCAGTCTAGTATGACTAGTATAGAAACAAGTATGACTGAAATATAACTACTTTTCGGCAATTATAAATATAATATCTAATCTCATGGCAGCATATGAACGACGTGGTCAGACAAGCTTGGCGAGGTAAAATAAGTTATTAAAAAAAACTTCACAGGTATTGAAGCAGATTGCAGTGTTAAAGAAGCGAAAAACTGCAAGAAAAGTGATCACAGAGCTTAATCATCACCTGGATTCTCCAACGTCCATGATTAAAGTCACCTTCATGAACGGAACGTTTAGGAAAAGTCAGCCACTAGTCATGGATATTAATGTCAAACGTCGTCTACAGTGGTCGTTAAATGAGACTGCTACACATCCTGGTTGTTAAATGAGTGGAATGAAGTAATATTGTCTGATCTTTCACACCTTTCATTACAACAGGAGTGTTGGGCTTTTCTAGGACACTTGTACAGGAGTATGATCATGTTTGTCTCCTTCCAACTGTCAAGCATAAAGGCAGATGGATCATGATATCGAAAGTCTTTTAGTTTTTATATATTTATTATGAAAGAATGTTATCTTAGTAAATATAAAATTCTCTTGCTTTTGATTAAGCAAATCTTTATGTATTCTTTATAAATTTATTAAGCTTTGATTGCAGGATATTAAGTTTTATGTTTTTAAAAAAATAAAACATTTACAAGTTTCAAAGCTTTTCAAGATTTATTTTATATGTATGTTAATTCATATCGGTGTTTTCACTGCAAAATGTATACACACGTTTTTCATTAATCTTGTGCCATCACTCTAACACTAATAATCTCTTACATAACTTAGTTATGACGTCTTACTGAAAAATTATCCGAAACAATATGCTGGTGTCCATACACTTTGTAAATATATTATATAAGAAAAAATTAAGAAAACAACTTTTAGATATATACCAACTGAGATATAAATTATAAAATAATCTCCACAATAAAGTTTCACTTATCAAAATATGGAAAAGTTATCCAAATAAAATTGTTGCTTATAAAGAGAGTTTGAAAAGTGGGACAAAGCATTCATTATAACAGCCAGGCTTAGAACAAAACACTTGAAAGGTATGAGAATTTATACAGATGGACACCAGGCTTTGTCCTCACAGCCCAGATAACAGCCAACTGTCTCCACAACACATCTTCAGCTGTCCAGCAGTGCTGGCCAAGCTTTTTAACACCAGCCTATGCTTCTTTTGACAGATAAAGCTGTAGAGATTGTCAGATCTGCCTTCGACAGATTCTGGGACATTTAAGGTTTTTGCGCGTACTCCTTGGACACGACATCATCATCCTATCATCAAGAATTCATTAAAATTATATATCGCTCATATAAATAATTCTGTTTTAGATAATTATTCATAATTGTATCATTAACATAAGTTCTTGCCAACTTCTTGCTGAAGACCCATGTTCTTTGAAAATCTATCTTTGGGTTTGATCACAGCGAATGTCAAACAAGAAGGAGCAGAGTAACACTTCTCTTGTTTGCATGGTGGGTGCTAGGGACTTTTTCAGAATTTTTCCACTGCAACACATCAATGTGTCCCACTATCTAAGAAAATGCTACCCTAAAAGCAAAAAGGGGTAACATATTCAAGTAACCATCTATGCCATGGTATCAAGTTATTAATTAAAATATAATTATTTTTGTTGAATTTTTAGTAAAAACTAATGGTACTTTTCTCTAATACTCCCGCTATTGATTCTAAAGAAATAGCATGTTTTTCACGGAGAAGCGAAAGCTATTTATAACGTAGATACGATAATTTTGTTGGCACAAAATTTTATTTTAAATTTAATTTATACTTGACTGAATATTTTTTGTGCAAAATTTAACAAAAAAAGGATAAACAAAAGTAAACAAAATATAATCCTAAATAATGCTAAAACAAGTTGGTGCAAAATATTGCCTGGTGATAATTTTGTCAGTTAAAAAAAGTATTACGGTCACAAATCACAAAAACAACTATAAACAGCAAAATTTAATTTTCCTCATTGAAAAAAAATGTGCCATTACATTAATAAATACGCAATCGATCACCGATGCAATTGCAAAACAATTTCTGCCAGAAATAAATATTGGCATTAAAATAAATTGTATCAAAAAGTGATAATTATTTAGTTTGTAAAACCTAAATAAAATGTCTGTATTATTTTTAGTAGTTTCTGAAAATGAAGCATTTTTAAACAATACGTTATGCAAATATTTATATTTATGACAATAATTTATGATATTTTTCTTTTCACTCCGATAATCACAATCGATGGTAATATGGAAAAACACCAAATTAATTACAGAAAGTAATATTGTTTGTCATAATTATTAATCATATTTAAGTTTTATAACATTTAAAGATGTTTAATGTTGTTTTCGAGTTGAATTTCTATCATGGTGCTTATGTAGTTTCTTTTAAACTCTACAATTTATTGTTAGGTTTATAAATATATTTTCTTAAAAATGTTTGTAAGATGTTTTTCAAAGTAAATAAATAAAATATAATATTATACCCTTTAAACGTAAACAAAGTTTCTGCATTAACATTCTCTACAATACATGTATGATGTAATTACTTTTGTATATCTAAATTTTAATATAATTGTATTATATTCTCAGAAGAATGCTGAATGAACACTTTATATATTACTCGCTGCTAATGATAAACTAACAAGTTTAAGCATTATTTACAATTATCTCATTTCATTAAGAATTTCAAAATTTGTTTGGATAATCATTCATAATTTTTAAATGCTTAGAGTAATTAAATTCTAAGAAATGTTAGGAATGGGAGACGCAAACTTCTTATATTCATTATTCTGAATGATTTAACTTTTTCAATAATAAGGGTATTTTATTTCTTGAAATAATTAATATTGAACTCTTACTATACTTTTATTTATCCAAGTTACTTTCCAATTAATTTATTTCGGTGAATAATTCTCACTTGAAGATATTTAATAGAAAAAATTAATTAAGAAATCTGGAATTTAATTTTAATTCTTAATGAGGAAAGTTTTGAAAAAGTGTCAAATATAAAAAATGGTTAAAATAATAATTTCTTTGATCTGTAATTGCAGTTTAGCATTCTCAATCACATTAAATGATTTAGGCGTTTAAGCTAAGACACATAGTCATTAAATTCGTATCATTCAAAACGTATATCTCTTTTGTTCTGAATGTTTTGAAAGGAGGCAAATTACTAATTGATGAAAAAGTAGCTTTGATCTCTACAAAACTATTCTAAAATCTCTTACTATGAAGAAATAAAAATTTATTGCTTAGGATTCAATGGCTTTTCTCAAGGATATTCTGTAATTTGATTCTATTAAAATAACCGTTTCCATTTCTTAAAAAAGTAAATGAGTTCGCAAAGAATGCTTAGTAACAAACATGATTTAATTCGTTTTTAATACTTAATGACCCTGTTTCTTAACGTAATTGACGGAGAAATTTTTCTCAATCATCTTTTTAAATTGTAGATTATGTAAAATGTTCAATTTTAAGTAATTTTATTTGATTTTTGATTAATTTTATCCTCAGGCTGGGAAAGGTCAACTCAGTCTTTCATCCTTTCAGTGGGTTAATAAACTGAGTACCAAGCATGCTTGGGAACTAAACACTGGGATCCCACATTAGGCTGAATACCTAACTGGGACATATGCTTCGCACCGCAGGGCCCTCGGTCATGAAAACAGTTCTGGGCACTGTAGGCCTTGGCCCACATGAGCTATCGTGCTACGGAGTTAAGTTTATATGATAAATCTATTAAAAAGTATAAGTCGATATTCTAAAATAAACATTTGAAATAAATATGCGCGTAATGTAAATTGAATTCATTATGTAGTTTGAATCTCAAAACATTCTTACTAAAAATTACCTTAATTTGACATTAATCTTTTTTTTAAAAAAAATTGTAGACCAAATTTATTGTTAAGTATTTATATTTGAATTGTATTTCAAATTTTGCTCTTACAAACATGCATGTTTGGGAAGTTTAATTTTCTGCATATTTCCTTAGCTCAGAAAATTTTTTATATGATAATACATGTAAAATATGTGTTATTCATAAAATTTTATTTTTAAAAATGGATTTGTTAGTTAAAAATCACTTGTTAACTTACTGGCCACTTACAATATATTCGGTGCATTGAGCGGAAAATTCTTTAATAAAGCTAGAATGCAGTTTTCATGTTTAGCAAGATAAAAAATCAGCGTTAAACGATCTTGATTTCATTTCAATTCTATTGAAATAATTGTGCACATTAACGCAACTCTTTCAAAGATGGAAATGTTTTTGATTTATAATACGTATTTTCTGACTCAACCCATTTAAATTTATTTCAAATGATTTTATGTTATTTACTAAGTTGGGAAGTAATATATTCTTGTTTCATAGCTTTAAATTATGTTTTGGAGATGGTTAATAATTCAACAAAGACGAACATCAAACAGCTAAATATGTTACAAGAACTAGGGTTTTTCGTTTAGTCGTTAATTTTACTGTACCAAAATATTTTGAGTTAGAATCTTCAATTATTAAATTATATTCAAAAACAGTGTGCTAGAAAGTGAACGGACTTCATAAAAGAGGTTTAAAAAAGAACCATATTTAAAATCCAACAATTTGTTTTTAAATTTTAATGTTTTTATTTTTTTCACCCGTTTGCCTGTTGGTAACATAACATAGGACATATTTAAATATTTATCATGTAATGCCTTTTTGTTTATGATGCAATGATATTTTATTACAGAACAATTTAACTCAATTAAAATTACAGCAACCTATTGATGGAGCTCTGTCGCGACAGACACTAAAAAGTTTGATGTAGTTTAATTTTTAATTCTCAAAGCGTTATTTTATTTTTTCACATCTTGAAGAATAAGAATTGGATTTCATCAAACTCATTAGCCATTTTCCAATATTCTTGTTTTACAGTGCAGTGACTCCAGATTAAAATTAAATACGTAAAATTTTATATCCATATCAACTTCTATAATAAGACAGTAACACCAGGTAAATCTATTGATTCATGAAAAGCTTTACAAAATGAGTTCAAAATGGTCAAACTTTCTTCAACCAACTTGAATAAACTCTGAGCCCTGAGAGAATTTTACAGTGTATTTTATAAAGTCTGATTCGATATGGCACTGAGTATCAACTTTCTTCTCAATATTTCATTATTGAAATGATGAATAAATACTTTAAGACAAAACTTAAAAGTTGCCATTTTCTTAGGAGAAATATTTTTTTTATAATTAAGTCAATATCGTATGATGTTTTGTCCCTGGCGGAATTTCGCAATTTAATACAGAAATACATTTTATTCCCACTCCTTTCACTTTTTCTTAGTCACTTATAAGATTCACAAGTCAGAAACAAGAGTAAAATTTACATTTTCTTTTATGGAAGCCTGATACTTGTATTAGATTTTATTAAGAACTGTTACGGGTTATTATTATGTGTGACTAAATACTTTCATAAACAATGGAAAACGATGCTCTATTCAATTTAATGTGATTGCTTTTCCATAAACTTACAGCGACTAAACATGCTATAAAGATCTCGTTATTTTTTAAGCAATGATTTTTATTTGGTATTTAACAGATTTTAAGAAGTAAATTAATTCAATCATTTATTGACTGAAGTAAATTTCTAAGAATCTATTGGTCATTTTTGATCTTACTTATATTTAAATGTCCTTTTAGTTAAAAATAATCCTAATGTATCCATGAAGGCAGTATTGCAGTTTGGTCTTAAATAATAACGCTTACCCCATTTCTCAAACACATTTGATCTAATTCTATATTACACGAAACAGAAAATTCAATTAATATTTTATACCATGAATGTGACACTTTGCTGTTTGTAAATACACATGGTGAATGAACTGCAATGACTGTAAACTATCATGCACTCTTTAAATCATAATTCGTAAAATTTATTATATACAATATTAAGTTCAAGGTTTTTTATTTAATGACAAATAAATATGCATTAAATCATTTCGTAAAAACCTGTTTGTTTTAATCTGTTTTACCATATTTGCTGACAATAATATCAGTTTAATATTCGAAAATGAATTCATATGTTCAGATAAAAATCTTTTTATTTTTCAAGCACTAATGCGCTCAGGGTATGTTTGATTCTCTCTCTGTCACATCTAATATACCTCCATACATTATCACATTTAATTAGCTTCATTGAAAAGTTTAATTGTACGAAAGGAGGAATTTTTCAAATGATCCAAGTTCTGTGGCTGAATGCAGTAGGATTTAGGAATGAGCATTTGAATTAATGCATCAACATAAAATTCTCCTTTAGTTCTCATGTTAAGTAAAATTGAAGAATTGCTTTTTTTATTTTTAAATCATGTAGCCATTTTTGTGAGATTTCACTCCTTAAAATGTTATTCAGTTTCATATGAATATTTCAATAACTTTTGTTTTCAAATGAAATTTTCTTTACAGAAATTTACATATTAAAGACTGAATTAAAAACATTAAGTCAATCTAAAGTATTTATTCGAGGGAATAAATGAATCTAAAGAATTTATTTAATTGGTTACTTATTTTATGATCTGAATTTTTTATTCTTTAGAAGAGGTTGCTTATTATTCTCATGTGTGAATAGCAATATAAAATAACATTTTTTCCTCAAAATATGCATAATTTGCTAAATAGAATGTTTTATTAACCTAATAAATTACAAATATATTATATCCAATAAAAACATTGGAAGAAATTAATTTTATGAAATCTTATATATTATTTTTATTATGTAGTTGAATATGCTTACTAATAAAAACATTGTAAACTTAATTTAATAATCAAAATATACTACTCATCTTACCTCAAATACTGAATGCTATGATTTTCTACATATATTTTAAAATGAAGAAAAAAAACCGACCTAATTTTTAAAATGTATTCATTGTATTATTTTAAAATGATTGTCATAGAATTTCTTATAGATCTTCGAGAGCTGAAATCAATTGATGTAAATCCTGCTTACATATATACATCTTTATTGTAAGCATATAATAATTTCAAATCCTCTCTAAAGATGTGCTGACTTATTATGAATCAAAATTGAAAATTTCTGATACACACCCGCATTCCTCTTTTAACAGCATTCAAAAACGTTTGACTATTATTTATATAACAGAAAAACAAAACAAGCTTATGAATATTAATTGCATAAAAAAGAAATAAAAGTGAACGAAATGCTTCTCTAGAAAAAATATTCCTATTTAATAAAAAAAAAATAAATAAAAATGTGATAACATTATGAAATAGTTTTATTCAAACAATTTCAACTACATAATTAATTTAGAAATGTATCAGAAATAAAAAGAAATTTCTCATGTGCAGTTTCTTTATTAATCATAAGACTAATTTTTTTTCGTGATCACCTCTTTAAAAGAGGTTTCTTTTTTTTCTCATGACTGAATATTAAAGGAAAATTAATTATTTAATATCAAACAACGAGTTTTCGCTTAATATAACCACATCAATTGATTTTTTTTTATGTATTGTGCCTTTTATATCGATGAAATGATGCCGTTTCAGTTTAAGTACATTTGTGGAAAAATGAATTTGTGGGGTAATTATTTAATAATCAGGTATTAAATAACTTATGAACTCTTAGGAAAAAAACATTTTTTTGGCATTTTCTGTTATTAATGTGATTTACGATTAACTTAGTCATTCATACTGCTATATAATGTGTTTGAACATGAATAAAATATTTCTCATTTAAAGTTAGTGTTGAAATTATAGACTATAGGAAAATATCAAAATGATCTTCAAATTAAATCTTTAAATATACATATAAATAATATTGAATATTGCGCTTCATAATTTAAAGTCTTTTTTGAGCCTTTAGGATGAAGGGAATACTTTTGCTTTATGTTGCTTAGTGGCACTTCCTACAGATCCTTTAGAAAGCAATAAAATATAAATAATGTAGTTATACTTTCTTTATAGACAAGAAGGGAAATATATTTCTATCTACAACACGTTTTTGTTGTTACTCATGACTCTTAGACAAGTCAAGCTTGGTATGCCGTGGCAATGTGAATTTAAGGGTGTATCTTTCGTTTAATCAGAGCACCACGAAAGTGAAAACACGACTTTGCTCTAAGACTTCATTGATATAGGGCACCACCAGAGGCTCCACTCACTCAATTTTGACATCGATCTGGAGAGCAACATAATTTTACTCATTAGATTATTTCAAAACTCTTAATATTGTAATGAAAATTAAATTTCGTAAATATGCTTATATATTATCATTTCCTGTTAACTTTCCCAAAACTTCTTGCCTTAGCACCATTTTTAGGAAAGCCCTGGGTGGCAGCTTTCTTAAAAAGTTTTCTCCAGGCCTCTCTATTCTTGATTATGACCATCCAATTGATCACTCTAAATACGGCCAGCTCCTTTTCTTGGCACTAAGTCCGTATAAGATTGTGTCTGCTCCTAGCTCTTGTTCCAGAAAGTCTGGACAAGAATATTTAGGATCCAATTATTTGAGATTTCGTCATAAGATTTTTGTACAGAATTAGCACTACGCATATCCCCCAACTAGAAGAACACTAACTGAAGGACCACGACAGCCCATGTGGCCCAAATCTTACAGAGTCCATATCTGTTTTCTTGGCCGAGATGACCTGGGGTGCGAAGCAAACGTCCCGATTAGGTGGTCAGCCAAATATCAAACTACCAATGTTTAGTTCCTAAGAATGCTTGGTAGTCAGTTTATCTACCCACTGAAGAGATAAAAAGCTGAGCCGACATTGCCCAGCGAGAAGATCAAACATCAGATCTACCACGTGCCTTGGGAGCGTGAAACCACTAAACCACCAGACTTCGGAGGATCATTTCCCTAATATAATCCCTCTCAATACAGTAGAACTGCAATTATCAGAATCAATTGCATCCGCACCCCATTGGGATAATTGGATTTTTTCGAAAAAAGGGTATACTTTAAATAATAATTGTACGTTGAAAATAGGAAAAAAACAACATACTTTTTTTAAAAAAGGAACTTTTAATTAATTAAACGAAAATGTAACACTTTTACATGTTAAAGTACATATAAGTGATGTACATGAATACAACATGTAAGTACAGTGCTGTAAATGAAAGCCATTGCTGGCTGAATATTTCGGTCATAGTAAGTTGTATAGTATACACCAGCAAAGTCCCCTGTACCTAACCCAAGAAGGGTTCTACCAGTTTAGATGGGACTTGCTGGAAAGAAGAAAAGAAAGTGGCACCGCCGGGGCCCCGCCGCTGCGACAGAGCCAAGCTCCAAAACGCAACAACTTCACACGCTAGTGGAGGGTACCCGCCAGCTGTCTCTAGCTGTCCCCATTGGACTAGTTTATTGTGTAAGCAAAATAAATATAAAAAATTACTAGACAGCACAAGTACAAGGTGAGTAGTTGTGTGTGAGTTTACACTATTGGTAAGAACAAGCTGGGACAAAGACAAAATTTACAGACAATCATTAAAACAAAACAAACTGAACAATTAAAAGGTAGGTGACAGAGTATGGGTGCAAACAAATGGGAATAGCAAGGAGGGTAATATTTACAGAAATTCAACAAAAGGATTACAAAAATATTTAAAATAACTTAAGCACAAAGAGGCAAGGGATTTAGGGAATTATCCACTGGGAGAATCTAGTAAATAACATCAATACAAATTTTACAAATTCTAGTAGTTTGTTGTTAAAAGGTACTTTAGTTATTGGCACTAGAGAAGGGTCAGGTATCAAAGCATCACTAGCAATGGCGAAGATAGGTATCAATTGTAGTCTAAATAGAAAATAAATTAATTAATAATGCTCCTTAGAGCATTAGGAAGTGGAGGTATCTAGAAATTAGAGCAGCGTTATAGGACATGACATGTAGATGGCTTAGGTTGTTCATAGTAAGTTGTTACCACGAAACCATCGATAACGGAAGGAGGTCAGAGTTCCCTCCATCCGATTTCGAGAAGCCTAAAAATAACATGCATGATTGACAGTGAGAATTTGCATGTGATCACACTCAGGCTGATATTCCATCCTTTTCAAAGAATTTTTAAAGCGGTCAAATTCTTCACAAGTTTATGGTCCCTTATCTGTTTCAACTTGTACATTGAAGTCATCTTCCTAACTGACACATTAAATAAGTTGACCATCGTTTGTAATTTGAAATCTAAGGTCTTACTCATAATCCATTCTACTGTTATCTTCAGTACTAACTCCTGATCATCCTGGCATTTTTGAAAGAATATTTTTAAATTCCTCAAGTGACACGTCTCATTCTCATCTTCCTTCTCTTTTTATATTTCCTTTTCTTGAGTTTCTTTTTCGCAATTTCCATCTCTTTTTTCACTCTAATTTAATTTTTTTTAAATTTTAAAAGTGATTAAGATAAACGGAGTTCGGATGGTTGGAGTTCTACTCTACTTATTCAAATTAATAACTTAAGCACGTATTTTACAAAAATTACATACATAAACTAGTCTTTGTTGTTAATGAATTGTAATATTTTTAATAAATCACCATTAATCTGAAACTATATATATTATTCTCAATAGTAATTTTTTACTGTATCAGTTATACATTATTAATCATTGTACTAATGATACATTACTCTCATATATTATTTTAATAAGAAATTTAGTATCTGGTAGTAAAATTAGTCAAATCAGTTTAAAAAGTGAAAAATATAATATTGTAAAAATTAACTTGCATCATAATTTATTCAAATAGCGAGAAAATGGTGATTTTTATAAATTTTTTTGTGAATGAATTTTGAATAAAAATGAGGGAAGAAATATATAAAATGTCTTAAAAATATTTTCGATAATTCAACATAAAGTCAAGAGATGTCACGTTCCCTGGTGAACTCTCTGCGTCACTTGTGAACTTCCCATAGATTGACTCAATTAAATTTCTTCATATCAAAACATAAATTAAAACAAATATTGCAATCAGTTCTGAATAATTCGTTGATTTTATCGTTGATTACTCAATCTTTAATGAAAAGTTTGCGTTAGATTTAAAAGCAATTCCAGGTTCTTTGAAATTCCCTTCGCATGTAAGAACGAATGTTTTCACTCACAATGGAAGTTATTAATTTTCTAACTTTCTTATTTGTGAAATAAATTTATCTACCTTTTTCTAATTCCATCTCAATTTCATCACTTTTATTGCATTACGATTCTAAGATATTAACTCAAATTATTTTTAAGTTTTTTTATGAATGGTAGGTAATTTAAACTCAAATTATTTTTAAGTTTTTTTATGAATGGTAGGTAATTTAAACTCAAATTATTTTTAAGTTTTTTTATGAATGGTAGGTAATTTTAACACTTGAAAATTTTGAAATCTTTTAAAACGTATTTCACAGTTTTATTTAGAATTAAATCACAATAAAGAGAAATGTTCAACCATTTAAATATTTTATATACTGCTTAAATTTATTTCACAGTAACAATAAATCTTTCTTTGTCTAAATTTGTCATCTAATTTCTCGTTTTCGACTCCTATTGCACTAGAAATGTATTGTAGTTTAATTGCATGGTCATGCAGCATTTACAAATGCAAAGCCTAGGGGTTAATGTATCGGACTTCCGTCCAAAAAGACTGGATTTGATTCCCAATGCCACCAAAGACCCACAAAAAACATGTGACATACTTGCTTGTTAAATTTGTGGAATCGAATGGCCGATGATTGGTCATTGAGAAATTATCATGGGTGTAATGATCAATAGAAAATAGCCTTCTCCTCCGAATTGAGGGTGTGGCTCAGTTCGGAGAGGGAAATTGAGGAAGTGGCTCCTCTGGTGGTGCCATCTATCGGAAGAGTTTGGGCAAAGCCCTTCATCTTCGTGGTGTTTTGATTAAACGAAAGATGCACCCTTCTGACTTAATTTCGCATAACCATCGGCTAGCGAGTTTGGCTTATCCAAGTGTCATAAGAATAAGAACAACAAATGAAAAAATTAATCTCAATGTATTTTTTAATATTTAACATCTATGCACATAACATCGTTTTATTTCCATTATCAAGAGTTAGTAGTAGTTCATACTGAAAAACCACTGACACTTTCATTACTCTTAACTACTCTTTGGAGCAGTTGAAGGGCTCTGTTGACAGCTTTTATCAAAAGGAGTAATAGAACTCCTAATTACTATTTGTGCTCAAGAGGACACATGTAAAAATTCATGTTTCAGAATTCAACAGCTTTTATTATAAATTTATTTCATTTCTTGGAGTTTTTTCGCTCATTTCATGAGAAACATCAAATTGAAAAATGAGGTGGCTGATATTAAAAATCAAAAAAGAAAAATCAGAATGTTCTTTTTAACAGGTATCGAATTCAAGGAGTTTCAATACTTAACATGTCCCACTTTCATCTGCATTTCAACCATATTATAGATTTCACAAGTTTTCTTTAACGTATTTTTCTCTTTCACATAATACGAAATATACTTTAGGAATTTCCATCACAATTGACAAAGCATGAGAAATTGCACAAAATGATTAATTTTGTCATCTTTGTTCTATTTGAGGGTTGCAATTCTTATAAACATGCTTAATATTTAAGAAATATAAATCCCATCATTCAAAAAATAAAGAGGATTTATAGACTTTTACGTCAAACCAATGAATAAAGTAAATACATAAAATGATCATAAAAGGATGTAATGTACTGAATCTGATTAATCCTTATCACAGTAAATGCAAAAATTACTCCGCAACCATATCAACGAATATGTATATGCTCATTTGAGAAGACTTATATAATCCTTGTCATTTTTTGCCTTGATATGATAATGACAGTATAGTAGATTCTGGTGATGAATTCTTCAGTTGTATGTAGATTTATCTCGTAAGCCCTTGGGTTTAACAAGTAAAACCATCCTCTCTTGAGTAAAAAAGTCTTGCCCATCGGGTAATGATGTAGTCGATGATAGACGTGTTGCACCTTCCTGCTGAAAATGAAATAACTGACATAATAGTATGTTTAAATAATAAGTTCCTCCAGAATTTTCAAATATACGTCGCTTCCCTGTATTCTCAAAGGATATGTTCACATAACGTGTGTAGCGTAAATGGCACACCACAAACACAACACCAATTTTCTTGTCATGCAAGAGTACCTGGTGGATTGCTTGTCGATTTTCTGTCGACCAATAGCGGTTGTTTTGGAAATTCATGTACGCCAACAGGTAGAAACCTGCCTCTTCACTCATAATGAGCCTAGTGTGTCCAAGACACTGCTGGTAACATTTCTCATTAGTTATGAAGCGATCTTCTATTGGTTAAGCTTCTACAGTTCTTTCACAGTCTTTATCTGGTTATGTCTTAAATTCAGTTCTTTTAAAATATGTTAGAAACTTTTCTGTACTCACATGACCTTGTTTATTCAATCTTCTGGAATTAATTGGACTCCTTGTCATTAACTCTTGCATCTGTTTCTTAATTCAGGTATGCATATATATGTCTTCCTGTTACTGGCAGCATTTTGAACTGATCCTGTACGTCACCACTTCTCAATCAATTTCTTCATATTGCTTTATGCTGGTACAGAACGTCCTTGAAATATGTCTTTAAACATTTTATTTGCTTTTACAAAAGATTCAGTGTTGGTGAAAACTTCAAGAAGGACAACACACCCGGGTATTAAATAAGGCAACATTACACGCTCACAGTCACCCGGTTTCACACAATGAGGTGCTTTCCTCAATTAGATTTGACCAGTTACACATGCTGTGGTTTCAGTTGTCTCACACGTGACGGCTGCAAGACTCGTGTTTTGACGTGTCATCTCTTTGTAGGAAGGTAATGTAATAACCGAAAGTGAACAAATAATTGTAGAAAAACAGTAACGAAACATGTTATAATACTGCGACCGATTTTACGTACCCCAATCTGCATATTCTGAATTTGTTAAGGTTTGAAGACGATCATAAAATGTGTCAATATCTTTCTTTACCACTTTCTTCTTTTACTCTTTCTTAGAATCAGCAGCTATTTGTGTATGAAGTTAGTCTTCGGTACTGATAAAAGTGTTATTTTCTCGTGATGGAAAAGTTAATTCAAACATATAAATCTATATATTTTTATACCTTTTATATTGTTTTGCAGGACACTAGGAAATTTTGTAAATGAATTTTACCCTCTGTGGAGAAAACAGATTTACATGGAACATGTGCCTTATATTTTATTACAATTTTTGGATTGTGTGGGTGTGATTTCTCTACTCTATTAACTCATTTTTACAAGAGATTTCGTATTTTTCATAAGAATAATGAATTTATTGAAATATCAAACATTATTAATACCAGTTACTGATGAAATGTTTTGGATTGTGTGAAAATTAAAAGTATCAAATTTTAGGATCCATCCCTATTTGGATGGTTTAGCAACATATTTTATTTCAAAATATAATTATTATACATTTTTTCAAATTGATACGAAATACGAATCTATAATTGCATTTCTTTAGTATGTCCAGCATTACCTAAATGAGGCATCTCCATCCTCATTTCCTCTTTTATTACAATCTTAAATCCACTTTATGAACTATTTGTAAACGCACTTGATAATTCGAGTAGAATATAACGTAAAAAAATATCAAATCTGACAAAAAGTTTTGATTTGTAAAACATGCACCTGTTTCTTTTGGAGATTCAGTTTTTTAATTATTTAAATAAATCTATATGATTATCTATGCTTCATTTTTTGGTTTGTCAAGACGTGTAGAATAACAAACTTTATTATTTTATTAAGCATCAAAAATATTATCATTCAAACACATTTGAAAATCCATGCTCTGATTTCTATCGTAAAAAAGTTAAAATGCGTGCCTTAGATGAAAGAATTATTACTTTTTTATTTCCTAATATGCAACAGAATATTTTTAAATAAGAATTATTTAAGAATAAAATATTTAAAAAATAAAGATACGATAAGAGTCGCGTACGTGTGTTAGAGTGAACACAAGAACTTCAGTGTAACGAAAAAAAATATCCTTTCATCGTGAATCTATGAATATATAATACAATAGTTGCTTATTTTTTTCGTGAGAGTTTTTTCATCGTCGATCAAACGAACTTAAAAAAATATTAAGGGAATGTCGATCTCAGCTTATGAGATCTGGGACAAGTTTGCGACGATATCACTGTTTGTTGTTTTTTTTTGTGTAAAAGTGTTGCTATTCTGAATCCGAACATGGATTCAAAATCCAAAGAGCTTTCTTCGAAAGAGAATTTAGATCTTTTTCATCAGCATTTTTATTTTTTGTCCATAACAGGGCGGATATTACGATAGACCGGAAACATTACCATGAGTTTCGGAGTTTTTTTTTTCTGTCGTTGTATCTTAGTAAAACATTTCTTTAAAATAGTTCGTGTAGGATTTTTTTAAAATTAGAACGAGATATTCTACATTAAATGTTTTGAAATAAGCGTGTGATTCACGCAAAATATATATATATATATATATATATATATATATATATATATATATATATATATATATATATATATATATATATATATATATATATATATTTGATACCGAAATACCTTTTTTATTTTTGATTAAAAAATTTTGCGTATGTTTCCCTTTATTTTTTAACTTCTTGTTACATTTTAAATGAAATTTTTATATGTTTAATTTAAGTTATTAATAAGTCTTTACATAGGATTTAATGAAATATTCTTTTATTTCCATATTTATGAACAAAATTGGTAAGAAACTTTATTCATTTAACTTATCAAATATTCATTCTATCAATAATTATTGAGTTCCGAATGTCTTTTAAAACGATAAATTAAGTTAGATATGAATTTATATAATTTTAAAAGATTTGAACATATAATTTAATTAATATTTCAATCATCCTTACTTCTGCATAAAATGTTGGATAATGCTGCTCACCTCCGTGACTTGGTTAACAGGTATCCAGTGAATAATGACAAATATGTAGCAGTTTTCGGCCTTGTTGTGGCGAAGGGCTAGTCCCCAAAGTGCCCAGCTTTATTTTAAAAATATTAAGAAAGATTGCCGTAAAATAAAATTTTCAATAACCAGAAAATATCATTTTGCGATAATACGCCATTTTTTGTGATTCAATTTCAGAATTGAATTCTTATACAGAAATATACGTTTCAATTATATAAATAATATTTAAAATATGCAACGATAAAACGATCTTTTTATAACAAAATCAGAGGATCATAAACGTGACTCTGATGAGTTAAGAAATATATTAAATTTTAAATTTGATTGATTTCTTTAAAGACAATAGAATCTAAGATATAACAAACTTTTAATTCGAAGCTCTTGGTAATTTTCCGTTAAAAATAAAACTGCTATAAACACACTAATATTATTTCTAAGAGTATGCTGTATATAGTAATCCATAAAATAGTCAAACTGTGTGTATAATTTGATATTTTTATTTGTATAAAATATTATTGAATATATGTATATATATATTCTTAAAAGACATTCTATATTATATTCTTAAAAAATTCTTATTTTAATAATATAAGAATCTATATTTAGAGATTAATCTGAATTAAAAAGAATAGTATTTTTTATTATTGCATTTGTTAAAAAGAATAAAATTGAAATATCTTAGAACTTGTACTGGGAAATAGTAATTTAGAGGTCTTAGTTTTAAAAATGAAAATATTCTCACAAACATAATTTCCTTATATCATTTTCAACTAAGCAGCAACATGTTCAATTACATTTCAAATAATATCAAAATATAGTCGGTTGAAAATTGTTTAATTTTTAAGAAATTTTTTAAGTTAGTTAATGTTAATGATACTATACTCCTAAAAATACGACAATTAATTTTGAACTAGAAAATTTTATTTACTTTTCTTTATTTTCAAAATGATTTTGTGAAATAATTATTTTTTGAAATAGTATTATCAATTAATAGGATATAAAAGAAGTCATGGATTTAGTTGAATATTATATGAGATTTAATATAAAAAATTAAAAAATCTAATTATTATGAAAGAAATATAAATAAATATTTTTCTTATCTTCGAAATAAGAATTATACTTTGGATATTAAAAATAGATCTTATTAGGCATCTCGGAAATATTTCCCAAATTCTTAGCAATGGTTTCATTGGCATGAACTTTAAGAAAATCTTGACATAAATTTCAGTTAGCATTGGTTGAAAAGGAAGATAAGATAAAATCTCCCACCAAATTTAAACGAAACAACCTCTGCTTGACTACTTTCATTTTAATGTTCGGAAAGATATCAAATTCTTAAAATAAATTATTATGTCATTGTGATCTTACACATTGTTTGATTTTATCATGAATTATTTACGTGCTTTTGTTGATCGCAATTTATAAATTTCCAGTTTTTTTCTTATAAGCATCAACAACTTTCAAACGACTGTCAGTCCTATATGAGATATTTATTTACTCTTTTCCAGCTTGGATGTTTCCTTTCGAATAGAAATGCATGCTTAAAAATTTTGAAACAGCTTTATTTACCTTTATTTATGCGAAGTGAATGATAAGCTTATTACAGTGATAATAAGAATAAGCTTATAATTAACTTCGCATTAGTTAACTAACAGTTCGGATTGCAATCAAATCAGACAACGAACGCTTTCACGAAAGATTTTTAGATTCGGACAACGAATTAAAACTTATCGGCTCTCGGAGAATGATGTACAGGGTTGCCAAACCCAATGGACTAAAAATTGTTTTTCAACTATCTTGAATTATTTGCTTGCTTATTAAACTTCAAAATTCTATACTGGAATTTTTTTCCAATAGAATATTTATAGCCAAAGTAGACCATCAGTTTCGGATTGGATTTCATTCAAAATCGAAACTGATTTCAGTTTGAGCACCCTCTTCTAGTGAATTCGTTTAAAAAGTGGGAGGGTGTCAGAGCTATGGTCTTAGAATGGCACCCAAACCAAGTTGATATCAGTAAGGTTAGGGATCTCTACCCAACAACAATACTATTCATCACTTCCGGAAAGTCTTAAAGAGGGAAAAGCAATCGACATTGGACAAGTCTATTAATGCCCTCCCTATAAACAAAAAGTGAAAACGATTGATTTATATACAAGACTACACATATGTATTATTTTTTAACAAACTTATTAAGAAATTATACACCATTTTTTAAATTTAATTTTTAGAGTATCCAGAATGAATAAATCGATTTCACAAAGAAATCTATGGTAAATCGATGATCGGTGAACGGACAATTCGTATAGCGAATATAATTTTGTTGCGGTTTTTGTTGGTTGACCTTTCACCTACTGCACAAAAAAAATTGTGAAGAGGTGAATGATTAAAACAATTTTCGAGTAAAAATTAAACGATAAATATGCTTCACTGAGAAGCTGAAGAATCTTCAGGTAACTTTCTCTTCTGGAAGATAAAAGAAAAACTTTCTGAATACATTTTAATATATTTTTTTACTTTATTTTTATTCTATGACTGACCGTGTTTTATATAATTTTTCTGGGACAAATTTCATCAATATTTAAAATTTACATACCAATACAATAAAACTTAATTTCCTCTAAGAACATACATAGGAATTTAAGTGGAGTGTATTTCTACCTAACATAATGGTGAGGATTACTGACAATTATCGCTTATCTTTCGCAATAGAAAAGAAATTTAAATTATCTCTGTTGTATTTTCATATAAATTAATTTAACTCAATTTGTTTTTAGTAACAAACATTTCTAACAGATGGCACTTCTATTTAGTGTCCGTTTCAACGAATTAAATTTTATTATGTTTTCCCTTGTTATATAAGAAAGTAATTTTTTAAATCAGATACTCAGAAGTGACGAGTGTGATTTTATTTGTCATACATTTCTGATTGTGTATTTCTGCTGAATTAAAAGCCGTTAAATGCAATCAATCACCTCGTAATTTTGAAACGCATTCAAGTGACGCGGTCGACACCTGTAAGAAGTGACAAGGATGAATCATCATTTATAGTAACAATTCGGCTAAATATTTTTGCTTATACATAGGCTCGTGTCGTTTCCTATTTATTAAAATACTCATAACATGTACTTCCTTCGAATGCCAATTTACGGTTAGATGAATGCTTGGATAAAATTGCTATTCAATGAGGTAAATTATTTCGCTTAACTTAATTTTACATATACTTGGAGATATTCTTGAGTCCTAGGATATGAAGAAAAAATTTGACGTTTTAAGTCAATTGTAAATTTTTTTTCCTGTGTAGGTGATAAATTCACAATTTCATTCATAATTTCATTTATATATTTAAGAATATTTATCTTTGACTTTTATTGTGAAAGGAGTAAATAATTAATGTGTGTAAATAAAAGAAAAAATACCTTCCTTGACAAATACAAACAAATCCTTGATTATTCACAAGAAAATTTGCCAGAATATCTTAATACATAATGGGTTAGCATTATACCTTTTTAATAAGTTATTTTAAAGTTATATCTTTTTAGCAAACATTAGCAAGCAAAATATTTTGTAATATAACATAATGATAACATGATTTATTATTCATTCTAATGTAACCAAAATTGAACAAGAATTAAATACTTATTTAGGTGTCATAACACTTCTCTTCCAACAATCACCAGTCATCTTAAAGATAGATACAATGGAAGCTTCTGAACATTACGACTTAATATTACCTTGTTGAGAAACCTAATAAAATTAAAATCTTCTTAACCAATCCCTTTAACTATTTTTTAAACTGAGTTGATTTCTCTAAATCTCTAAAGGCTTGTTATCATTGACAGTCAAAACATCTGCATCCTTTCTTTTATAGTCTGATTAATTTGGTTGGAATTTCATTCAAGCAATTGCTATACTTTGTAAAATCTGTGTATCTTAGAATAATCATGGAAAATAAATATAATTATAAATGAGTAGTTTGGTTTACTCGAAAATAATTTACTAATAAATAATCAAAAATAGCTTACAAGTCATAATAATTTAATAACATATCATTTGCTTAGTATCTGCATAGTACATATCTGACTAATTAAAAAGTGTGATTACATAAATTCTTCTTATGTGTTACCAAGGCATCTAATAGAGCTTGATTTGAAGGTTCCTATGATAGCTGTTTAAACACAAGTATTCTAGTGAGTATTCTAATATCATTATTTAAAAATTATTTACTAAACAGAATAACTTCTATCACAAAATCAGTCATTCCTGTTAACAATAATTATATGCGTTAAGTAAGGTACTCCAAAAATTATTTTTAAGATGACTTTTATATTGCACGCATGAGGAAATATCTTGGCTAGAATATCCAGGTAAATAGATTTATCTTTGTATAAAGCTATAATTATGTCTAATTGGATCCGGCAATGAACTAGATTTTGAACCTTTAAAAACAGAATACTTGTTATTGAGATATATCTATTAATATGAAATATCTGTAAAATGCCGAAATATGATAGCCATCTTTTTCACAAATAAAAAGGAATTATCATCCTTTACTTACTATCAATAGTACCAACATCTTTGAACAGTCAAAATTAAGTAACTAGGAGTTAGCGTTTGCGAGAAACTAATAAGGTTAATTGACAAATCTAAAATTATTTATTATGATGAGCAAATAGTAGCTGTTTTATATTCGAAAATATTTTTATTCAATGATAATAAATTCTTAAATTAAATTTGTTTCAACAGAAGAATATTTAAATATGTTTATGGTCGTGTAGGCGATAGCTATTTAAAAGTATTTAATATAATACAGAAATATTTAAAAAAATTATCTAAAATAAATACTAAGGAACACTTTTTTATTTTCAAAATGTGAAAATTTTCTGTGATAAAATTTCACATACTTTTTCAACACTCAAATGAAACTTCAAATTTCCTAATAAAGAAATCATAATATCAAAAATATAAAATAAATTATGATAATGCAACATGATCAGGAGTCATTTTATAATTCAAACAATAACAAATCTACAGAAATTTTATTATGACTTCATGTTATCATTCCCCAATAATAAGCGCAACCACTGAAAAAGGAATGAATATGCTTTCACATGGATTTGTTTCGCTATAAATTTGCTGAGTGAAGACTCGCTCTGATTTTACGCGTGCTGAATGACTCATACGCAGTTAAGGGTTTTAACGAAATCCTTTATGGTTGAAAAGTAAAAAATGAAATTTCCTCGTAATCATTCAATTTAACTCCCTAATAATTCCAGTACCTGGGTTTATAAAATAGTTCTCTTAATGTAGGTGAAAATTTCGTCCTAATTTCAATGATTTAAGTTTCATTAATAATTTAATATTGAATAATGTTAATTATTTATATCCGTCACTTGAAATAATTGTTATGCAAGCTACTTAGCACACTAGTATTATTATGAGCAATAATTGAAACAATAATATCAACATGGTAACCATTTTTCATATAGGATTACTGCTATTAAAACTGATGTTTAATAATTTTGATAATTTTAATTGTTTATAATTTAAACAAGAATTATTTTTATTTAATATAATACTAAAAAATTTGTCAAATTAAAGATAGTATCATTACTTCTGAAATAAGAAATCTCTTGAAGGTTTAATAATAAAATTTATTATTCCATTTTATGACTGGCAATTCGCTACTGAAGTATACTATGGTTTCAATTGTTTTCCCTAAAACATATATTATATGAAAGAAAATTTTGGCTAAATATTGAAATTTTTTGGCTGCGGCTTTACAGCTATTTTATAAGTTTACATTATATATCTTTGTAATCCAATGAATATAAAATTTGGATAGGATTTTTTTAAATTTCTAATGGCAGATTAGTGAATGGTTATAGTAAAAAAGATATGAATAAAGATAAAAAAACGCAGAATACAACAAGCAAAAACAGCTGCAACAGAGTCCATTAGTCTAACATGTCTTTTGTCTCCTAGAGATTGGAGAGTACTAACATGGATTGGATAGGGTTTTGGAATACTCGACCGTCACCAAGTGCCTTGTCATTTTGAACTTAGGTCAGGTGACGAGGTCACACCCGAGCTGGTTCTCTCCTCTCCACATCCACGCCACACCAGTGGAAAGACTTTGGACGTCACAGATTAATGTCACACGTCCCTGCAAGTAATATGTAGTAAAAGAGATATTTTTTTTAAAAATTGCTCACTATAAATTTTTAAACACTTTCTCCCTTGTGTATAAGTATTAAAATTTTACAGTAAAATTCCTGCCATTTCTGATTTTATTTTCTTCGTGTTTAATACGTCTTTATTTGGTCGAATTTCCAAGACAAGTTGTAAATTTTACTCTGGAAGCATATGAAACTCGTTAACAAAATTTCAAATGATTTATGACTCATATTTTGTAATAAAGTACATTAAATTAAAAAAATGAGTCAATTTAATCAATAATTCAGAGCATTTTTGCAATTATTTAATGTCTTTGTATATCTGCAATTTTTTTTAAAAAAGGATTTATATATATATTTTTAGAATTAAATACTGAACTGTAGTATATCTACACAATCACTGAAAAAATAGCTAATTAAAAAAAAACTTCTGTTGAATAAAATGAGATTAGACTTTATTTTTATTCTGTAATATAAAATTAGATTTAAGTTAAAAAAACAGTCAATTTTAAATTAAAGCATTAAAAAAATAATATATTATTTGGATCTGGATAAATATTATGCTAATGTGATCAAAATTAAAAACACATAACTTTTTATCTGTTATATTTTTATTACACATAGTCATTCAAACTTGATGAAAAATTTATAACCGAAGTATAAATGATTTCTACAGGTGTGTAGGAATATAAAGAAATTTGCAAATTATAAATTTTTAAAGCCTAAATAACTTTAAATAATAAAAAAATATTTGGCTTAAAAGTCTGAGTAAACGTTGACAAAATAAATTTATTGCAACAAAAACATAATGCGCATAATAATATTCCCCTCAAACATTGATGATAAAATAAAAAATAAAATAATGTTTTTCCATCTTTTGAGAGATAAAAATATTTTATCACAGTCCTTAACAAGAAAGATGAGTTTTTTTTTCTTTATTATATTTTATGTGGGTTTAAAAAATTGTAGTCTTTAAATATTTAAATAAGAAATTGATAGCAAATTTAGAATCATAAGATTTATTAATAATTAGAAAATATATAAATAAAAAACGCATTTAATTTTAACAAATTTTCTCATGAAGTTAAAAATTAATTTTTAAACTGTTTAATTTTGTGTTAAATTATATTTACAAGTGCAAGAAAAAATCCAGTTAATTTTAACAAATGTAGAATATTTAGCATATAAATTGTTTAAATATGTTATCTTTTGTTCAATTTATTTTGATTTTAATTTTCTTTAGACAAATGTTTTGCGTTATTATTTAATGCTATTAGCAAAACAATTAAATATGGTAAATGAATTTACAAAATAATTATAATATTCTCAACTATTTTTTAACAAATTTTATTCAGGAATATTACATTCACTTGCGAGTAATTTTACTCCGCAAAATAAATATAACATTATTTCTCAAATATTATTATTAAACCCTTGAAAAAATATGCTCGAAATTACATTTTAAAACTCGTTACAGCTTAAAATATTTCGAACCGATTTCTTTTCTGAGTTTAATTATAAAAATGCTTCTCTGAAACAGCTGAGTAGTTTGTCAAAAACTGGCACATTTGGTGAATCAAGAGCATTAGAAAGTTGGCGCTTGGTGCGAGTTGGTGCTAATCTTGCTGACAAATATCTGCCAAGCTTCATTACTGGTTCCATGTCACTGGAAACCTCTTTGGCGACATCTGCAAAAGAAACGATGTTGATGTGGGTGCTGTTAGACATTTCCCATGACTGCTTCACTTTGTCGGCCAGCTTAACGTACAATTTTTTGGCATATGCGTAAGATTTTTTAAGGTGAGGTACAACTTTCTCCTTGTAGAATGGAACTACATCTTTTTTCCATTCTTTAACAACTGGAACATAATTTTCCTTGATCTGATCATATACAGTTGGAACGAGTTCATTGGCGCTTTTTTCTACGATATCTTTTACTTCAGAGTAAAGTTTCTTCAAACCTTCTTTTAATTCATCAATTGATATAGAGTGGACTACTGGTGTATCTGAACGCTTGCGTCTATGGTGGTCATGGTGATCAGTTTCAACGCAGTGTACTGATGATGAATCTTTGCATGCCCCACTATACTGGTCATAGGCTTGACCAGCAGGGCAAGTAAGAGTTGTCATTTCTCCGTTATTACAATAATGGTACACCTGGGAAATAAAAATGAGTTGTTTAAGATATTTTTTCACAAAAAAGTAATTTTAACTGTAAAATTTACACAGTAACTTTTTTAAGGAGAAACACATAAAAATGACAAAATTAAAATTTCATTGAAGTTAATACTATGTTGAATAAATATATGATTTTGAATTACAAGCGATATGAAATATACAGTGTTAGATCAATTAATTCATCAAAATTGTTTCATTTAGTTGATAATTTGCGTAGTAAATTTTAATAAAATGTAGTATTTAATAGACAGCATGTGAAATAAAAATTATCAAATAAGATTTTTGGTTTGGATTATTTGTATTTTGCTCTAAGAAAGTAACTGATTTTTTAGAGATGTTTTTCTTTCATGCAATAATTTAAGAATTTTGGAAAAAAATATGATCATGAAAAAAGCAAAATGAGGCAGATAATACACTTAGTTTCAAGACATAATAATAAAAAGTTTAATTATTCTCATTAAATTAAAAATACCTAAAAAAACTGCGAAAATAATCTTTAATAAAAGAATCAATTTTCGCTTAAAATAGGAATTTAAACTTAAGTTAATGAGAATTATTTAAATGTAGAATATACATTTTAAAGGGAAGTTTTTTAATAATATTAAAAATATGCATTACATAAATCACTAAACATTTGCATCAATAAACGAATTGTACTTAATCCTATTTCGAGAGAGTAAAATTTCATTTTACGACATTTTTTATTAAAAAAATATAAAGTATGTAATAAAAGATCGGCACAATGAATGTGTATTGTTGATTTTACAATATTAATGATATATATATATATATATATATATATATATATATATATATATATATATATATATATATATATATATATATATGAGTTAAATGTCTGAAAATGAACACAATTTTATTGAATTATGCAGAATTGATGACATTGTCAAGAAGTACTGGAAAGCCTGTAAACTAATGGCTTAGCGCAAATGTACAGTATTTGTAAAATAAATAAATTTATTATGAATTTCACGAATATAACAACTTTTTTCCAAAATCCTACCTTAAAAAAAGTACAAATAAATAGATATTTTTATCATACTAGAAATACTTTTTAAAAAAACTTTTACATTTGAAAACATACAAAAATTTTTTAAATTATTAAGTTTTTAAAAGCTTTTTATTTTATTTTGATATTGCTTCTTCATAAATTAATTCAAACAAAGATAGTGTAGTAGGATATTTCTTTTAGATTTAGAGTATAAATATATTTCCCAGTCCACTTTATAACTTGGAATTTGTTAAATTGCATAAGCTTCGAAATATATTCGAAGAAAAATATTATTTTCAATTTAATCACAAGTATTTTTTAAAAAATATTTCATGTTTAGATTGCTTTTTATTACCTCGAATCATCACGATAGTCATAAAATATTTGTTTTAACCTGAAATTGGAAAGCTTACTAAAAATGAACATATCAGATATTGATGCATTTCTAATTTTAGCATTTTGTTCGTTTATGATTCATCTTAACTACCAAACTGCTTCAGTTTTCATAGGATAATTTACGTAACTGAAGCAATGTCATTTCCTTTTCCATTAAATGACACGATGTTGTCCCTCTGCGAATCTATAAGACTGTGACATTAAATTAAATGACTGCAATCAAACAAATGTGTGTCGTAAAAATTGGAATATCTTTCAATGAAAGCATAATAATATATCTTTTAGTTCCTGAAAAAAGATATTTTTCATATTTCTAATAAGCTCCCCTTTCATAAAGCAAAACGAAACTTTATTCTGGTAGTTAAAAAAATTTTAAAAATCAATAAATATTTTTGAAAAAAATCTTTTACGTTTTAAAACAGTAAAGATTATTAAAACTATTAAATTTTTAAAAACATTTTTAATTTTATTTTTATGTTACTGTTCCATATATTAATTCAGATAAAGATAGTGTGGATTTAGAGTATAAGATTATTGAGAGAGGTTTTATATGTGAAATATTAAAGGAAACCGTTAAATTAATAACTTTATATTGGTAAAGTTAAAAAAAACAAAAAGGATACATGTATAAAATACCATCGAAAAGGAAAAAATGACACTGAATTACATGGAATATTAGCGAAAAACTGTAAGATATATTGCAAATATACAGTGATTTCTTTGATAAACAAATTCTGTCGTTTTAATTAAGGAATTCTGTTCTTATAATTATTTCTCTTCTTGCAGAAAAAATGATTAATATTATTTTTGTAAGTTTTTTCCATTAAATTTATATATTCTTAATAAGTTATTATATATTTCTTAATAAGTTATTGATGTTCAACAAAAATGTTGTAAACTAAGAGCAATTTATATAATAAAGAAATTTACACAATAAAGAAAATTTAATCTTTTGATATTTTAAACATACATTAAATTCAAACTTTCTTAAATTCATAACATGAACATTATTTCAAAAAATTAAAGCATTTTTGTAAAATTAAATAAAGTATTAAAATGTGAAACATAACAGTATATTTCAAAATGAAATGTAACAAAATCAATGAATTGTTTCCTATTATTAATTGTTCAGCATAAATTTCCAAAAATAATCATTCATTTTCAAATGGACTTTTGAAGTACTGAGCATAACAAGAATGGCACAAATTGTTTCCTATTGTTAACAATTTTATAAGTAATTTAGCATGCATTTCCAACACGTTATTCATTTTAAATGAACTTAAATCTAATAAGCATAAGAATAAATTTCAAAAGTATAGTTTGAGCAAAGTGAACATTTGAAGAAAATCACTTTATTTTTACTTTTTTGATTTTTTATACTAGTAAATATATTTCTGCTGGAAACGTGTGACACCAATTTTGTTTCATTATCTTCTAATATATAGCTGACATACCTGACATCCTGTAGAAACATCCGCGTGGTAATAGGAGCTCCCATCACTGTGGCAACTGTAGCAGAAAACAGTTGTTGCGCACACCACACTCAGCAATATCAACTTAAATGTATACATTTTTCTATCTAAAAATAAAACAATAAAATTTTAACTGCAATGTCTTATAGAATTCTTGAACAAATGTGAGAAGCAGATTTTTAGTCTTATAATGTATAGAATTCGTGATTGGTTAACGACCAGTTCGGATTGCGATCAACGAGCAACGAACACATATTCGAATAACGAACTAAAACGAATTCTAACTTCTCGGCTCTCGGAGCATGATGTACACGGTTGCCAAACCCAAAGGAGCATAAATTGTATTTTCTCTCTCTTGAATTAGGTTTCTTGCCAATTAAACTTCAAAGTTCAAACCGGAATTTTTTTTCCCAATATAATATCCATAGCCATAATAGATCATCAGTTTCGGTTTTGATTGATGTCGATTTGAGCAAACCCCCTCCCTCGTTCATTCGTCGTAGAAGTGAGAGGATATCAGAGCAATAGTCTTAGAATGGCACCCAATTCAACATGACATCATTAAGGTTAGGGACCCTTACCCCAACAATATTATTAATCACTTCCGGAAAGTCTTAAAAAAGAGAAAAGCCATCGACATTGGACATGTTCTTTAATACCCCATAAATAAAAAATTAAAAGGGCTGATTAATATGTAAGACCATACTTATGCATTATTTTTTTAATAAACTTACTAAGAAATTATACATCCTTTTTTTAAATTTAATTTTTATTGTTTCCAGAACAACCTATGGTAAATCGATGATTGGTTAATGAACAATTCCGATAGCGAACACAGTCTTGGAACAAATTATGTTCGTTAACCGATCACTCACTATAGTGTTAAAAACTGGAAGGAGAATTTCACTCAAAGTGGATATCCTTTCTTTTACTTTTTGAGACTCATATAATCTTAAGAGACATCGAAATTAACTCTTAAAAAAGATGGTAATGAATTCAAAACATGCGCAAAAAGTAACCAAAAATGATTTTTTTGCATTAAATACCAAAAAGTATTTATACTTAAGACAATGAGCAAGTAAGTCAAATTTAACTTAACAAAAAGCTAAAAAATGCTCTTTTTTCTTTCACAGTGCACATTTCACGATTAACCATTTTTCCGTCTATTAAAAATGTAAAGTAAAGTATAATTTATTTTTGATGAAGTAAAATGTCACAAGTATAACTCTTAATCTATATTGTAACTCTCACATTTTCTGACAAAAATTTCTTTTTCAGAAATGAAATAAGAAAATTTTTTAAATGGTTCGTTTTAAAAATACTAGTTTTCTTAAACGGTATTTAGCTATAATGATAAAGTGCAATTGAATAAACACTAGTATGAATGAATTTAAATAATAAAAAAAACAATATGCATATTTTATATGCTGATTCTTGTTTGAATTAACTTTTTTCTTAATTTACAATGATTAATTTATCTGCACTATACATTATTAAATATGTCTAGGACTTACTTTTGAAGAAATATCACTTTGTATTAATGAGAAAAATTCCCTGATAATAAATTTTTAAGCGAGTATTTTTTTCATTCGAAAAATTTTAGAATAATACTAAATTTATTTAGAATATTTTCCGATATGTTCTTAACTAGTTAAGTATTAATTTATGTAAAATATTTTCTTAGTAGATATTTAATGATATTTAATTTTCTTTTGAGCAATGTTAATTGAAGATATTCTCATATAGTAAAATATAATCTTACAAATTGTTCAAAGAAAAAATTATATACATAATTAATTCTATTTTCTCCTTGAAAAAGTTTGACGTTAACATAACCAATAATAAAAAATTCTTCAGGTACAACCAATAATTCTTAAATCTCAATTAGATCACGATAACGTTACGATCAACAATAACGTCAAGAAAAATGGAATTTAAGGAAAAACTTTGAATCAAAACTGAACAACAAATAAAAATCATATCAACAACAAATAAAAATTTTATCATTCATCCGAATGACATTCTTTGGTACACAATATATCTGCTCAAAAATTAACTGCACGAGTTTTGAAATTAAATTAATTATACGAGGAAAAATAAAAAAAATGTAATTTTATCAAAATTGCTTTTACACGGACAAAATACGTCGAATCAGTTATTCATTAAAGAAGATATAATACAATTTTAACTTTTACTATAAAGAAGGGGAGTATTTTATTATTTATTTGCAGCAGAGCAAATTTATTCTATACTTACAAAGCTAAAAGTGCACATATAACATCTCAAAATAACTCAATTTTTTACATCGTGTTCTTCCTGCTTCAACGTTTATTTTAAAATGCACATTTGCATTAATTGCATTAAACAGTTTTGTAGAAAATAAATTATGACTGAAAATGGTTTATAACCATTTCGAACACAAAACAGATTTAAAATAAACCTAACCATTCTGAACAGAAAATGTAGCAAATACAAATTTTATTCAAACACTACATAGATAGAAACATTATTTAAAAAGAAAAAATAGTTACTATACATACCTAAATACGAAGAATATAAACTTGCTAAGTTAACAAAGGCAAACTTGCAAAGCAGCTGTGACTTTTCGACAAAGAAATCCCTTATTTATTATAGTGCTTATCAGAAAGATTTCGACAGAAAGGGGAGATAGGGTCAAGACTGGTTTCGGAAAGATAAAGCAAGGTCAAGCTAAAGTCATTGGTCAAATGTTTACCCCCAGTGAAAGAGGTGGATTTGGTCACGGAGACATTTCAAATTCTTTTGTCCATCCAGACGTCTCCAATCCAGATAAGATTTCTTCACTCAGTGTTTGGTTTGTTAAAAAGACAGCAACAAAATAAATAATGCATTTATGGATAGTACTTAGCTTTCAATGCGTTTGGAGATAAAGGATGCATGCATCAGTTTAGAAACCGTAGAAAATTCTTGTAGTGACAAAAAATAAATACAAAACATGGGCTATTTCTAGAAAACGTGCAGATTTCACTCTAGTAAAAGTAACAAACAATCTTAAAAAATAACAAACAGTCCTAAATGTAGAATTCAAACATAGCGATAGCGAAACAAACTAAATTTGAGAATGCATATTTTATTTATTATTATAATAAATAAATACATAAGAATTAGGAAATTTTGATATCAACTTTCAATTATTAAAGGGAAAAGTAAAGCGACTTAATTTATACTCTATGTGTTACACACTTTTTGCCTAGTAAAATGTTTTAGAATTACTTTTTTCACAATTTCTAACTCTTAATAATGTAAGCAATTCGTATATATTTGGCAAATAATTGATCGAACTATGCCATTATATATTGATTTTTTTATTTAGTTTTATGAATCATTTATGGATATTATATTTATGAAAAATTATAGAGGTATTACATCATATGTAAACGAATTTTTAATGAAAATCACTTAGGGAATTTACAAAATCTGTCAAATCAATAACAATCTTTATTGCATTGAAGGAAAGATATCAGGATTAATGCCATAGATCGAAAAACAAAATGAAATATATATTCGGTACAGCAACATTTCTCTGGTTTCGCAAGAATGATTCTTAAAAACAATTACTATGCTTACTTAAGTATCATCATTAATTGCAAACATAGGAAATAATTCCAGAAGTATTTCTTCCGCTTTGAATATTTACCACTTGGATAAATAATAATTATGAAAAAAGTATGAACTTTTATATGGAGACATCAAAATAAGCTAAAACGTATCCATTTTTAAAGCGTATTTTCAAATATATTTCTTCGAACGTGAAAAAATAAATAAGTTGTAAGCATTTAATGAAAAATTTGAAAGTGAAAGCTCTGTTAAACATTAGTTTTGTTATGCATGCACTAGTTTTAATTTCCATGAAATTATTGAACAATAAATCAGTTTTCCTTTGCTTAATGCTGCCCTAAATATAATATTTATTAATAAAAATTGGTTTAGTATGGGAAAAAGAGTGTGTAATTTTAGAGTGTATAAATTTAAATATATGGTAAATATAAAAACCCAAATACATAAGAAGAAAATCATTTATTTCATAAAATAATCACATATATATTCAGGCTATTACGAATTTCTATACTTTTCCTCTATTTATATACTTGCATCTTCTTTATTGTATTTTGTCAAATCCCTTAAATTGTTATAATTTTAATTAAGTAATTCGAGCATATGATATTCTTTCACATTAGGTATCGTGTTGAGACTTACAATCAAATAAATTTTTGTGCTGTATGAACAGATTGCATACTTTTCATTCTCAACATAAATTGTTATAAAATACTAGAAGATTTTCTCCTGTCAATATGCATTTTCAGATAAAGCATTTATTTCATTATTGCTTTTCCACTTGATATTAGCAACTGAAATTTTCGCTATTGAGTAAAAAGATCCTGTATTTATTAGGTTAATATTTGGCAAGTAATGTGGTGTTTCAAAATAATTAAACCTAAAATTAGGTACACATTTATTGAAATATTTTTATGAAATACATTCATCAATAGGGAACAAATTAAACAATATACTATACAGTTTTTATGAAAAACCTAAAATATAAGTATACTTTTTTGAGTATTTTCTTTTCTTTTTGCAAACCAATATGCTGAGCATGTTTTCTTTGCTGATATATTTTCTACACAAAAATTGCATTATAAAAAGTGTTAAATGCGTATATGTTTTATTGAAAAATGTGATCTTTAAATATAATTCTAAGTTGACAAAGATCATTTCAAATTCAGATTTCACTGAAAATATTTGTTTTATTTTTTATAATGTTTAAAATAACCTCGTATCTCTCTTGAATAACTTCCTCCTTTTAAATATTTAGCATAATTTCATTATTTGCATATTTTCTTATTAAATAAATAAATGAATATGTTTTTATATATTAATTTATAAGCTAATATTTAATTCTAAACTGTACTTATTGTAAAATTAACTCATGTTTCCATATTTTTATTTATTCATTTTTTTATTGCTAGTAGCAAACATTTACAGGATTTGCGATGTTAAATTCAAACCTAACATTGCAAATCATGTAGCTTATTTCTTCTGAAATGTTATCAGAAGAATTCTGCAGGATAATGGTTGTCTGGTTTGGAGTTTTATGTGTTTGAATCCCGATTCAAATGATTATGATTCCAAAGTTCAGTCGTGTTCTCTAAAGGCGACTTCAACAAATGAATAAATCGTGGTCGCCATGGTCTCCAAGCGAGAGGACAGTGCTGGGGGTGTAAAATAAGCCTTTGGGGTCTTCTGCTTGGTCCCTGCTTTTAAATTAAAACTCTCATCTAATTTCAATTTCCACGTAGCACAGCCCACCTCTGGCTAGATACTGTTAACTATGCCGGTGCACAAATTCAAAAATATATATATCCACAAAATATAATTTTAAATATGAGGTATATAATTTATGAAAATTTAATTACTTAATAAAAATTTTAATAAACTGAATCATGATAACTTGATATCTAAGTAAATAGTTTCGCATGAAATGATGAATTAAATATGAGTAAACAAGAATAACTTAATAAGCAAATATTCATAGTTCCTGCAATTAACAAAAATAATTTAATATTTTTATGCAAGTTATTAATATTCATTGTCATTTATAACGTTTCAGACACTCTTAATTAGCCTAATAGTGAGATTGTTTTATAACTGATAAATATAATCGTGACCGATATCTTACGAAAGACAAAAGGGAAAAATGTGGTTTATATATATATATATATATATATATATATATATATATATATATATATATATATATATATATATATATATATATATATATATATATATATATAGGTGTCCAGAAAAGGATTCCCTGATTTCAAAATTAAATATCTAGAAAACAAAGATAGATAGAGGAATGCAGTAAAAGGTATGTTTATTGTGAAAGCTGTAAGAATTTTATACAGCAATTTGAAATAATAGTTACAAAAGCTGCTAACAGATGGCGCTGTACAATGTTTAGCTCAAATCAGCATACATAAATGAAATAATCATTTGAAAACATTCTTTGCAAAAAATCACATCACAATGTTTTCAACGCTAACCTCCTTCCACGCTTCAATGGTTGGGCTTCGGATCACTATTCACACTAAACATTACGTATGGTGATTACAGCGCCATCTGTTTGCAACTTTTGTAACTATTATTTCAAACTGATGTATTATATTCTTACAGTTTTTACTATAAACATACCGTTTATTGCATTCCTCTATCGATCTTCGTTTCTGAGATATTTAATTTTGAAATCAGGGAGTCCTTTTGACACTGTATATATATATATATATATATATATATATATATATATATATATATATATATATATATATATATATATATATATATATATATATATATATATATATATATATATATATATATATAAAGATAATTAATTGAGGAACTTAAATAATTTATGTATTATAAAATAATACCTTTCAATCCTGAAATATGTATCTTGATGCAGTAGAAAATATGTTATGATGCGTATACAATGTTCAACTTCAAAATTTATCTATACTTTGCAGCTAAAACTTAATTTTTGTTTACATGTTAATATTTGAATTATTTTAATGAAATGAAAGTTATTGGTTATTTTGATAATATTTAGCCAATCACATTTGGTTGTGTATGAAAATAAACAGATGTCAATGCCTTTAGCTGTTAATTTTAGCCTTTAAGCTTGCATCCGAGTTATGCCCAACGGTTTTCGAAGAGGATAAATGTTTTCGAGGTGGAAATAGATTGTTCTTATCTTTTTTCTGCATTGCTTTCGAATATTCTAGTCCGTAACGAGGGCTCTAGAAATACGGAAGGAACGCTTATCCCGTGATTTTGACAAGAATGAGAAGGAAAAAGGGCTGATAAATTTCTTTTAAACTCTGCGCTAGGCTTTCAACTTCGATTTTTTTCCTCCTTCACCTTTTCCATTCCTTAGATATCCAAAATATATTTTGCTTACACTCATAATTTCTGTCTTGGGAGGGTAACTTACTGCATTGTAAAATATGAGCATTCTTTCGTATTTTACATGCATATGGAAGCAACAAAAATTTCAAATAGACGTCGGTTTTCTTCATACTTAAATACTCATTAAAAAAAGAATTTTATATGCGTTTCCTCTATTCAATCTTTGCTAATCAAAAATGTAGTGCTCGCAGCAATTGTCATTATTTCAATAATTTTCTATACTGGATTACGCTGGCAAAATTGGCAGGAGTTTATCCATTATGTTTAATTACCCATTTAGTATCATGTGCTTGATTCTACCGATTTAGATTTCCCATTTAATCGATATGAGACCAAACAGCTGTGACTAATTTAACTAGAATTTCTCAAAAACATTATCATTTTCTCCTTTTGCAATGGAAAAATCACAGGAAATTTCTAAGTGGGCATGGAAACTACTTCATCCTAATATTGTTACAGAATTTCTATTTGTAATTTTTTTCATCGCATTTAGATTATCTTTAAATCTGCTTTGAATTTACTTTTCAAATTAGACAAATGCATCTAAATTTTGTGCTAAATGCTCTTGTTGTAACAATCTTCTTTGGGCACAAAGAAATTTTAAAGTGCTTATTTACAAATATAATTTTAGGTCCAAAGAAAAAATATAAAAATTAATTGAAAAAGTTTTCATGTTGATGTAAGCAAGGTATTGATCTTCAGAATTGAAAGAGATTGCTTACAAATATTTACATTTATTAATTTAAAACTCTGTTGATTAATGATTTTTTTTAAATTTAAATCTTCCTTGCCAATTTAAACTAACCAAAAAATGGATGTTTTGTCTTGTCTTTCTCACCTTGCTTTTTCGACACAGATGCCATATAATCCTGGATGCTAAATTGTGATTTTTTTAGCTATAGAGAAATGTGCCAAGATGACATATTGTGATGTGTGCGATGACGTAAGTGCTAGGGTTGCCAAAATAGAATTTTCTGCATAATTTTTATAGGTTTCCATATTTATGATGCAATAAAAATCAGGTTGCAACTAACATAAGAAATACAGCCAAAAATTTACCAAACTTTGAATTTGGCATCCTGTATTTTACGGCATCTGGCCTTTTCTTCTGTTCTGTTGTCAACGTGTTAATGGCTTGAATCACAAGAAAACGGTCTTTATATAAGAATTCATTTTATTAACAAAATGAACTTCAACCCTATTCTCAGACATTTGATGGCTAAATTTCCCTTATATGCTGCGCTGGAAGAATGGAATTTGATGGCAGACAGCAAATTCAACGACTAGTTGTATTTACGACGCCGTCCCAAAAAGATGTTGTAATTAATAATATGTGACGTAGATGAAACGTTATTTGTGACGTCATGGATATTTTAAACCAGTGAGAATTGTAATAAAGTGGCGTAATGATCTCAACTGGAACGGAAAAAAAACACTTTATGGTTAATAAGAAATTTTACTGTCTAATTGAATTAGAATCATGCTGGGAGCCTCAGTTTAGATGCGAAGCTTAACCCTGAGATAACATGTTTCTATAAAATTATGAAGAAAACTTTCTTTATCTAGACTTGAATCTATTGTCCATGTAAGTTATCTGTGTCACAGTTTCTTGGAGAAGTTAATTTGAACACTCTGAAATACATATTCACAGGTATGCTAAGTAATATTTTAATATTTATTTAAACAGTTCAATATGAACTAATACTTTTGGCGATTCACGACAAGTGAGCTGGCCTTTGTTTTTTAAGGAAATATTCTCTTTCCTCAGAAAAGAGTCATTTTTTAAAGTTTTCTTGAAATAAAACCTGCAATGCATCATCTTGTTATCTCCATGATCTTCCCTTTTCCAATTATAAGGGAACCTACTCATGCTTTTCCTCAAAATAAAAAATAAGGAATTAAAAAAGTATATTTGTTTAACACATACAAATAAATGAACAGTTTTTAAATACATGTAACTTACATTTTAACTTTTATTTAATTCCTATTTTGAGTTATTTACTATGATTTCACAAAATAAAAAAAGTAATTATTATGTTCGATTTTGAGATCAAATTCTGAACTTAGCTTTTATTTTGATACTCTGGTTGCTGCATTTTGTGGGTGTGAACTTTTATGTTCTTTTAATAAATATTCATAAAATGAGTATGAACAGAAACTATGAATGACATTATTAAATTAAATTCATTTATGATTAAAATAAAGTATAACATTTTTAGGTATTTTTGCATTATACCTCGCTTAGGATCCTAAAACAATACAATGTTTCTTACGAAAGAAAGAAAATAATATAACGTAGGTATGAGATGATTTTAATGGTTCAAAATTTTATTTTAAACTAGATATATTCCAACAGATTTTTTTGCGCCTTTTATTTTGTCTGTTAAAAGAAACACTACGATCCAGAGCCACCAAAGGTAAAAGCAGCAACATTTATTTTGTTTCATTGAGAAGAAGGTACTGCATGTATGCAATCGACTATCGTAAGGCACCTGTAAAGGGAGCTGACGCATGAACTTCCCGACCTGTCACAAACACTATCGTTGCCATAAAACTTCGTATGACGCAACATTCTTACTTTCGTTAGTTTACATTTGATACGTTTGTTTTCTTTCAACCACTGAACATTTTGCTTCATTTTTTATAAAAATGGGTGGTTGTGCTGCTCCGAATTGTACGAATAAAATTATGGAAAAATTTTGGAACAATATTTCTCACTAAAGTAATATTTTCTCCTGTAATAAATTTGAAAAAGGGTTGTTATGTACAGAAACTTTTCTTAATTATTTAATAAAATTGTGATTTACCAAATAATAATATCAGAAATAAATCTTTTTTGTACATTGTAAGTAATTCATGATAGTAAATATATTAGTATTTTATTACTCTGACGAGCTTATTATATATATAAACCTATATTATAAATTACATAAATAATATATATTTGCATACAGTATTATAAAGAAAATGGCAGTAGGAAAGTTATTTTTTATTAAACTATGTTAAACTATGAGAGTAATTATAACAACAGTTTTCACACATATATAATAACTAACAAAAATAATAAAAATAACAATTCTTACATATTGTAAATATATATCATTACTAACTAGTAAGTAATCTATACTTACAACACATAATATTTGAGAATAATGGTTACTTAGCATAAAATATCTAAAATAAATTTTAAAGTTCTGCATTCTAGGGCTGTAGCAATAAAAATAACACAGTAAAAATATTTTTTATATTGTTTTTCAATTTAAGAATAATAAACTTAAGGGGATAACTTTCTTAATAATTCTTACTAAAAGTAATGTTTCCTCCTGTTACAATTTTTAAAAAAGATTGCAATGTACAGAAATTCTTACTAATGTTTTAAGAATTGAATAAAATTGTGTTGTACTAATGCAAAAAAAAAAAAAAATTGTACATTGTAAATAATTTATTATATTAATATAATAATTTACAATATAATATCCTAATTAAGGGTAATTAAGGGGCCCTAGACTATCGATGCGATTGTTAAGCAGTTTCCGCCAGAAATAAAAACTGACGTTTAAATAAGTTTTGCCAATAATTATTTAATTCATAAAATTTGAATAAAATATTTGTGTTATTTTTAGTAATTCTTAAAAAAAACTTTTTTAAGCAATACACGATGTAAATAAAAATGATAATATAAAATGAACACAGTTTAAACAGCAATTTATGACAGTAATTTATGATTTTTTTCAGCAATTATCGTACGAATGTATAATGGAAAGATACTCATTTTTATCATATTATTTCTTTTTGACAAATAAAAGCAAATTCTTTCTAAATTTATTAAACTATTGAATAGTTTTCGGACAGGAAATTATCACAATAAAACATAAAATTATTTAGAGATTTGATTGTTTTAAATTAAAAAATATCTTGATATAAAGTAAATTAAACAGGCTTAAATCTCCAACATTTTTAGTACAATATTAATGAAAATCGATTTCTATATGTAATTTGAGTATAATAAATAAAAATGATAAATTACGATTTTTTAAAAATCATAAAATGTGGAAAATAAATGAAACTGAGAACGTAAAGTTAAAATTTATAGAAAAATAAAAAAAAAAGATCTTTGAAATGTTTATAACTATTATAAGTCGCAGCTTGTTTTATGTACTTTAAATCAAATGCTCTTTTAACTGCCGTTTCTCTCTGTCAATAATTATTAATGGATATAAGATTTAGTTTCATCGACAAAGATAAGTTCTAAGGCGATTAATAACTTTCATCATTGGAGCTACGTTAAAATTATTGCATAGTGTGTCATCTAATATACATAAGGATCAGGCTTGTATTAAAGTTTAAGTTTAGAGTTAATTTTAAGTAATAATTAATTTCAATCATAAAAAAAATATTTTAATAAATTATTTCAAAAAAAAAAAAAAAAAGAAAGAAAGAAAGAAAGAAAAGAAAAAGAAATAGACATGTAACAGGAAGAAAGTGTAGATTAAAGTACTACTGAATTAACGTGCTTTTTTAAAATAGTTTTTTAAGTTAATATTTAACTTTACTATTATCATTAAGAAAGTTAAATTATAATGGGTAACATAATATTTTTTAATTTGTATTATATTATTTAAAATAAAGTGTATTTTGTGTGAGATAGTTTGATTATAATATGTAGCCGATGGCAAAAAAATAGTGTTAGATGTTTTGGACTTAAATTAATATTATTAGTAAATGTTTGCAATGGAAAATATGTATTTTAAAATTGTTGTAATGCCATTTTCTTTGAGTGGTGAATGATTAAGAACCATTTTTGGAGGTATACGAGTAGATGGCTTATGACACTCAAATTTAGAGTTCTAGCTGGCCTTCAGAGAACCTGTTGTTATGTTATTATTGTTACATATGTACTTATGTTGTTATTGACATTTGGACAAACCAAGATCACTCTGCCAACGGCAACGCGAATTTAAGTCTGTAGGGTACGCCTATCGTTTAACTAGAGCACCATGAAGGTGAAAGTATACCCTTGCTTTAAAACTTCTCCGGTAGATGGCACCACCAGAGGATGCACTCCCTCAATTTTGACTCTAATCTGGAGGAATTTTCTCCAGACCATTACACCTATGACAATTACTCAACGACCGAACACAGGACTTTCGATTATACAGATTTAACGAGCACGTATATCACATGAACTTGTTTGCTCTTTTGCAGCATTGGGAATTGAACCCTACCCTTCCGTATGGAAGGCTGATGCCCTAACCAATAGACTACTACGGCCTCTCAGAGAACCTAATATCATCAAATACATAAAAATATAAAGAATTAAATTGGCTTATGTTATTCAAATGAACAAAGAACATTCAACTCATATCTTTGGCCAGGCTCTCTGGAACAAAGCCTGGTGTCGGCCTAATTTTAGATGGGCTGCCTGCATGGAGAGGATTCTCGTTATTTTATGAGTTGAAACACCATAGTCAAAAATAGAGAACCATACCATTAGAATTGAAACCATACCATTAGAATTAAAATAGAGAACCATACCATTAGAATAGAGAACCATTAGAATTGAAACACCATAGTCAAAAATAGAGAACCCTGGAGAAAAATTCTTGAAAAGGACAGGACCCACCTAGGATTGCGGTGTATCTGAAAAAGGGGTAAATGTCATTTTAGAAAAAGATATGAACATTTTTGAAACCATTTTTAGATATAAATTTTGCTGTATTTTAAAATTACACATTAAGAAAATTTGCTGAAAACTGAGTATCAATTAAAAATGTATTAAAAAAATTAATTCTATATCTTGTAAATAAATGATTAAGGGAAAATGCATTAAAAAACTCATTTTCAAGATTTTTATACTGTGATATTTGCTGTTATGTGCTGTAAATATAGACGAAATAGTTATACATAATTAAATTTAAAAATTTAGGAAACTGTTTTCTAAGCACTTATTTTTCATAACACTTTAATCATGTAATAATTTACTAAAGGTTTTATACAAAAGTATACTTTATGAAACATTTACGTAATAATCTTATTAGTTTCTTCGTTACATAAATATAAGAGTTATATATTTTTATATTCTTTAACTCTTTAATATCATACTCATATTAAATACATTATAACTAAGGATTTTATTTAAAATTTTAATTACTACGGATTTTGTGTAAAATGATTATACAAAAATTTTTTTTATAATAATCGAATTAATTTCTTTAACAATTGAATGTAGTGCTTAATTAAAGCATTATTCCTTTAAATCTAATTTGAACTCTGAGAATAAAAGAGAACCTTCCGATTTTAGATGACGGAGTTTTGAAATACTAAAGACTAAAACTGCAGAAATGTTTTTCTAAAAGTTGCTTTCTTTGTATAGTTGAATGTTTATTGATGGATTTCAAATGTTTATCTAAGGTACTCAACAAAGGCATTTGGAACTCGAAAGCTCATTTTTGTTTTGTTTTCACTTTTTAAAGTATCCAACGTACAAAAACAAGGTAATCTTATTATTTAATCAAGCACATTAACTGCTATCTTAAAGAAGATAGTCTTTCTCAGTAAGTAATTTTTTCGAGATTGATATCGAATATCAGCAACAGTAAATTACAATATATGCATAGATATGTTTTTTAGATTTTAGCTGTTGTTATACGTAAGAAAAAACAAGTGTATCTTGTGTATTTAAAAATAATTTCTCTTACATCAATTTGAAAATATGCGGAAAAAGAAGTTAAATGAGTAAACCAAAGTAATAAATATTTTTAACATAAATGTAATTTAAAAGAAACTAATAAAACAAATGGTTTACATAGTTTTATTTTAGAGTATTGAGCATCTGATTCCAGCTTTACCATCACGATAATTCTTTTTTGCATTCTATCCTGGATAAATATGAAATAAAATAATTTAATTTTAAGAAATAATTTTTCAGTTCATCGAAATAATTATCATTAAATTACTACATTTTAATGCTAAAAATTAATCATGATTTTTATATAATTTATATAATTATAATTTTAAAAAAACTATTAATACAAAAGATTAAATTTGTTTTATTTTAGAATAATGAACATTTAAGAAACTAGTTTTAGAAATATAATTCTTTTTTGCATTGTGTCCTGGATAGTTATGATAAAAAAAATATTGTTAAGAAACAATTTTCAATTTATCGATATTTTTTTTATCAAAATTGAAATATTTTATTTTATTTTAAATGATTAATAATTTTTTATTTCAACAAGTATTATAAATAGCATAATTTACTTTTTATTAAATTGATTAACGGACATCAAATTTGAAGGATTAAATTATTCCCGCTAACGACAAGAAACAGAAAAAAAAACATGTTAATTATATAGAGATACCGACATTACATTTTTAAAATTTTAGTTATCAATTTTTCACTGAAGAATTTATTATAATTTTTCTATAGCGAAATATTTCTTAGCAATGTAATCAGAAATATTTGCCAAAATAAAATTTATAGTTTTAATTCAACATGCAAGAATTTATTTGCAATGTGGATTTAAATTTGGATTTGCAATAGCTATAAGGAAATATTTCAGTACCAAAACAATTTTTTTCTTCTTCTTCCTCAAGAAGATTTTTAATGACGAAAATAATTCTTGCTCAAGAAATTTTTCTTGAACAAGAAATTCGTGAATGTTTGTAGCAATGAAAATTTCTGTTGTCAGAGAGAGAGGCTGGGAGCAAACGAGCGCGATGATCGGACACACGATGCTGTCCGGATGATAGCCGTTTTGATGTCGCCAAACGATTTGACTGTGACGTAGATAAAACGTGTTAATTGTCGTCATTTATTTACTTATTTTTCATTGCTTACAAATATTTAATTTTTCTGTGCCCCATATATTATTCAAGCAATTGCTCACCATCCTCGACAATACAAACAAGAATAAAGGTCAATTTTCTTCAATTAATGGAATTTATTATATTAATAGTAAATTTTAAACTTTTATAATATCAAATATATTTGCAATTAAAGAATTAAAATTGTTAATGATTTCAACAACGCAACAGCAATATGTATTCAAAGCAAATATTTAATTATATGAACATTTGACTTTCTTTTATATATATATATATATATATATATATATATATATATATATATATATATATATATATATATATATATATATATATATATATATATATATATATATATATATATATATATACATGTATGTATATTAAATATAAAATTTTTTATGTTATTAATTTTATATATTTATATACAGGTAACATAAATTTTACATTTTCTCTAACTGTTTTGTCTGTTTTCTTTTGAAAATTTTCAGCAAACATATGTGAAATTTCTTTATTTGACTTCTTTTGTACTTATCGAAATAAAAACTGTCTTTAGAGTCACAAAGCCACATTGATGGTCTGTATAAATTAAATAAAATTAGTGGACAACTGAAGAGAGCAAAAATAAAAATTACAAACAACTATAATTTAAAAGAATAAAATTATTTCTATAAAAATTTATAATAAATTCCTCCTTTCAGTTGAAAATTTGCAATTTATTTCCATTTCAAATTTCTAGCACGAGGAATAAGGCCTGCAACATTTAGCCGAAACCTACAATTAATGTTGCTAGATATTTCAAACCTGCTTGAAATCCAAAATCGTCGTGCGCTCCACCCATTTTTTGACGTAACTACGACATACAATAAGGCTCCTGTAAGGGGCTCTAACAACGTACATGACGTCATTCCGCAGGACGTCAGGCCGACGCATGAGTTTCCGCTGTCCAAATCTTGGCGACCGTAATCTATTTCTATGGAGTTTTTTGCTAATTGCCTTGAGAAATAAAGGGATTTAAAGCAAATTTTTCAGAATTTTCTGCTACCAAACGTTGGACATAGACCATAAGATTATTTTGTGAGTCATTAAATAATGAAAACGGCAACATTTAAACCATTAATAGTCGAAACTATTTTATGATGTTTAAAGTTTGCTATTTTCGCTTTAAAATCGCTCTATTGGCACAGTTTCGGTTTGCTTATTTTGATAAAGAAAGTAATATCACTATTCTTAAGATAAATAAAAATAATATTTTTTAATTAATGGAAAGGCTTATTTAAAAAGTAATTAAGTTTAAAACATGGTATCTTATTCGAAGTGTTTATAATTTTATTTGTATCTGAATTACAGAGTATGTACACTAATTTTGTTATGTTTTTAAATTTTCAATTTTTCCGCCACCAAACATATTTAATAAAAAAAATATAATGAAATAAATAGCTCAGTAAAATGACAAACTTTAAAATTTATTTTAGATAATATGTTAAGTATGTATCTCTCAAATTATAAATTGTAAATATATATTGCTTACTAATTAATTATAATATGTAAAAAAAAAGTTTTTTTTTAAATTTTTGTTAGTTATTATGTGTATGAAAACTGTTTTGTTATATATTACTTATAGTTTAACATAATTTAATAAAAAATAGTTTCTCTACTAGACCTTTTTTTAGAACACTATAAGCTAGTTTTAACGTAGGCTTATATATTGTAAGTATATATTATTGCTTGTCAGTAATATTATACTAATATAGTAAATTATTTACAATGTACAATTTTTTCTTTTTTTTTGCATTTGTATAACAAAATTTTATTCAATTCTTAAAAATTATTAAGAATAGTTTTTGTACATTACAATCTTTTTTAAAATTATAACAGGAGAAAACATTAGTTTTAGTAAGAAATATTATTAAGTAAGTAATCCATATTTTGTAATTCTTTACAAACTGAAAAACAATATAAAAAGTATTTTTATATTGCTATTATTATTGTTACAGTCCTAAAGTGCAAAACTACAAAATTTATTTTAGATTATATTATATGTTAAATATGTATTACTCTCAAATCATATGGTGTAAGAATATATTACTTACTCTAGTTATATAAGTAATAATATGTAATTATAATATGTAAGAAAAGTTATTTTTTATTTTTGTTAGTTATTATGTATGTAAAAACTGTTGTTATATATTACTTACAATATAATATAATTCAAAAAATTGTTTCTCTAATATCATTTTTTATGAGACTCTATGCAGGTATATATTATTTATGTAAGTTATAACATAGGTTTATATATTCTAAGTATGTATTATTGCTTGTCAGTAATATTATACTAATATACATACTATAGTAAATAGCTTACTATGTGCAAAAAAAAGTATTTTTTTTATTTCTGATTTTGTTTTGTTTTTTTCTTGTATTAATGAAACACAATTTAAATTCTTTAAAAAAATATTAAGAACAGTTTGTGCACATTACAATTCTTTTTAAAATTTATTACGTGAGAAGATATTACTTAAAAAATGTATCAAGCAAAGAAAACAAACGTATCAAATGTAAACTAACGTATGTAAGAATGTTGCCTCATACGAAGTTTTATGGCAACCATAGTGCTTGTGACAGGTGGGGAAGTCCATGCGTCAGCTCCCCTTTACAGGAGTCTTATGCGCAGAGCTTGGGTCATCGCCCACGGTTATCGGCGCATTTGCGCGCAGACATATAGAAGATGCTTTGCTATTACAGATGACATGAAATTCTCTATATATCATTTAATAAATTAAAAATTACATACATTGCATCTTTCAACTCATACTCTACTTGGTAAAATTTGTGCAAAATAAAACTCATAAAGTGATATTATATAAAGCAAATAAAAAAAAAACAGTTTTCAGTTGAAAAAAAAATCTTTAATCATTCACTATCCAATTTCTAAGATCTACTTCAAAATAATTTCGTAAAAAACAGGGAAGTTAAAAATAACTTTATTATAATTTCGTAATTTGTTTTGTTGCTATAAAAATTATAACTTAAAGGAAACAACAAATTTATTTGTACTTTTGTGCTTTTAACAGTGAATCACTTGCACAGTACATCGAATTGTACGAATTATTTTACATGACATTAATTTTTTAAACTAAATGCAAGTTAAATTAGTACAACTCTTTCAATAGAATTATTTTTATAAATTCAATCATGGTAAATTAATATTTCTAGTTAAGTGAAAATATTAAAATACATACATACATATATATATATATATATATATATATATATATATATATATATATATATATATATATATATATATATATATATATATATATATATATATATATATGTATATTTTATTTGATAAATAAATATGAATTATATATGGAACATATTTATAATTTGAAATCAAAAATTCAAATCTATATTTTTCTGAAAAAAGTTAAAACTTTTCTTTTAAGAACATCTATTTTGATTTTAAAGTACCAGTAAATTAAGAAATTCTTTATTTGATATTAAAAATAAATTATATAAGAAATTCATGACACTTATATATTTAAATAATATTTAATCGTCAGTTTATAAATTAAAAATGATTTTTATGTTATTTAAAAATACTAATATAGATTTTGCTCTTTTACGTAATTGATCATAAAATTTACAATACTATATTAATGATAAATGTTTGGAAAATATTTTATGACAGTGTTTATATTTTAATAAAATACATTTTAAACTATTAAATCATGAAAACATTATCTTTTTCTTTCACTTCATCTATTTACATATTTTTATTCAGTTTTGTTTTTGGGTTGTAATTTTATTTAAGCATAATTTAATTTTGTTAAATAATTTATTAAAATTTTCAAATCATTGAAAAATATTATGAATAAAGTAAATCTACACTACATTTGAAATAACATTTAAAGAACTCTTTATCTTATTAACAATCTTAAAGTATTTGTGGTTTAAAAAATAATTTACTGATTTTTCATGTCGTATTTAAGCAGCGAAATTAATTTCACAATAGATTCATGAATAATAAGAGTTTTAGTATTTTTTTAGAAAATATTTTAAATATTCAAGTTAAGATAAAAAAAAAAACTGTCTGCTTTTCTTTAGAATTCATTGTGAATTACAGTCAAAGAGAAATCAAGAATTAAATGAAAAAAAAGAAGGATATTTTTTATAATTTTTTGCAACATATACAATAATTTTTTTTTTGCTCTATATTCTGGATAACTATGAAATAAAACTGATTTATTTGTATGAAATAATTTAAAATTTTTGAAGTACTTATTAGATTTGATGATGAATGGTTTTCACTTAATATCATGTTTAAAATTTTTTTCATTTGAAAATACTGTATTTTATTTGAAAATTATCATTAAGATTGTAGGATGAAGAAGCATAACAAACTCTCTGAAATGATACAATCTTAAATTATTTATTGCAACAATTTTATAAATTGAATCAATGCTTTTCGATGGACTCTTCAAGTATCAGTTGGTACTGTAGCTGGGGACCGCATATACTTCAGGTCCACTCCCCATCAACACCTGGAGAAATGAAGCTTCTGGATTAAATACCCAAGTCATCAGCATACTTGGCACCTGGCTTAAATAACCCCAAAATATCTGGAAAACTGTAAATTCAATGGATTGCAAATCTTCCTTTATTTCGCTGAGAGTATAAGATGTGCGGTCTTTTGTGCCAGAAGAAAGGAAAGCATTACCATGTTTTATTACAAATCGTATTAAACTGTCCAGAAACACCCCAGAATGAGGTTTAGCAGCATTTTTCAACCTTTTTATAGCGTCTAAAAGAATCTTCGAGTTTTTGGAAGCTCTGCGCAAGATTGAGGGGGCGTGTTTCAAGAAAATTTTCTTCAAGAGAGGCAGTGTATCATTTTCAACCTTCGACCAAGCTCTTTGATAATAAACTTCAGGAACTTTGACAATGGTCCCCTTGGGCGAATTCCAAGATTGCTGCTTTATCATTTCCACCATGATCGGCGCATATGCAGCTTTCAAATCCCACATAATTCGCTTTATGTAGAATTTTGTTTCGGGATCACTTAACATTTCGTAAATAGATGGTAAAATTATTTTTGAAGTAACGGTATTATCTTCCATAGTGTAAACATCTCTTAAGACATTTAATACATTTGAGAATGCCGGTTCCATATAATCTATAACTACTCCAGTTGTTTGACGTTTCTTTCTATTTAAAATATCTACTTCACGATGGCCTTTTCGGCACTTAACAATTGAATTATCTTTGCACTGATTGGTAAAATATTCAAATGACTGTCCAGGCGGACATCTCATTTCTGTTACTTTTCCATCTCGACACAGAAAATATACCTATGATAAATTCAAAAAAAATTGTAAATCATTTTAAATAAGGAAGTTTCTAGGCAAATATTATTTATATTTATAAATTCTTAAACATCATTATAAAAATAACAGTTATATATCCCAAACATAAATTATTTTATAAAATGTTTCCTCTTTTCAATAGCAGTTACTTAGAGAATTTCACACTTAGGCACATCAAAGGACTGAATTGATGGCAAGTGGTTGATGGACTAGTTGCGAGACACCCACTTGTTGCGCCACCATTGTCTGCAAGTGCCATCGGTAGTTGAGTCATCGTAATTTAAAATCAAGGATTAAGCAGAAGACGAGATGCCACATACATCTGGGGTCTGCCACACTCAGCTGGTTAGTTTGGGCGTCCTTCCCATTATTGGAAGGTAGTGAGTTCAAATCACGGTTTAACCAAAGATCCGTTGTGTTGTCTAAAAGTGGCTGATGTATGTTAAAAGTGGGCGTAGTCACAATGTCCTACAAGGGAAATGATACTTCTGTGGGTGGCAGGCTAAGAATTGCGGGTTTTCTGCTTGATCCCTGCTTCAAAATTACGAAAACTTCACCCGGCTGCTTCTATCTAACTGCTAGAGCTGAACTCAGAACTAGGGGGTACAAGGAAGCATGTTGGTGCAACAGCACAATTACTGGTACAATTTAATATGAAAGACATTGTGATCATACCATATTTTAGTGTCTCAACCCTCATGAGTACAAATGATAATTTTATAAAAGAACTATATTATAAATCAAATTAAATTTGAAATGATTGATTGGATTAGACGGATATGTACACACAGTTAATTTCTCTCTCTCTCTCTCTCATGCACACGCACATAAGTACACACATATATCAAATATAATTGAATTAATAAATAATAATGGCATAATGGTATTCTCTGTGCATTAAATCAATATTTACATATTTCTATATTTTTTAAGTGAAATTTATTTGAAAAGCAAATTTAAAAAATTTAAACTTTTATTAATATTTAAATCAACAGTAATTTTATAGTGCATTATGCATACATATATATATATATATATATATATATATATATTTATAATTAAATTACTTAATTGATATAATAGACTTAATCAGTCAAAGAAACAAATACTGTATTTTGTTAGGAAACCAATAATACATTTTTTAAATTATTTAACAAAGAATTATGATTATAACCACTATCAAGTGCACTTGTTTTCTTTCTATTCAAGTCACTTTATCATAGTGAAATGGCTAATTATTTGATATCATGAAGAATACAGTGTAAATATAAAGTAATAGGTCATTCTATTCAATATTTTAATCAAATGAAATCTGATAAACTAATAAATTATTTTATTTAAATTAATAAATTATTAATCCAGGTATTTTAGCAAATGCATATTTTAAAGATTTTAAATATTAAAAATTTATAGTTCATAAATCTGTAAGATTTGAAAAAAATCAAGAATTAAAATAGGGCATTAATTTTCATAAGTTTTATCTTTATTACCAAATTTTTCTCAAAACTGATAATTTTCTTAATATGAATATATACTTATAAAGAAAATTTCAGCATTTCTATAACAAATACATTTCTATACAGAAAGGAATAAAATTTTTAAAAATTATTAATTTTATAAAAAAGTAAAATTACAACTGATAAGTAAGAATGAACTTAAAATCCCAAGAAAACGTCAGTTTTGGCTGAAATAAAACCAGATAATATTAAAGTAGCTACATATGTATAAAAAATCATTAGAAATATTATTTTAATGATTCAATATTTTTTATGTCTCAAGCATGTTGATAAAAACACGACAATGCATTGCTCGCGTAGATAGTCGTTCATTGTTCATCATTTTTTAATTCTCTCAAACTTTCTAAAAAAATAATATTTTACTTTTTTGAGCCCTTTGTATGTTTTAATTTGATGCAGGGATAGAACATTCAAATGCTAGCAACAATGCCAAAGAGGCGACATCTTAGGAAAATTTTTTAACTATTTATAATCGCTATTTATCTTATTCTACTCAACTCTAAGTGTAAGTTTCCCTTAAATACAGAAAAAGTTTCGTTGTATTTTCACTACTCTTATTTGCTTCTACCTGAGAGTAAGTATATTTTATCATTTGTTGATGAGAAAACGTGGCTGAGTTTTAAAATTGCATTTATATTGTCTATTAATAATTATTTAGTATTATAAATTAGTCAAACTAAAAAGTAATTAATTCTTAGAATAATTTTAATGGTAACTATTAAAGTTCCAAATACATTTCTGAAATGCATAGATTTAGATAAGTGAACTCTAAATTATATCATTTCGTATTCATCTAATATTTTGATTGGGTATTTCACTGCACCTTAATTTTTCTGCATTCTAATTCAGAAATCTTTAATTTAGTAATATATAATGTCAACCTAATATTTATTGACTTTCAATTCTTATCTACAATGCGTTGTATTAACATTTCCATGTTTTTTTTTAAATATCGATTATTTTTCTTAATTAGTACCTTAATTTTCAAAGTGTGTAAAAAGCAACTCATGATTAACAAGCAACTTCTATATATTCTTTCAATCTAAACTTTGCTTTTAAATTTTTAAGTAATGTAAATTTGTTTTGAGATAGCTGCATTGAAATCTTAACTAGATTCTTTCAGTTTTTTTAAATGGTGGAATTAAGTTTTGTGCGATCATGCAAATATTATAATTAAATATTCATTAATGTTCATTAGATAACTTGTTGGTATTTATAAGAATGTTACTGTCTAAATATTGCTTGGTCCTTTCTAAAAGGACTTGTCATTTAATGTCTTGGCACCTTAACTCTCACAAGACTTCTGTTAAATAATAAAGCTACTAAAAAAATTCTACGAAAATATATGTAGAACTTCCTCTTCCTCTTCATCATTTAAAATTCCTCATATTGTATGTCATTTTTGGTACTAAAGTTCATTAAGCATGCGTGACTTCTATTATAAATAATTGTAATAACAAAACAAAGTACGCATTTGTGTTAATAAATTAACTATGAAACTTAAGCTATTGAGAATCTATAATTTGATTTTCCATACTTTTAAACTTGACATGAAATGAAAAACTGATCTGAAATCTAATTTTAAAATTAACTTTTGATATTTGCAAAATACTCCTTCGTGTTTTGTATTTATGAATAATATATACAACACTTTCTTTCTCATAACTAGAAATTGAAGTGATTTATATATGCTGTGACTCTTAAACTCTTGAATATGGGATACCGAGATTTTTTGATGCTTGATTGGATGGGGGAGGTGCATAACTTAACTAACTTGTTGAAATCAGGTTTTTAGTTACTAGGTCTTCAATTATTGACGTCTGTAAACGCTTTCAAACTTCAAATTCTCTATAAATACTTACAGCATTTTAACAGTATCACCTGGTCTAAAAATAAAAATTAATAGGTCTTTTGCTTAAAAAAACCTTGAGTTTCTTTGTTTTTTCAAAATTCGATTTACATAAAAAATGGCTGCGCTGTCATTCAAAATGACTCTTAAAACAGATCTCATTTAAAAGCTTCAAGAAAATTTAGATATAAATTCAGGTAAGATGTCTTAAATTTGTTACTCTAGTGTAATTTTTATCTCAATTTTTTTATATAAAATATATTGGCACAGAAATTTAGTACTTTGTTTGATTATTGAAATTCGCGTTTATTGAGAATAAATATCAACACATTCCAATGTTATAATGTCATGTGCACACATGCATAAGAATTCGAATTTTAACTCTTATTTTTGCAATTTACTATTTTGGCAACGATAAATAAGACTGAGATTAATATGAGAATTTTGATGAATCGTGTTAGGACAGAATTTAATGAAACACGTTACATTATATAACCCGCAACTAGGCAAATTACCCAAAGCTTGTACATCCTAAAACGATCGCTACTGAACAAAAGGAAAATTTTGTTTATAAGCAATTGAAGACTTTCTCCCGATACGTTATGACTAAGTACCTGTGAACTCTAATTTTAATATTACTATGCTAGGTACGGGAAGCTCTAAGTTTAAAGAAACTTTCATATTCTCAAACTAAGTTAAAATTTCCAGATTCCTTGAAGTTTCTGGGTCATTTCCTTCGTAATTATAAAGTCGTGTACAATGTTTCCTTAGTAACTTTATAATTTTTTCGAAAATTTTATTAAAACTTAAATTTTTAATGTTTATATTTGAGTTATTATAGATTATATTTTTGAGATATAAAGATACACAAGTACTTAATTGATTAATGTAAATTATTTGTAACTATTTTTGCTGATCCATGTAATGTGGAACAAATATTTCAATATTAAACGTCAGAAATTTAAAACTGAAACAAAATGAATGATTTCTTGAACATTTCTTAACTATGTTCATCAGTAAGAAAATAAAGTGCTGCATAATGTAAAGGGCTTAACTTTTCTTCTGATGCGCTTTTTCTAAATATCATTTAAGATATTAACGAAGTTAAGTGAAAAGATCTAATACCAAATGACTAATTGTGAAGAATAATTCTACTTGAATTAGACTTTATAACTTGCAACTCCTGCTTAACATTTTTAAAATTCTCTCTATAAATTACTGTCACAAATTTACTGAAATGTTCTACTTAACTTCTACATATGTAATGCTATAATTAACATTCGGATGTCTTAAATGATATACATAAACTAATTTTTAAATATAATTGTAAGCAAATCAATGTTTAAAATTGGGTGAATTTTTAATCTAAATAAAAATTGAGATTAGGAAAAATGAAACTTTTACCTGGCATCCCAATGAATCGTCACTGAAATAATACTGATCTCCTACTTGGCATGAAACGGTGACGTTCACAAGCGAAGCTATCAGAACAGTGAAAAGAATTTTCCAGTCACTCATGGCAAGGAATCTGAAAACAAATACTTAATTTTAATTGGTTCATCCACTATTGGTTATTACAAGTTCACATTTCTAAATTTACTCTTAAATCTGCTAAAATTCGTCCTCTTGCTAACATTCAAACAAAAATGAGACACATGCCTCTTAAAAACTTTTAATTTTATAATTAAGTCTTGTACAAAAGAAATTTTGCACTTTCCAATTTGAGTTAAAACTTTAAACAATTTTTCTAAACTGGTATGAAGACAAATTTAGAATTAAAGGGTAATTTTAACTATTTAAAACTAATATTTTAAAAAATCTAAATATATCAATAAGTTGTGAAACTAATTTGCTTACTCTGGAAATATGACCTTCTTCTGGTAAGATGCAAATTGTGTATGAAATTAAGGAAGTCTTGTGGCCGTATTTATGGGGGCTCTTCAAAGATCGATAACATATTTTGATAACAGAATCCGCATTGTAAGAAGGAGTTATCTATGACGGAGTGGGAGGAAGGATCTTTCAGAATTTGCGATTCATATCTGTGACTAATAACTATCCTTTACTCAGTTTTGGAACTATATCACTTGTAAGAAAGAGTTATAAACCAGGCTTTCAAATCTATTAGGGAGATTTTCTAAATTTGTTACTAGGCTCGCATCTTTCACTTTTTAGTAAATCAAAATATAATATTCAGTGCAATAGACTTTAGTATTTTAAATATGTCTTAATTTAATTTCTCGCAGAAACTTGAGTTTTTAATTTTATAAAACTGCAGATGTTGAGTATTAAAATTTATCTTGGCGTACTTAAAGATATTTATAGTTCGATAAATTCTTTAAATAAATATTCAGTAAAATTAAGATTCATAATACTAGTTCAAACAAGCGAATCAGGTATTCAAGAAGTAAGTTCATATATAGTCATTTTATGATTCAAATGCCTGCAGAAATCTTCAATACTTGTTAATCAAGAGTTCAACTCGGTTTTAATATACTATTCAATACAAATTGCCAAAATCTTAGTTTAAAATACAATCTGATGTGTAATAGGAAATATCAATTTTATTTAAAAGTATCACTTTGACTGTCAGATGTATGTGTAGTGTAAAAAGTTGACTCTTGTAATAGATTACATATATTTTTAATTCCTAACTCTTTCAAAAAAGTAAAGTTAGTATTTTAATGTATTATAAATTTGCTATAAATGTACAAAATTCTAAATTTTGAACATTTCATAGCTAAGGTTGAGATCTATTTAATATAAATTCTAGTATGCAAACTGTATTTATATTAATGTTCATGCTACAAGGTCTAATAATGAAGAGAATATGAAACTGTTTAGTCAATTTTCAAAGTCAAAATTTTGTATAATCTTCATGGGAGGTGGGAATGGGGGGTGGATGAAAATTAAAATACCTGATAGGTAAAAGTTTAAAAAAAATCATCATTAACAGTGCACTGGACTACAAATAAAGTGGTTATATCATAGCATTTTTTACCGATTTAAAAAATTTGATGTTCATCATGGTTTGAATTTAACAAGTAATTGTTTCTACAAAAGAAATATTAAAGACAGCGATTTTGGAGTAAGAAGCTTAATATCGGTCTTTAAATTCGGCGTTTGAGCTGCGAATAAATTTTTATCTTAAATTTAAAAAAGCTTCCGAAGATGTGGATATTTTCATATACGATTTTCCATTACTACTTAGTTATTTTCGCTCATTTTAAAACTGGCTGAATATATTTGACTAAAATAAATTCTTCGAAAGTTGAGCATATAGGAGTATCCTCTATCGGGTCTATGTGCAAATTGCACCAAGTTTTCCACCCATTCATACGTATACAAAACAATTTTTAGTTTTTTGTGCATTTTTTGAAGTTAATTCTCAATTCTAGAAACTTTTGCTGCTCAAACACTGAACAGTGTATTTTTACTTAGAAATGTTAAACTGAAACATCTTGATAATTAAATGTCATCGTACTCTATTCTCGATTCTCATATTTCCTCTGGCATGATTATAATTTGTAGCTAAGAATTAACTTTAAAGTTCTTGGTTGTTTCATTCTGAGTTCTGTAGTCAGTATTGTCTCTTTACATGTTTAAATTTTTAGGATCTTGATTTGTATAACTCTTTCATTAAGAAACGTTCTTGTGTTCTGAGTTTTGGATTTTCAATATCTTTTCAACATCAGCTTTTGGCTTAGTTTAATCATTAATGATTTCTATCTTAACAATTTTCTAGGAATTTTATGGTAAAACTACTCACCTTAAGCTGTAAGTTTAAATTTGACTAGCCTTCATATTTAAAAAAAATGGTAGTTAAATAAAACATAGAACTTCTTGTTAGGATTAAAGTAAACTTCTATTTTTGAAAGAGTGAAATAAGTCTGCTTACTAATTGAAGCTAGTTACATATCATTAATATATTTTCTTGGAAGAAATTCTAATCATGTAGAGTCTAGTATATTTATAAATGGTAATTCACACACATTAGATGTCGACACGGGAGATATTTCTAGTTTTTCAGATTTAAAAAAAACTCTTAAGTTTGAAGCTTTCAATGTATCTAAACTTGATTCAAAACTTAAGTTTAAAACTGATTGCAGATTATAGTATTAATCTTTTCTGGGTGATAAGTTTTAAAGTAACAGTAGCACACAATTTGTTCTACTTTATTGTGGTAGAACATGCATGGTACTAAGCCGAGCTGGTAGCTGAAGGCTTAGCGTTCTGTCCAGCAGTTCGTGTGTTCGAATCTCACATTAGGCACAATAATTGTAGTTCAGAATTCACCTTAAACTAGGTTTCCGTATAACTGACCCTCGCTTATAAAAAGTAAACTGAATACAAATCTATATCAGCAGTCTTTGTTTGCACTTCTCTAGAATTTTAGATCCTGAAGACTAGAGCAGAAATATATACTCAAGAGCAAAAACATAGAGTTGATAACTGAAGAATTTAATTGTTTAGACTTATCAGTGTGTTTATTTGTCCTTGATCCTTCCTGCACGTTAAAAGGGTTGTCATTACATTGACTTACATTTGACATTTCACGTTATGTGGAATTTCCTTCCTATACAGTAAACAAATGAAAATTGTAATAAATTGAAATTATTTCATTTATAAAGTGAACTGAATGCAAATAAAATTTGAAACTACCTGGAGAAACTTTAGGCTTTTTGACAAATTTAAATCAAAATTTATTAAAGGAGGCTTCATGAAAATTTGCATTTATTTCAACATTGTTGACAATTTGTGATTTTTTATTAGCATCCAACCGTACAATAAAGCAACTAAAACACTTCTAAAATACGTAATAAAAGCATTAAAAATTTTAAGTTTTGACTATTGATAAATTTTAAGTCTTCACAAGAGCCATTAGTTATTGTTAATTTGCAAAATGAAAGAAAATAATTTTGCTAAATCCTCAGTATAGATTAGATAAAAGAAATTTGTTAATTGCTCCTCAAATTCAGTGTTTAAGGATTTCGCTGAGGAAAAATTATATTGTACGTTGCTGGAATTCAAAATTGTTTTAATAAATTTATTTAGCGAAAACTATTGTATAATATATACTCTCTTCTAAAAGAGTTATTCCTTTTAAACTATTCATGGCTTTCTGATATTTCTTTCCTTCTGTTCAACAGTTCATGGGTGGATGCTTGTACCCATGAACTGTTGAACCCACCTTGATATGAGATGCTTGTAGTGGTTCGGACTCCACTTTAAGCTGTAGGTCCCAGTCTAACTCTCGTGTGCAGAAAATCTAGAAGAAAGACCGTCGGATGTTTAATTACTTTACAACCTTCTATTTTATTACCAGCTATGCATAGTCCAATATTATCTAAGTACTTAACAATCTCTCTTGAAGTTAACATTCTTTAAAACTAAATCTTTTCCATATGTCAAAGATTTTATGTAATACAAATTATATGTATTAAATTTAATACTAAGACTTCATGTATAAATCTAATTTTAAAACATTTTATCAAACAAAATAGACAACAGTAAATGAAGCATACTAACAAAATAGATGTTTTTATTGATAGCTATAAATTCGTGCATAACTTGATTAGAGAACTTAATGAATCAAGTCATTTGCATGTACTATACTCGTGATTTGGCAGCTGATATGAACCTGGTTGTGACATACGTAGATTAATCAATGTTGAATATTTTACTAATAAGATGTGCCTTACCCAAGAGGGCACTTTGCAGCCTATATTATAGTTCCAGTAAACTGTTGGTCAATCGAATATTTAGTACTAACGCCTTCGATTTAACAGACTAAGACCAACAACAGGCTTAAATGTTTGTTGTGATTCGAAAATCTATTTTAAGCTGCATGTTCCGGTTTAATTGTGATTACCTTGTAAAGAATCGTCGCGTTGAACTGCAAACCATGTTATTACTGTAAGCTTGAATAGTATTAGAGTAATTTAATAAAAATAAGACACTTAAAATTGAAAGTTTTTAATATCAAAGAAAAACAAATATTAACATCTTTAACGTTGTGTCGTTAGAACTGTTGTATTTAGAACTCACTATTTTAAGCAATATTGCAGAAATCTAATTTTTTATTCGCGCGAGCGCTTAGAAATAAGAATATTTTATTTCTTACAAATTCAAAGAAAATTACATTAGCATTTAAGATATACTTAGGATTTCTATACTTCAATAGAAGTGCGCTCTTGTATTTGTCTAATATCGTGCAAATCTTCGGCAATGATTTTAAGATTACTTTCCATAAACCGAAATTTAAGTTTAGTTATACATCTGGAAAAATATAATATTCATTCTTTCATGTTATTGTTTAAATTTGAGAGTAAATGTTCTTCATGGACATTAAAGTTAGTGAAGCTGTCTAAAGTTTTCGGTCTCAATTGAAAATCTTTGATTCAATTGACTTAAATACTTTGAAATTACTTCGAAGATCCAAAATAGCTGTTCAGTTTAATGCTTCTTTACAAACGTACTTTATTCTTTTGGAACTTGCTCCATAGAACTAAACATTGTTTTAAAACTGATCTTAAAAATCTGTTTTAAAAATCACAATTTTCGCATAAGGAACACAATTTTATTACAGCAGACTGAGAAGCAAATTCATTACATCAACGACGCCATGCCATACGCATTCTTATACTCTTGAATAGTTTTAAAATTTATAGCTCAACATGATTTGAGGAAATACATAGTCTAAATAGTGTCCAAATTACTCTTTGTAAAGATGTTGTTGGATTTAATTTAAAAATTAATGACTTCAAAACTAAACTTTGAATTCATAATATAAATGACGGAATCACTGTTAAACTTTAACATTCTTTCAGTATATCTAGTGAAATCACGTGCACATAAAACGGGATAACAAACTATTTTTGTCTACTTAAAATAAATGTATGAAATTTTATTTCTCCTATTACTTCTTTTTAACATTTCAATCTGTTTTAAGTTTACAACTTTTCAAGATATTAAGGAAAGAGTTTTAAAACTCAGTTATGTGATACTTTTCCATTGAAATGACTTCTGTGCAAGTAACAAATGCTTATGTTTTAGAACTTAATCATGAAGCTTCTAACTGTTGTTGCCGTGTTTCTACTTCTTGAAGAGTCTGCTTCGAGTAAGTATTAAATTTTTAAGTTTTCTTCCATTTTTATGGGAAGAGGTTATTTTACTAAATTATTTAATCAGTTCTCTATACAATCACTTTTCCATCAGCCGGTACGTTTTCCGATTACTATCTTGAATTTTCTTCCTGAAAGCCAAGGTGGTTGTCGAATGACAAGCGGTCTTGCCATTCGGCTCAACAGTTCGTGTGTTCGAAATCCACTTGGTCTTGAATGTTTGTAGTGATTCGGAGTACACCTTAAGCCTAGGTTCTTGTGTAATTACCCCTCGAGTGCACAAAACGACCTTTTGAACATCAAACTGATTCTTCCTGAAAAAATTGTTTCTATGTCGAGCTAAGTTTTAATGACTATCTAATTCTATACACGTAGAGAAAATTCGAATAATCGAAAACTAAGTTCTTTACAATAGACTCTGACACTTTGAAATGAATACGCAATTGAAAAGTAAAACCTTTAATAAAGGATTGGTCTGATTTAAATCAACCCGATCTGAGAAGCGTGTTTCTTTCAGAAGTTCCAAACAAAGAAGCAAGAAAGACAAAAACAAAGTGCAAAGATAATGGGCGCTTTTTGTTTAAACAGACACAGATGGGGGGGGTATTGAGGGTTAATCTCCACAGCGTATGAGTTTCAGAGACTGAAAGCAATATTTTGTATTTTCGAGTATGAGATATCTTTGTTAGTGTTATAAACATGAGGAATTTTCAGCTAGCCGCAGTTTGTTTATAGTATTTAATAATGAGCTCATTTACTTCTGAAACTCTTCTCTTCGGAGAAGATATTAATTTGACGTGTATATTAAACTTGTTTTATTCAACTTAACTAAAATCAATGAGTCAAGTGTAAACTTGTATAAGCCGATAAAACTTTCTTTGTGAGATTTTTTAAAACATTTGAATTTTACCTCTGAACTTCAGAAACCATAAGTCGACACAAAGGGGTGAAAGATAATCTACAACATTGTTCTTTCATCATTAAAGCTTTACTTTAATATTTATGATAATCATAAAGTTAACTGCAAGCATCCAACCTAAGTTCTTGTCCATTTTTTAAGAACTTTTTCTGAAATTCTAAGAGGCCACAGATTGTTCTTAAAAAGTTAAATACCTAAATTGTGCTCCGATAACAGTTTAAAGTTTTTAATTTGCTTTGAGATGAAAGCCGGTTAAATTAAACTTCAGTCAACTGTTCTGGGGACTACTACCATCTCGCATATATCTGATTTAGAATGTATTGAAGTTTAAACTGGGTCCAATTTTAAACAGTGTACAAAAAACCGTTGAGCGCTAATGCAAGCCTCCATTTTTTTAAGAAAGTTTTTCGAAAAATGTTATTTGATTGTAAAGGAATACAAAAGTTTTAAATTAGAAAAATTTACTTCATAAATTCATAAACTAGATTCAGAGTTTATTCAAAAATTTTAGTGTTTCTTAATTTTGAACATCCTAACTATGAAATTACGAATTCTATATTCATTAAGGTTTTTAATCCAAGGAGGGAAATGACAAGTCAAAATTGACTAAGAAAGGTATTCCTGCGTCTTGAACTTAAATCGGAGTTCGTAGAATTCTTATACTAATATTAAAAAATTAGGTATATTTATAAATATAAGCTAGAATTTAATCTGCAAAAATCTTCTTACTCTAAAGGTGAACAGGTTTCAAGTGGAGATGATGCATTTTGTCCTGATTCAAAAGGAGAAACGTATGCCTCTAGTTCCATACCAGGCAAAGTAAGTTTTAATATACAATTTATTAATTCAAAAGTTGTAAATTTTACAAACCAAATTGATTTTTACATTAACTTACCAATTAAATCATAAAACAATATTAATTACATAGTCTTAGTGTTCATGCTTTCTATTAACTTTAAATTCGTATTCCCGGTTTGTTTTGCAAACTGATTTTTGTAAATTCTTTGTAAGAGCAAAAATGGTAACTTTGTTTACGGCTTTAAACTTTATAAATTGTAAGCAAAATAGTTCTTAAACATGTACAAAATTTTGAGAGAATAATTATTGCGTTAGCATATGTTAATTTCAAGGAATACGTAGAAACTTTTCACTTAACATTCACTGCTGTATATTATGTGAACTAAACAATGCTTTAAGGACTCTTATTTTTAATAACGTATTGATGTTTAGTTTTGTGTTAATTAAATGCGAGTTAAGTTCTTTAAAATTTGGAAGAAAAAAAACAGTAAATCTGAAGGCACAATTTACTTGAAAATGTGTAAAATTATGCAAGTTTCTTCTAATTACGAGTTTTTAAAATGATTGCTAAACTATTACTAAAGTAGTATCTTAATCTGTTGATTAATGTAGCTTTTTATGTTAGACTAATTTTTAACTTAATACTTTTAATTTTAAAATTCATATGAAATTTTTAAAGCTTATTACTTATTGAATCCTAAATATTACAGGATTATTACGTTTGTAAAGATGGGAAATTAACAGAACACAGAAAATGCCCCGAGTTTGAATTTTTCAACTCTGAAACTAATAGATGTGAAATTAAGCTGCATGAACTCAATTCTCTTAAATCAGAGGAGCTGAGAGCAATGAAAGATCTGGAAAATGACTTTACTTCGAATGATCTTTCCAGTGACTCACAAAAACAGGTGGTAACAGAACCTGATGAAACAACACAAATACCAACTGAGCCAAAAATACAGAACTTCAACCTGGAACTTACACCAACTGGCGAAGTGATGCAATTTTGTAGTTCTGACTTGGATTCCGAAGATTCTTGTTCTACAATAGAACCTAATTTAAACATTGTAGGCTCTAGATTAGGGAATTTGTACACAGAGCAAGCTACAGATGAAAAAGAACTTCATACAGAAACACCTGTCAGTAAACCGGAATCTGGAAACAAATTGACCGAGTTTACAAGAGAAGTAATCATTCCTTTAATTGAAGACATAGTTAATGACCCTATGAAAATGTCCAAGGCAACAAATTTATTTAAAAAATATATTCAAGCAATTGCACCACTGGTGAATGAAGAAATGAAACAGGATGAGTCTGGCTCCAAAATACTTATTGATGCTTTACTAAAATCCAATGAGACGCTTTCTGTTTTGCGAGAAGCGTTTCTGGAATTTGCACCTCCTTTTTTGAGTAAACTGAGCAAGAATTCACGTTTGTTTTTGGACGCTCTAAAAGAAACTTCTGAAAGATTTGAAATCAGCTACTTCGGTTTTCTCTTCAGATATTTTATGTTAATATTAGACTCTTCTACTCCAAGTGAATCTGAAAGTCTTTCATCAATGTTTGGTATTCAAAGTGGTATTGAAGCTGATATTGAAACGATGTTTAAAATTATGAAAGAAGTTACTCAAGATGAAGTCTTCTCAGAGAAGTTTAATTTTATAACACAAATGTTTCGGTTGGTTAATTTATGAAGTTTGAATAACTCAGTTATGTTTCTGTAAGGAACTTCCTATTTATACTAAGATTTTTACTGATTGTAAGCTTTTTAATTTTTGCTAAAGACTTAGTTATGTTTTAGTTTTTACTTTACATCTGTCATTAAAATGTCTTGGTGAGTTAAATGAGTTATCGTTATTTAGTATGTAATAAATATATTAACACTTTTTCTCAACAAATTTTGTGATTTTACTGCTGTCATATATTTTAATGGAGTAACTTAATTCCAATGCACATCTAGTTTCTTGTACAGAATTCTTTGTATATTTTCTTACAAACTATAATCTGAATGCACATTTGTCTCCATCATTTTTAGAGTTCTTAATGTTCAAAACATGGTTTCGTTCCGAAATTTGCTTGTTAGAAAAATATTAGCTCGTTTCTATTACTTCTGTATCGGAAATTAAAAGGATTTAGACAGTAATCTAACAACTTTTAAACTATATATACTAAGTAATAAAATATTAAGCGTCTAATGCCTTCACCCATTCGAGGAATATCAACAAATGCTAAAGTATATAATGACAAATTCAATAAAAATTAACTGGTAGTGTTTTCGTCAAACTCTGTAGTTGGAAGACTTTGACTATAAGCGCTTATAGTTAATTTTCCGAAAAATATTTCACCTTTATAAGAAATTACCTTTGTATGACAACCTATCATATTGAATTTTAAGATTTATGATTATACTAAAGAAACAGGTGGTTTGTTTCCTAGAATGTACTTAAAACTTGAATTTGGGAACTGTAATCGTGCCCTATAGAAAAGATAACTTTTAATTAAAATTCACTGAGTCTTGATTATAAAGCAGAAATTGAACTACATATGTTTAGTATAATGTCCTCGTTAATGCTTGCAAACCACCAATTCCATATATTCAATGGAAATTAACACCCTTGGCAACTGTGAAAGAGTGAGTGATTTCCCCTGTATGGCATAAAATGAAATTTCACTTTATGCCATATTCTTCAAAATGCTGCTCACTGTATATTGTTTGTGATAAGACGATAAAATTCTCATGTCATTTCGATAATCTTAAGCCATGTTAAATAATAAAAAGTAATGTTTCTTAAACTACTTAAGAAAATCAAATTCGATAGGTACTTAGGTATAGGAGCTTCTTACTTCATATGCAGTATAGCATCACTGTTATTACTTGTAAACCTCAAAGCTGGAGCGATGTTTCAATGAAGTAATATTGGTAAACTTGGTTCACATTGGAGTGCAAGTTTGTAAATTAGATTTTGGCTCCATTGAGCATTTATCTGTTCAACAGATCCACCCTCCCCTCCCCCCAAAAAAAACAGATGAAATTTTTGTACTAATAATTTACCATTTTTCTTAAAATACAAATGCGGCATGTTTTCAAAAATGTCTTTGAAAATAATTTGCTTCTCATGTATAAAAAAATATCACTATTTAAGAAGTCAAATTATTTCTTACGAATATATACATAGTGAACTTTATATTTTCTTTTTTTAGAAAAACGAGACTAAGTTGAATTTCCTTGTTCTTTACGCAAGTTTACCGCTTTTGATTAATGTAAGAGTGCTAAAAGTTTTACGTAATTAATGTAAATAATTTTATTTTTACGTATACATTATATTTAAGTCAAAATTATGGAAGATATATAAGCTTTGATTTAAAAAGCATTTTCTACTTTATAAAAAATCACTGTTTTAGTCTTAGCTTATTAATTTGAAAAATATATTTTCTCTTTTAATTATACATTCTTTCTCGATTTATGTATAAAAATGCAATGTCCTTTACTGCTTTAATATTTTGTATAATTTCGGAATTAAATATTTGTGTGTTTTGTCATTTTAAGTGTAATGGTTGCTGAGACTAGAGTCAAGTATGATTAAGGTCCTGAAACACAAATTTAATATTAAACATTCTATATATGTGTGCATGGAAGTTTTCTTTCATACAAGAATGCTTGTATATGACACTTTCTTCATGATATAGACTTATATTAGTTTTCTTCATATTTAATATAGGTCAATATGAGTTAATTTTGATGTGTGGACACGTCTATCAGTGATTTTTTATGACATGTCTTAGAGTAATTTAATGGTCTGGAAAATGAACATGATTTACTGTTCTCATTGTTCTGATATTTTTAAAATGTTTTAAATTTTATATTTGAAATGTTAAAATTTTAAAATGAACCGACTAAACTGCCTCTTAAAGCGTGGCATATCTATTTTAATATTCTTTTGTAGTATTTTATTTATACATAACTAGCATTCTCAAAATAATTATTTTAAATGCCATAAAATGTTTTAAAATTTTACGTTTATTAGAAGCTGAAATTTTAAGGCAAAATTTCCAAACATTGCAATATAGATTTTGGAAATATTCAAGCATATTGTTTCTATGTATATTAATATGATAGTACTCGCGACAATAATAAATAATACACTAATAACAAACTTATGTTTAACATTAAATTTTACGGATAAATTAAAAATTGAAACTAAAATATTCTTCCCTATACATTTAACAATTGAATCCTTTATTTAAGATTAATTTTATATGCACCTCAAACACACACAATTGTGCATCTTATCAATATAAAAATTTTATCAATTTAAAAATAATTTCAAATACCAAGAGAGCGTTGATATAATAAAAATGATTTCACATTCTTCCTCAAATTTTTACCTTTAAACTAGTAGAAAATCTTTTTCTTAATTTTAAAAAATGTCACAAAACACAAAGGAAGATTTCAAAAAATACAATAAAGGAATGAGAAGGGGGGAAAATAGCTAAATAAACCTCTACCCTAAATGATATTTTAAATTTTGATTCATTAAAATTAGATGTAAATCCATCTAAAATCTATTTTAAGTTTGAGAGACTATAATATAATTCTAAATTGCTAAAAAAATTTTTAATTTTGCTTTTAGCTATTTCATTTAACTAAGTCTTAAGATTAAATGAAAATTCCTTAAGATTTTTCTTGGATTTAATTTTCCCAAGTATAAAAAACGATTATACAGTGCAAGAGTATATAAAATATATGAATATGTGGAAAGATATAAGTATTTGTGTGTTGCTGGAATGCCTGCAGAAGAGATTAGATAAAAGGAATCGGCAGACATCGAGTGAGTTAAGACGCGTGGTATGTTATCCACACAAATACCCACAAACTAGTTCTTTCTCCCGTGCCTTATTCTTCCTTGCCTCAATGATTCTTCAATGACAGACTGACCTTCAGCTCTTTCACGGACACGAGGACGTGCATTTTAACGACATTACACTCCGCGCGCGATACCAACACCCCCTAGATGTATTCTAGGGGGTGTTAGCGGTACCGGGGATCAATCGTAGAAACTGTATCTTATTTAACCAAAGTAATTTTTCAAGTTCCGAAAATTATATTTCAAATGGCAAATTTATTTTAATTACATTCAAACCTATTGAATAATGAATTTTGTTTCAATTAAATTAATGAAACTATATTTTATACTTATTAGATGAAAAATAATTTGAAGCAATTTTTACACTTTCAATTCTAGATTTAAATGTAATATTTTCTCTTTGATTAAATTTGGACTCGTTTATTTTCGCGTCTATAATGATTGCACTCCATTTTAATCTATGTTGCTTATAAATTGTCTACATTGCAATTAAACATCAAAATAAAAAGTAATAGTTTTTCAGTCTGTGTGGAGTTCATGTTAATAAACAACAATAAATGAAATCGCGTTTTTTCTCACAATAAATAACAGCATATAGTTAATAAAGTTTCATATAATGAACTTACAGTTCTATGTAATTTATTCACATTTAACATTATTTGCGGCCTCTATTAAACTTGTAATATTTCAGTTAATTTTACGAACTTATTTTAACAGTTTAATTTTCGTCTATTAAAAAATATTGAATGCGAAATGGAACTTTATAAATTATAATTAAAATGTGTTATATTTATTAATGAATAAATTGGAATCTAATTCTAATTCCTCTTTGACAATTTTCTATTTTTTTAAATATTAGTTTGTTAAAGACGAAATATTTCATATGAATGTAAATTATATGCATATTTTGCTAATAATTTCAATGGCAATTTTTGAGTTACTTAGACTGTTTTCTTTTGACCTTCAAAATAATGGTCACTTAAGTTAAATGTTTGTTTTAAAAATATATGTATATACATAATTTTTCAAATGCAGTTATGTTCAAATTCAGTTCAATTTTGCAATAAGAAATTCACGAATTTAAATGATGCCAAGCTTCTGATATTGCATTTTTCTCAATCTGGAATAAATTGTAATTAATTACTTTTGAAATTTTTTAACGTTTATTTTATGTCTTACTGGAAGAGATTTCATTTTTTATCAAAGAATCTTTCAGCAAGATTGTATAAAATTGAAAACTTGATGTATTAGTTTAGGAGGTGCTATATATTTTTTTAATGCTTGAATTAATTTTCTGGTTGTTAACTATACTTTTTTATATAATGTTTTTTAAAGTCTTTAAGTCTAGGTTTCTGAAGTATTCATTTTTAATTTACTATAGCTTATCTTAAGACACTAAATCAAGCATTGTACTATGTGTCATGCTCCAGTGTTTGTATTATCTTTATTCCAGCAGAAATGAGATAATACAAAAGTTTTTAATAAAAGACTTTATTTTTCCAAAAAAAAAAAAAACTTCCAGTAAGACAAAGGGTATTTTAATAAATTTTTGTAAGGTTTCCTTAAAAAGGATATTGTTCTATTTACTAACTTTTTAATAGAAAGATAATTTTTTCGAATATTTAAAGACAGTCTCGAATCGATTTCTTAAGAGCTTTTGCACAGTTATTTAGTAATGTAGTCTTAGTTCGAATTTTTAGCTTTAATATATTGCTTGCTGCTTCTTTTTACCCTGCCGAGCTGACAGCCGAATGGTTAGCGCTCTTCCCTTCGGTTCAACAGTTCGTGGGTTCAAATCCCACCTTGGGTATGGATGTTTGTAGTGGTTCGGAATCCACTTTAAACCGTAGGTCCCGGTCTAATTAGCCCTCGTGTGCAAAAAATGACCGTTGAGTGACAAATATACCAAAACCTTCTTTTTACCCTAACTTCTTAAATAAAAAATTAATTTTGGTAATTTCATTTAATGATAATAAATGCCATTCAATTTGGGTAAAAGCTCATATTTTGGAGGAAAAAATACATTGAAAAAACTATGTCAAATTAAGAAACTTTTAGACTATTTTTTGTAGTACATAATTTTAAGTAAAAATTATAGTTCACATTTCCTTTCATAATTTAAAATCAATCAACAAATCGAAAGTTCGTGATATAGAAGTAAAAAAATATTCTTCTTAATCAAATCAATATTACTTTATAAATGAAGTAATATTCGAAAAAAATATTTAATACGAATCGTGAAAAAACACAGTCAAAATATTATATACTACTTACTATAAATATTTCTACTTAAAAAACTTACGCTTAACTTCTTATTTCTTCTATCTCAAAACTGCATTTTTATAAACACATTTTCTTTTCTCACTTCGATACAAAATGTATTTTACTCTAAACGGTATCTCAATCTTCTTGGCCATTCATCTCCTGTTTTGCAGGCAGTCCGACACTACACCACTTTCTTCTGGGATGATTGGGAAAGTTTTTTCTTATTCTCCCACATTATATTCTCAACCATTTATTTATCCAGTATATCTCACATATGTATTATGCCTGAATTTACATTCAAAATGTCTTAAAATGAAATTTCGGCCAAGTTTCTTTTATATACAAAATTTAAGGATGCGTAACTCATCGTCACTCAATTTGTCAAGTCCCTTTCCCTTTCATCAGTTACGGGGGTTTCATTAATCCTGCTTGCCAAAATGTTCTAAATATCGTTTTTCCTGCAGTACTTCAGCCATTTTCTGCAACATTAGACAGTCATTCGATGCATAAATCGTCAAGTGCATAACGTCTGGAAGCTCAATTTCATAGAGTGGTTCCAAACCATTATCATACCATTAAAAAGTACTAAATGATTTTTGTAGTTAAAACGATTGATTATAGTCTGTTGCACGTGCTGATAGACAGGAATCAATTTGGCAGTAGAAATTTCACATTGTTTTAAAAATACAGGATTTATGATTCTTAAATAAACACGCTGATCCCAGTTTTTTAACAAAAATAAATATATAAATAAAAATTCGATAAAATATAAATCCAAATAAAAGTTATTTAATTCTAGATCGTAATTTGGAATTGTGGCCGCGGTGAACTGATTGGATATGGTATTTGTTCTCGTTGGAGGGAGATAGTGAGTTCAAATCCTGAAGATCCGTTGTTTTTGCTAATAGCGTATGGCACATTAAATGTGTCGTGGTGTCAATGTCCTCCATGTGAAGTGATACCGCTAGAAGTGGCACGCCAAGTTTGTGAATCCTCTGCTTGGTCCCTGCTTTCAAATTGCAATGACCCTCCCACAATCGAGGCAATTTTTATGGTGGCCGCCCCCTTACCATCAATTCCGCAACATCTAGCTCTCAAAGGAAAGAATCCTATAGCATATATACATTACAAATAAAAATATTGAATTAAAATGATCCTTATGTCCATGAGTTCATTAAAGAAATGAGCCATTAGTTGGGGTAAAATCGTGAGTTCATAATACTGTCCCTTTTATGCATTAATTAAATTATTTTGTAATGAGTATGATTTTATGTGTTAAACTTTAGAAATTAAGTTTGTGGTCTTGGTATCGTAGTGATTAAGCATGGCATTCCGTCTGGAAGGACTGAGTTCGATTCTCACTGTCGTCAAATACCCACTGAGTGCATGCGGTATTCGTGCTCCTTAAATCCATGGAATCGAAAGTCCTGTGTTTCGGCGTTGAGCAGTTATCATGGGTGTAATGGTCTGGAGAAAATTTTCTCCCCCTCCAAATCAAAGTCAAAATTAAGGGAGTGTATCCTGTAGAGGTGCCATCTATCGGAGGAGTCTTAGTTCTCATTATCGGAAGGTAGTGAGTTCAAATTCCGGCTTAACCCAAAATCCAGCGTATT
>CM075855.1:23795300-23950300 GCA_037975125.1 Latrodectus hesperus | reverse complement strand
AATCTAAAGCACATACGTGTGCATCTATCTTTCTTTCTGACTGACTGAAACATTATGATTATCTTCATTTAACTTGTGTGATGCATCTCACACTGAAGTATAATATATTAAATCCTAAAATTTAAATAAGCATTTCAAGATAACATATTTTATTTACAATTTTTTATAAAAAAGTACTACAATTAAATTAATAAATAAAAAGTGTACTATTTTACATGCAATTTTCTTCAAATGTCTTTCTTATCTAGAATACCGATACCTTAAGCTCAATATTTGTAACCAAAACTTTTCTATAAAACTACTAAGTAATTAATTTAATTTTGAAAAATTAAATATTAATAAAATTAAAAATTAATTATTAAGAAAATGAATTAGTTATAAATCAATTCCTGCTTGCAGTACCGACTGAAACAGCTACAAAAGTTGAATCTATCAATTCATTGCAATATGCCCCTAACGCTATTTATGTAAATAAATTAAAGGTGTGAATAAACAGTAATAGGTTATATAAAAAGTAATGATTAACATGACGAAAATACGACATTTAATATTTTTAAATTATCTTAAAATGTGTTTATATTCGCTGCTTTACTTTCTGTAAAAATCACTTGCTTATTTAAAAATATAACTTTATACAATAAATATACGTGCTCGTTAAGTCTGTGGAATTGAAAGTTCTGTGGTCGGTCGTTGAGCAATTGTCAAGTGTATAATGATCTGGAGAAAATTTCCAAAATCTCCACATCAAAATCAAAACAATGAGATTTCTCTTCTGGTGGTGTCATCTGTCGGAGGAGTCTTGAAGCAAAGACGTACTTTCACCTTCGTGGTGCTGTAATTAAACGAAAGACTCAGCCTTCTGACTTAATTTCGTATAGCCGTCGGCTAGTAAGCTTGACTTGTCTAAGCGTCATAAGTAACAACAACGACAACAACAACAACAAGTTTATATAATAGAAGATGTTTGGCTTCGACAAATGAAGTCTGCCGTACATTCTGCACCTGTCGTCCTTGATTGGTGAGGAAACTAAATGAGTATTTATCCATTAAATGTTATCTTGAAAAATGGCACGTGTAAGGTCTTTCCCAAGGAAAACATACATTGTTTATTTAGCCTCATTTGATAAATGGCTTATTTGAATTCATAAACTGATTCAGTTTGTATTTCAAATCGTGCATTATTGAATAATTAGGTAACATATTAAATCTTATGAGCTACTAAATGATTATAACATGATTGAGTATTAGACATGATTTTATGAAAAAAAATTCATAATAATAATTTGTAATTTTTCATAATTAATACGTAATATTTTTAATTTAATATATTTATTATGGTAACATTTATAAATTTTAGAATAATTTATATAATCATATTCATCTGAAATTTCTGAATTATATGAAATTTACCATGTTGTGTATACGACTTGTTTCGTTGTAGAAACAATGAGTTTATTATTGTAAAATATTTAATTTTAGAAAAAATATGCTTGGTATAATTAATAAAAATACGAAAAATATAAAGTAGTTTTCACAAATATTAGAAAATATTTTTGAGAAGAAGAAAACTTTAATCAAACATCCAGTTTTGTGTGAATGAACTTTTTAAAATATCAGGACGGTAAATATAATTATAAAATTTAAATATAAAAAGAAATTCTGGATAGACAATTTTACATATTAAGTATTTTAAAACATTACTAAATTAATCCTGTTTTAAAATAATCTAATGGGATATGTACTTTACGGATATATACTTTTTTTCTTTTTTAGTGCATACAATTTATTTATGCGAAAGCTTTCATTTTGCTATTTGTAAAATCTTATTCTAAATTCCTAATTATGTTTAATCGAAAGTTGTACTATTGCCAGGAGCATGTCTTTCATAAAAAAAAATATTATATTAACAGAGTAAAATTGATAAAAGAAACTTAAATAAATTTCTTGCTTAGCATTTTAAATAATATTTCTCATATATGCATATTGATATGTGCGACTCAATGATTTTTTTCCCGAAATATGTCATTTTTTATTATTATAAACTGATGGTACAGAATGAGGAATTTATCAATGCTGCCAATAAAATAGTTTTCCCTATCAAGATAATTTACAAGTTTTATTGACAGTATATTTATTTTCAATCACTGCTTTCGAGAGAAGCTAAATATTATTCAGTGATCAAATTCCAAAAGCAAACCTCTTCCTCTCTCGTGACTAGAAATAATTAATCTGAGATTATCTTAGAAAAAAATTTAATAGTTTCTAGAGAAGCAACAGAATCTAATTATCAGCATGTTCAGAGAGAAAAATGCTTTCAGAAATCACAATGTGAATATAAACGAAGACCACGGAGGAGGGTTATCAATTGATTTCGTTTTCAATTTTTCTCCCACAAGTTTTCCCAATTTTTACACACATTATTATACCAGGTTGAGAGAGGCGTGGTACTTGTATTCACGAAAAGCAACGTGAACGATGTAATCGAATATCCTTACTTGTTTACTAATGGCAGATGGAGTGAGTGATATAAAGTGGCTCCGGCAGTTTGAAAAGGCAACTGGATGAACCTTCATCCTTATTGGCTAGCTGGAGTTTTAGTGGTAGGATCTCGATTCTGATTGGCATAACTAATTACTAATTTTAAGGGGCGGGACTTGATGAGGGATTTTATAAAAATTTAAAAATATACAAATAAATTAATTAAATCAATTCATAAATATATTACATATTTAAAATGTTAAATATATTATTGTTAAATTTATTAATTAATGTTAAACATATTTAAAATGTTAAACGTTATATTTTAAATTTCATGTTTAAAATATAGCGTTTAAAATGCTATATTTAAATAAATTTATTTTAGAACACAAAAACAATATTTACAAATACATTTAAAAAAAGGGCACAAAAAGCTAAATATTTAACTCATCTACAGTAGCTGAGTGAGAAGATAATATCATGTAAATGCAATGAACTGAAATTATATATATATATATCTGCAATCTTATATTATATATATATATATATATATATATATATATATATATATATATATATATATATATATATATATATATATATATATATATATATATATATATATATATATATATATATATTATAAATTTATATTTATTAATTTATAAATATATAGTTTATATTTGAATCTTAGCAGTGGAATAATTAAAAAATCTTATTAATTTTATTTTTATCTTATTAATCTTATTAATTATAGAATTAAAGTAATGGACGTGTGTGATTAATTCATGGTGGCTGGTGAGGAAACTCTGGGCGGAGTCCAAGTAGTGCACGGAAACGGTGCCGATTATGGGTGATAAGGTCGTTATAGGAAGGAAAAACTATTATAGATTCATTTTCAGTTTTATTTAGATTTTTTGTATATGTTGTACATTATATTTGCAAAATATTGTTTAATGGTGGGGAGTTTTAATTCTTGTCTAATTTTATCATTGTGAATCATTATTTTATCATTTCTGATTATTTTATTTTGAAAGGTTTCTAATTTTTAAATTTTACTGTCATGTATATAATCCTAGAAAGGACCGGCATAGGACAGAAATGGTCTGAGATGTGCTTTGTAAATGAGCAATTTATTTTCTAGATCGGAGTTGCATTTTATAAGATTGCAGAGCGCTGCAAATTGTTGTTTAAATTTATTTTTGATATTATTTAGGTGGTTATTCCACGCTAATTTTCTATCAAAGGTTATCCCAAGATATTTTTATGTAGCTGACCAAGGTAATGAGGTCTCGTTTATTTTTATTTTATCACAAGTTATGAGCTTTTTTGTGAATATTATAGCTGTACTTTTGTTTTGATTGACTAGAATTTTTCATTTTTGAACCAGAATTCAAGTATTTATAGGTACGTGTTAATTGCATTCTTCTTCTTAGAATTGGGTTTGTATGTCATTGGGCACCTCTGCTTTTTTCAGCACTTTGTACCGTTAACTCCAAACCCAATGTTTCCTAGTTCCAGTTGCTCGGGTCATCCCACTTTATTAATAAAGTCCGATAACCCTTTAATGAAGTCTAGGTGTAACTCTCTAGTATGGATGATGCCTAAAGAGGTTAATCTAGGGAGGGCAAGAGCCTCGCATTCATAAATGATATGCTCTGCCGTTTCCTCTTGCGTATGACATTTCCAGCAGATAGGGTCTTGCTGAAATAGTCCCATCTGTTCAGAGAGTCAGTCATACTAGGGATAGCTTCCTGACTTTCACCAGAAGATGGTTTGGAGGTCATTTCTACCTCAAGTGAAGGATTCATTACTGCCCCTTTACAAGACAGCCTCTGAGTTCACTTGTCTTTTTCAGCAAGGTCAACTTCAGAGGCATCACCTGTAGATGCAGAAAGGCTTGTTATTTCTTGTGTCTTTTCAGCCACAAGATAACAATTTATAAGCTCAGGTAATATAAGTCCACCCAGCATTGCCTGAGATACTGGGCAAGGCAAATTACTCTAGAAGTTTGCCAGGCAACTAGAGGCTCCGTTAAGACACCAATACCGCGGTGCCAATTAGCCCTAGGCACGGAACGCATAACACCAGGGTTTACGGGAGCTGGTTCGCGGCCTCTGATTCTATATTCAAGGCTATCCTGTCATTCCTACAGGACGTTCGGTGATCCACCACCTACCGACGCGCCTGGTAGCTGCTCAGGCCCCAGGTTAATTGCATTAGAAATATTAGATAACTTCCTGCACAAATGCATCATTCTCAATGAAAGTGCGTGAACTATGTGCCCGTTGAGTTAATCTATCCTTAATTGTCACTTCATTACACGTCTTCACTATTCCGACGGTTGCCACATCGAGTGATACCTTGGGAAGAATTTTTCGCTTGTATTTCCTTCTCTATATTCATTATACAAGAACAAGGAACTTTAATAATGTAATAAAGATAGAAATTCAAATATTTATTCGAAATTCTGATGATTTTTCATTATTTTAAACAAGATATGATGAAAAGGAAGAAATGGCTCTATAATGATTTATAAACACTAAAAATAATAGTTTCTTTCTATCTGAGGTCCATTTCTGCACTTAATGGGTTTTGCTAGAAACATCGACTATCGACTGTTCCCTTCAATTTCTAGGTTAATTCAAAGGGGGAGGTTGTGGCAGTGGGCGAAATCGAGGAAAGTATGTTGGAAGTTTTCTCCTGGCAGGGTCACCCTTCCATAATACCCAGCTAAAAACTAGTAAGTGAGAATGAGAACCTCCTCTCCGCGTGTCTTCAAGTCCAGACGTTGTTACATTCCCCTTTAAGGGTAGTCGTGTACAGCAGACAGCTTTATCAAGACTTTTAAGTGGACCCCTGATATGTCTCAGAATTGTCCAAGAGAACAAGATCTTCAACATGTGTAAGAATTGGAATATCATTCATTTTATCACTGATCGTCTTCTTTTCTGCTTAGGACTTAAAAAAAAAGACATATTTCAAAATCCTCTTTCTATGTTTTGGATTTTTTATCAGTGCATGGTTTACTGGATTTAGTTTAGCTTAATGGCTAACTAGATAAGATAAAAAACAACAACAACAACAACTTACGAGGTGATTGAAAGATGTGTAGTTTAAGGTCAGAGCCATACTTACGAATTAGGCATTATTTAGTTTGAAAAAGTTACTGAATTATATTATCTACATATCACGATTATGATAAACAAGAAGGATATTATAATTATTTACTTTTACTTAAATATTCCCTATGGCTATTTCATGGTTAGATATTTCAGGCTTATTGCCAATACTAGGTAAATTTATGTGAAAAAAAGTATACATAAAAGAACGAAATTGAACTATTCAGTTATCACATCTACTAGTAAAATATTATTTTGACCACAATTTGGCTTTCGTAGCAGTTAAAAATTTATTCGAAATTGAAAACTCATATGATAATAATTTTTTCATGTAAAAAGACTCTGTAAAATTATTGAATAACGTATTTTAAAAGCGAAATTTGAAATATTTAAGTTATGTTTGTATGAGAAATATAGTAAATTTTAAACAATTAGAAAGATTAGTAAACAAGCCAAATAATGTCGAATGAAATTAATGTGAATTTTGTTTATTTAAAAGTTTGGGTGGGTGATATATATATATATATCTTAGTTTTATTAAAACTTATGAGAACTATAGTGGTTATTCTATAATTCTATTATACACAGTTTCTATGTTATTTGCTATATTTAATAAAGGTTTTGAAATATTTCCACCTTTAATCCTTTAATTCTTAGAATAATTGTTCAACATACCTGAATAAAATTGCATATAATTTATCTTTCATTTTGAATAACAAAAAAAAAAAAAAAAAAAAAAAAGATTGACAACTGCTAATTTTTAAAAAATTAAAAATGTAAAAATAATAATTTAAAATGATATAAATTGAAAAAGAGTAAATTATTATTGAAAAATAATTAAGTTACTGAACTTTAAATTTATTGTCTTATATCATTGAACACTTGAAAATAGTCTTGGTTTCAAGAATTTAAAGTTAAGTCTCAAATAAATTTATCTTACGATTTTCAAGTTTATAATAAAATACCTGGAAAGTTAATGAAATTTATATATTCATGAATGGAATATTTATTAAAGATCTTAAAACTGTTTTAAGAATCGAAACATTTTAGTATTTTTGTGTAAGTAGGTTTCAAATTATTTTTAGGATATAAATATCATAAATAATAAAGTAATATAAGCAAATTATTTGTTAGTGACCTCTGTGGCATTATGATGAGGCTATCTCTAGGAGCAAAGGAAAATAGAATTGTACCAGATATCAGACATTTCATAATTTCGAAATTATTATGAAAAAATTCAAAGAACGTTTGGGTGGGTTAAATTTACATCAAATAAGAAATATAAGGAGAAAATAATTATTGATTTAAAATCATGTGTTATTATGTGTAATGATATTAGTATTCATGGTGTATGAAAAATGTATGCAAAAGATCACTTTTGTTTGCGAAATTCGCAATCTTATTTATCCGTAAAAGGAACATTTTTAGAAAGGTCATCTCAATTCTTCACAAATTTAATGTGCTTTCCGTAATAAATGTTTCATTAAAATAGCATATTATTTCTTTGTAATATATATATATATATATATATATATATATATATATATATATATATATATATATATATATATATATATATATATATATATATATATATATATATATATACATATATATATATATATATATATATATATATATATATATATATATATATATATATATATATATATATATATATATATATATATATATATATCTCATAAAGCCCTTATGGAAATTCGGAACTGTATATAATTATCCATAATTACTACAATTACATACATAAAAATAAATATTCAAAGCAATGTAAATGAAAAATGATCATAAAAAGCACCATAAAATTGAAGAGTAGTATGGTAAAAAATCTCGATATATTTAATTTCAAATAATTTAAGGATGCTATTTTATTCAGAAAAAGAAAAACTTATATGTAAGAAAGCCTTTTTGATCCTCCTTTTTAAGAAATTTTAAAGTATATTTTAAAAAATTAAGGCAATATAAATCCTAATTTTCATTCAAAAATACAGGACATTTACAATCAAATGAAAACATAATCTAATAAGTTTTGGAAAATTGATCGAGTATAAATATGTATTACATTATCCACTTTAATGCCACATTCATGCTTATTAACTACTTGTGAGAAAGCTGTAATTTAAATGTTGTTGGAGAATTAATCAAGAAATGTCCATAGAGAGAAGAGGAATCTATGATTTTCGCTTATGTATGAACTGTATGAACTCTATGAACTCTGCGAATGAGTAGAATTAAACTGCAAGCTTCGTCATTGAAATTCAAACTTGTAAAATAATATCTCTTTTGTAAATATGGTATTTAATTCTAGTTGACAAAATTAAAAAAAAGTATTTGATCAGAAATTCCTAACTTTATGAATTGTAAAAAATTAATTTGAATGAATTGTAAAGTATTAATTTGCTTTAATTGGAAATTTGAATTAAAATTTAACACATTTGTCAAAATATAAATTTCTGCTTTACAGAAAGTAACATTTACTTTACATATTTTGAATTGTGGTATTTATTAAAAAAATTAAAAATGTGTTAATTTTTTTCATACAGGATTTTAAATTCATTTTATAAAATCTATCATAGTAGCAAGCATTTGGAACATCTGTGAATTCCGTTTATTTTCAAACAGGGGTATGTATGTGTTAATGAATAATTAAAGGGATGTATACGAGATTGCTTTTATTTAAAATAATTTCGTGATTTTAACTATGATCAAATAATTATAATTACAGGAATATTAATTATTAATAAGTTAAATTGTGCATGTTTCTTTTTTTATAGTTGCTGATAACAAAAATTTCAAATTTCAAATCTAAAATAATTAATTTTCAAATTTCAATTTGAAATAAAGAGGTTATATTTAGAAGTAATTTTGAATTATATATATTCATAAATTTTGTTTACGTTTGCTCATAAAAATATGTTTGTAAACATATCGTAAGTTTTTTACTATATATATATATATGCGTGTGTAAGTATGTGAGTATACAAATGTATAGATTATTCATCGTGTTTTCTTATGTAATAGATCTTGAATTTAAAAATAAATTATTCTCAAAAAGTATTCAGGAATTTTGGTTTGTTTTTGTATTCGAAGTTGGATACAATCTGAAATTTCAGATATAAAGGAAAAGCTTGATTTCAAAGACATCATTCTACAGCCGAAGATTTAAGAAGAGTCATGCATGAGAACAATTTTATGCATAGTAATAGTCAGAGCCATTTAAAATGATATTTGTTATTTTTTTCAATAAAATATGCTTAGTATTTTTAGGAATATTTAATAAGAAATATCTAATTGAGAAAGTAAAAAATAACTACTTCCTTAGTAAAAATATGTTTGTAAACATATCGTAAGTTTTTTGCTACAAATAATTTATTTAGCACATTTTATCTAAATTATTTATCCTATCCTTAAAATATAATTTTATTTTTCTTTAAGAAGCAGTTTGATACTTTTAACTTATTTGATTAATTTATTAATTTTCTTGGAACCATAATATTTATCTTTTTATTTTATTTTTTGGTCTTGAAAATAGGCAGAAATGTTAAATTATTATGTAGTTAAATACTGTGAACTGTATTACTTGCATACTAGAAAAAATCGGGCCTTATTAAGTTTTGGTCAAGGATATTTTAAGAATAGATAAATAACCAACAATTTCGGGGCAAAGGAAAAAGAGTACACTGATCTGAACATTCTTGACCAATCAGAACTTATGAGGAATGTCCAAAAAGCGCATTGTTTGTTCAGCATGATATCGCAAATAGAATCATCGTTCGTTCGTTGTCATTAAGGCAATCCCACTTATGGTGAAGCTGAAATGAAGAAACTGTTAATTTACAAAAAGACTTAGCTTAAATTTTATAGAATAATATAAATTGCTCAATATTTCGTTTTTATTACTCTAACATTTCCTAAAAATCTATGAAAATGCTGAGAAATTACTTTAACTAGAAACTTAATTAAATGCTTTAAGATAATATTTCTTGTCATATTATATATAGACTAAAAAATAACACTCATTTTAATCCATCAGAATAAATTTTTTTTTTTTTTGGAAAATACTTTATAATATTTTTTTAATGTTTCGGAAATGTCAAATACCATTATTAAATGAAATGAACATGAATTGATATGTAGTTACATACGATTTACTAAGTAAAGGTTTTGGTCAGGAACAAATAGTCTTCTTTCATTGGTTGATAATTTAAAAGTATATGTGATATCTCTGAATGGAAAAAAATAATATTACTTTTAAAACTTCAAATTTAATAGATGTAAAGATATGTGAATTTTTTTTCAAAAATATATCGCTTTTACCGTTTATATTTTAGTTTAGTTTACAATAGTTGTTATTATTGTGTGCAAGAAAAAAAATTTCACGTACTATAAATAATGAATAATTAAAACATAATTTCTTGAAAATTCTCAATCCATTCGTGAATCCCAGGAACAGCGTCGGAAATTACGTGCTATTATGATAAAATATAAACACACAGTGACATTAAAATTTTCCATTTAGTTTTATCCAAAATATACTTTAATATTATTTCCTTTTTAGAGTTATTAATAAAATTAACATTAAGATTTTTATTTTTTAGTCATTAAGATAATTATATTTTAGTTTAGTTTACAATAGATGTTATTATTGTGTGCAAGAAAAAAATTTCACGTACTATAAATAATGAATAATTAAAACATAATTTCTTGAAAATTCTCAACAATAGATGTTATTCAACAATAGATGTATTCTCAACAATAGATGTTATAGTTTACAATAGATGTTATTATGATAAAATGTAAACACACAGTGACATTAAAATTTTCCATTTAGTTTTATCCAAAATATACTTTAATATTATTTCCTTTTTAGAGTTATTAATAAAATTAACATTAAGATTTTTATTTTTTAGACATTAAGATAATTATATTTTAGTTTAGTTTACAATAGATGTTATTATTGTGTGCAAGAAAAAAATTTCACGTACTATAAATAATGAATAATTAAAACATAATTTCTTGAAAATTCTCAATCCATTCGTGAATCCCAGGAACAGTGTCAGAAATTACGTGCTATTATGATAAAATATAAACACACAGTGACATTAAAATTTTCCATTTAGTTTTATCCAAAATATACTTTAATATTATTTCCTTTTTAGAGTTATTAATAAAATTAACATTAAGACATTATTCAATGAAAATTATATAAAGGAGAGATATTGGCAGCTATTAGAATTTAATTTAGAAACCTTCAAATATAGCTTCATTAGGCTAACATTTCCTGTAATTAAATTGTTCATAAGGAAAGAAAAAACAATTTTTGGTAGCATTTAATGTTTTCATTCTGGTTTTAGAAAATAATTCATATATTTGTTCATATGACACAAATTATTTAAAAAATAATCGAGAAAAAAATTTATTTTCAAACTGTTTATTGACTAAAATTAAAGCGTGTTAGTTTACAGGGCCTACATTTTTTTAATTTTTGGTGTTGCCCTACACACACCAATTAATTCTTATATTTATTACTAGGAACGGCATATATTTCAGCTCCGGTTCCCATAATTATTTTTAAGAAAATAGAATTTGGATGGAACGCCCAGTTTAAAAGAGGATTCGGCGATTCACTCAAATATTGAAAGAAAATCTGTAATGCGTAGTTCTCGATGGGTTTCAAGTCTTTTATTACCTCAGTTAAGGCAAATGAAGATCTGACTGGTTTGTCGGAGGAAGTGAAAAGTTCGGCATGTTTGGTAAAAAAATTTACAACTGCGTCAGTGAGGACTCCCGTGTGTGAGGAGGAGGCAGCTTTAAACCTCTCAACAGTGTCCATACATAATTCGAGATTATCCCCAATTCTGCGTAAAAGTTTTGTACCGTGCATCCTAGCTATTTTGTTAACAAAAGGCAAGACTTCTCTAGCCTTCTTTCTGGCATCTTGATAAAGTTTCTCTGGAATGTAAACACGTGTTTCAGGAGGGCTATCCCAAGATTGTTGCTTCAACATTTCTGAAAATATTGGAGCATAACCTGCTTTCAAAGTCCACACAATGTTCTTGAAGTACCATCTGGTTTCAGCGTCTTCTATCATTTCAAACAACGTTGGCAAGAAAACTTTGGTTGTCATCGTTTCTTCCTGAAAAGTGAAAAAATTTCTTATGGAAGCTATAGCTTTCGTAAAAACAGGCTCCATGAAATCTCGCATAATCGTGGAAGCTTGGCGTTTTCCTCTTTTTAAGACCTTTTCAGGCACTTGGCTTTCCTGACACTTGACGATGGAGTTATCAAGGCATTTCTTGGTGAGGCTATCATAAGCATGACCAGGAGGACACTCCAATTCAATTATTTCTCCATCTTCACATAAATAATATATCTGTTAGAGAAAGAAAATTTTGTATTAGATTGTATTTCAATTTATTGATTTTTAATGAAGTATTTTTTTCTAGCAATTTTACACAGTTATAGTAAAATTGAGTTTATGTCCTAAATTATTGAATTGGATTTCGAAAAAAAGAATAAGTCATTGTGTCAGTTAATTAAATATAAAATGCCCGTGTTATAATTTCAATTTATTTATGCCTTAAAATAACCACTGTATCATAACGATGTTTGCATCATCATGAAATTTAAGAGCTTTTAAATTTTCTTCACAAATGATTGAATTCAAAGCTTGGATTTTAGTACGTATTTAGCCAATCAATATTTTAATAATTAGCTCTAGAAGAAAACGATATTTTAGTTCTGATCATTAATTAAGAAAGTAACTGCTTTTTAAAGAGAAGGAGAGGGAAAAAGAATCCATCTCATTCAAAGAAAATAAAATACCATTGCTAATTTAATTCTGTAGAAATGGCTGGCGCAGGAATGTTGATATTTCACGGTAAATAAGTAATTGACACCAATAATCAAAGTGACTGATCTCAATAAAGCTGAATTTAATCAACCATTATTGGAATATTTAATAATATTTAAAGTTAAGTGTCAAATGATCATCACTTAAAGATGATTTTAAGTAGACTGATCTTTAATAAGATTAACAAGAATTAAGTTTGATTATCTTTAATGAATATTTTCATATTTTACCTATTCATTATTCAGCGAATTATTTCAAAATAGATTTTAGAGTTTTAGAAATAAATAGCTAAATATAAGCGATAACAAGAAATTTAAGACAGTAAAAAAATGAACATTTGTCAATGTATATCATTATGAAGGAAGGTAAAAGTTAAAAAAAAATCAATAACTAATGTATTTCTAATATGTTTAGGTGAATACGGTAGATTTAATCAAGATAACAGAGCTTGGAATCCCGAATTTATTAGAGTTTTGCCAATTACAATCAATACTAAAATCACGTATTATCTAACACTTTCAATTGTGTAGTTTTGGTCATTACTCGTGAGTTTTTAAAAATTTCATAATGCGATATTTTGCATAATTTGAACTAAATACGCTGTAACTATTTTAGAATTATTAATATTCAAAACAGTAATAGAAGTTTAATAAATATTTCTAGTTTTTCATAAATACAGAAAACTTCATCAAACTGATTCAAAAAGTTTTTTTTTGCACATTTAAAAATAATGTAATAATTCTCTATTAAACTTTCCTGTGGTAAAATATTGCATTTGTATAACAATCGCTTTCATGTGCATAGTAAAATTTAGCACCAAAAATTTATATTCACACAATATAATTACTGCGTTTTTATGGAACACAATTGTGAGTTTCGAATTTGTGCAGTTAAGACAATTAACTGAGATTGTTTTGTAAAAATATAAAGATGGAACATAAAAACAATATTTTTTTAGAATTTAGCGTGACAGTTACATTTTTCTTATCCAACCCACGTACCAAGAAACCAGTGAAGTTAAAATGACATAAATGTTGCACTATTTTCGTTTCTGTAAAAATCTTTTTTTACGATATTACTAGAGAGCTTCAATAATTAACAGGGAAAAAAATTGAAAGGACATTAACTTAAAAATTATTTATTTACATATTTGCTTGCAAATCCTCTGAATTAAAATTTGCAGTAATATATGAAAAATAAAGATCTTGGCTTTTATCCCTTACCCTCTTTATTGAAACTTATTTCTGCCCCAAACGTGTTGCTTATAAATTCATAAAATTGCCTACTTGTAATATATAAAATTGTTGAAGTCATTTTTGATATCACCAAAAATTCCTGTCTAAGAAGATCTCGAAATTCACATATTTATTCGACTTAATTTCTCTTCTATTGTGTTATGAAGTTTGGAAGATATATATATATATATATATATATATATATATATATATATATATATATATATATATATATATATATATATATATATATATATATATATATATATATACTTATTATAGTTCGTTGAAAATTTCAGTAAGAAATAACTTAAAATGAAGAAAACATGTTTTTTTTAAATAATTTTGTAACCTTACTCCTTATTCCATAAAAAAAAAACTTTTTAATATATTGTAGTATAACTTATTTTTTTATACGAAAACAATAATCACTTTACCTTCATTTTTAAACCAAAAATACTTTTTTGGTTTAAAAATGAAGGTATAACCAAAAACAATTTTTTGGCAATACTGATATTCAACTTCGTTATTTACTTTATGTGATTATATCTTATTGTTGATGCTTAAAAAGCATATGCTATATATGCTTTACAAACACATACTATAAATTCAAATTATTTCCAGAATCAGGAAGGTATTTGGTACTTAAATTCTTGTCATTTTTAATTTATTTTTATTGCATGTAAGAATGTACTTCATATATATAGAAAACTTATGTAAATATAAAATGAAAAAAGATTCATAAAATTAACTGCGAAATCATCTGACAAATTAAGGTCTCTTAATTTTTAACCGGTGAAGATTTCAAATGTGTTGTTTGCAAGGAATTTTAGGTATAATTTATTTCAGATTAATAAAATTTAATATTTACTATTATATAAATGTTACTGTCTATTATTTTAGAACTATATTAAAAATGCTTGTTTTAATTAGTTGATTTTAATTTTTTTCTAAATAAGCATAAATACATTAAAGTCTTAAGCTAATTCAAAAGTTATTTAAAATTTCATCTTAATGTAATAAAATGCTGTTAAAATTTATGCGGTAAGAATATTACGTTTTGTGTACTAGTAATTAATTTGCAGTCCCTATTAAAGCGCATAAAAATTATAAAAATTTATGTAAGATTTATTATTTTAAAAGTTTGTCAGGCATTATATCTATTAAATAAACTTAAAGATTGCTGTATTTAAAGATAAAATGTTTCTGTAATATATTTATGAATCGTCATAACTATTCATATACATATATATAATAATTGGTGAACACACTAATGCACTAATATTAGTAAAATTTAAATAATTATGAATCAACCTATATAATTAAACTTATTATGATAATGAATAAGCTATTATTCTCATTTGAGAATTGCAAAAAGAAAAGAAAGTTAATACCTAGATAGCAAAAGGCAAAAATATATCTGGAATATGTTTTCTGAAATATATTAAATACATACGAATATATTACTTATTATCTATAACCGGAAAATTATTTTAAATTACCAAAATTGCTAAAAACACGTTTTACATATTTCTGTTTTTACAGGAAAATTTAAAACTGACTTTGAAATTATTTTAACATGTGATAGTTGTCTGGAAAGACGATATGTATTAGCAATAGCAAATGAATTTGCTGAAAAATTTCCGTATTTTTTTTTAAAGTGATTATAAATTCTCTGTAGTCATGGCTTTCAATCAATAGAGGAAGTAAACTGCAAAGTATTTTCATAGTCATTAATATTTAAAAGCATATTGTATTAATCCGTATTTAAATGATTTTCACATACTTTATTCAATTAACTAACATTTTTTAATTATATCAGATTTTATGTTAAATATTTAAGCATCCATATTATCAAGAGTTTTAAATTAACTTGAGAAGAAATTGTGTACATAAATAGTAAAAATTAAAAACATGATTTAAGGTACAGTAATTATCTCTAAATTTATATCTACATTTCGAAATTGAGCTAATTCGTTTTAATTTTTTTGATTACATAATTGTTATCAAAAAAGTCTGAAATATTTCTACAAAAATTCATTTCAATAAAGTTTATGATAATTTATTAAATTGTACTTTAAATATTCTCATTTGTTGGAGTTTCCTTACATTGTTCAAGTTGTTTTAGTTTAAAAATTAATAAACTAATATATTGAATGTTATAATGAAGAAAATTGCTTCAATCACTGAAGGATTGTAGAACAATATAAATTATTTTAAATCATAAATAATTTTAACAAAAAATGTATCATATTAATTATTATGTTCTGAGTTTAATGCACTTAAAACATTTCATGAACAGTATTTCTAATTTATGAATACTTTCAATAAGTATTTAATTTAATAAAAATTATAAGCGTTCCAACTGTTTAATTCAGCAAGGATATATTGTCCAAGGGAAAAAATAATACACAAAATTCATTTGAAAAACGCTGCTTGTAAAGTTTTCATTTAAAGAAATTGTACAAAAGTAAACATACAATCTCTTTATTAATGCATTGAAGAATATTAATGAAACTATGCTTAATTAGTAAATTTTTTATGGATAAAAGTGTTGAAGAAACCAAAAGCAAATGTACCTGACATCCAAATTGTTCATCACTGAAGAAAAACTTGTCTCCCAATTGGCAGGCATTTGCATTGAAAACCAAAGCTGCCAAAATCAAAATGATGGACCAGTTACCCATTATTGCCTATCTGAAATACAATCATATAAGATTGGCATAAATTTTACAAAAATTCAGCATTAAATAATTCATTCACTACTAAAATTTGGAGAGTGATAAAATTTTTTGATAAATAATAGACGAAAATGTATGTATTGGGCAGTGATTACAATTTAATCATTAAAGGCAAAAAAGAGGTTTGGGTATTAATCTTATTTGAAATAAAATCTAAAAAATGTATCTCTAATCAAAATTCGAAGTTTTGAAATAAAAGTGTATCATTTATGCTATCAAGTAAGTATATATTTGCTCATTTGATAGCATAAATGGTAAACTATTTAGGGACGAACTGAAAATAATGTTAATGATTTTATTTACTCCTATAGTTACATAAAGACAGCTTTATTTAATTAAATTTTTAAGTCAAAAATAGACTTATTGATCAAAATTTTTCATTTAATTTTTTTGTAGAATAATGTAAATATTAAATTAAGATCATTTCATTTATATAGATTTAAATAAAGAACTATGTTAATATATAACATTTATACATAAAAGTCTAAGCTGTTTACAGATTTTGTAAATGTTATAATACAAGGTAATTCTAATACAAAGTTTACCTTATAAATATTCTATAATTTTTGTTGTAAATTCTAAGTAAGTATTAAATAGCATAAAATTGTAAAATAAAATATTAATTTCGCCTTTCTTAAGGTCTTATTAAAATGATAAATATTAAATTCTACTTACATAAATATCCAAGACAACCAGCGCCGGAGCTACTCGACCCTTTTGAATATTTTGGATGAGGGTTTGGTATTTATGGTTTTTCAAAATTTAGATAGCATATTTTGGTAACTATTCACATGTACCCTTTAATGTACAAAAGTTTATCAGCACTAGAAGGATACAGAGATATGCCTTCCCTCATGAGATAATCATGTCGGTGGTTCATCCCAAAGTGATTCATCCAGATAAGGGTAGGTTGTTTATTATGTTAAGAAATATACATGAGAATTTTTATCAAAATTAAGAAACTAAATATGTTGATTAAATACCTTATTTTAATTTTTTTTCAGTTCTTCAGAATTTTAATGAATGATGAGAGCTTAATATAATATGTATTATTCTCTGCTATTAGATTGCAGCATCAGTAAATATTATTCCAACTTAAAATTTAGTACACTTAGTGTTTTAAATAATGTTTTAAAAAGTTTTGTTACCAAATCATAAAAACATTATGATAAAAAAGGTAGAATTGAAAGCATTAACAAATGTTCTTTAGGAAATTTGTCGATGTTGTTTATAGTATACTTTAATAATAATTCTAAAAAGTTGCGTTTAAATTTAGAATAATTGATAGAAGTTTGATCCTTTTTTATAATTATTCTTAACTAGAACTTTCCCTTATCAATAAGAAACTATTTCTATTTAAAATTTCACACAAACTAATTTCTCTAAACTAGTCATTAATTCGTTAAATTTTGATGAACCAAAAGTACTATCGTAAATAATGTAGATTGATTTAAAATTAATTAAAAAAGTTTTCATGCAAAAATTTGGAAATGATGATAATTTTGAACATTGCTTAAAAAATAAATATTTAAAATATACGTTAAAAAATTTCAATTAAATTAAGAATGTGACAAAGAAAATATTTTTAACTACAATTAATTTCGCCACACCTAAATTAAATTTTATTTATTAGGAATATGTATAAGTAACTATACTGAGATATTATTTATGTGCCGCAACGATATTTATGTGTTTCCTAAATTGTTTTCCTTTTCATGCCGAAAAATTGAAACTTAAAATAAATTATACTATTCATTTCTTAAAAAATATTTCTGTCTTAAATCGTATATTTTTAATGTGGTTTAAATTCACATTTTTTATTTCAATATTCTTTCTTTTTGAATATACAAATCAGTATCAAGGCAATATTTTGAGAAAAATTGATCTTATAAAAGTATATGTCTATTTCCTTTTCTTTTTCATTTATATGCAACCATATAATCATAAAATAAGTATATTAATATATTATGATTTTATAATTCCAATTATGTATTCACCCTTTTTGGCTCTTATATTAACGATGTTTTTGTATACTTAGGAATTTCACCTGTATTAAATCAAGGAAAATGCGCAGTTGATTGGTTAACTTTATTAAGAATGCTTGCTGGATATTGAATTAAGTCAACTGTAATATCAATGACATTGTATATCCACCTTTACGTATACTAGATTTCCATTTTTTCTAGTTTTGTTTTCCTCTTGAAATATTTTAAACTGATAATTTATTGAAATATAGTCATATGGAATTTATTCACAATAGAAACTCTTTACTAAATAAATATACGTGCTTCATGTACATAAATATTTTGTTTTTACTTTTAGGCTTCCTATAAATGCGTATTAGATAACTAAAACTTTAATTAATAATAAATTTAATTTACAAAAATAAATAAATCAAATTTATATACAACGGTTGTGACAAAATTTAATCTAATCAAATAATACTTCTATGAATAATTTGATTTTAATGTAATGGTGTAATAAGATGAAATTCAACAACACTAATAATTTGCCTTGCTATCAACTGAATTTTTTGAAGTCATTAATATGCTTAAAGTGTTTCGAAATTCACATGGAACGGTAATTTCTAAAATTAACATATTATTAACAATGAGGATCCTGCAAATAATAATATAATAATTTCGATTAAAGTATGATAAAATGTCGACTTACATATAGTTTTGATTTCAGATTATTAATTTAATTAATTATTATTTAATTCCTTGAAGTTATTTAAATTTAGTTCATTTATGTTTAAAAATTACGCATCATTAACCTCTATTTTGTCTTTGTTTATTAGCTGATGTATTCTCAAAATGAAACATCATCTCTGCTTTGAACTTTGTTTCTACTTTATACTTTCTGAAGTATAGTTTAAAGTCTGTTTTTGTGATAATTTTAATTTCGATTATCGATTTATATTAATTCGATATCACATTGTATTTAATATAATTTTCTTTTTCTTTTTCATTCATACCTACTATAAATATGTCTTACATTGTTTCCTTCTTTACGTGTTTCGAAATCATTTGATTTTCCGAATACATATACTAATGTCATGGAAAAATATTTTTTATTTTTGATTCCAAAAGACATTAATGAGTCATCTAGAATTATTCATAAATGTACGTATACGAATGATCTACACACTTAAGCAATTGGGTGATAGCTAATCTCTATTATTAAGATGCTATTTCAAATAGATAAACTATAAAGTATTCATTCAGTTACGGTTATCATTTTGTTGAATTAAAGTAAGGCTCTTATTTCTTATTTATATAGTTATACTTTAGTTAGAAAATTTTTATGTATAAGTATTCCCAATATAAATGAGATTAATGATAACTTTAAAATTTTGTATAAAATTAAAATTCACTATTAATTTCAATGTTTTTACTTTTTCCTAAATTCCTTAAGAGAAATCCTTTTGTTGGTATATGGATATGCCTCTAAAAGCTAATTTCAAATTAATTATAAATCTATATACACATTAAATTATTCATTTTAGTGAAATTTAAAGTAAAACATTTTTTAACTGATGCTAGTTCAGATTTAGGTGAAAGTAATGAGATGCATATTGATGTTGTTATTTGTTTCAATATTTTAGTTCAGGTTCTTTTTTTTAAAATTATTTTGCTTGTTATCTTAATTGTGATAATTCAACGCTTACAAACACATGGGGATTTATTTCAACACTTTAATTTCATTCTTTAAATATTTTTGTTTTGTTACCTTAACTGTAGTAATGTAATGCTGTTGAAATGTGTAATAAGATTATTTCACTATTTAATTCCTTTCTTAAGATTATTTTAGTTATTTTCCCGCATGAAAATGTAATAATTACTAAAGGGTTTATTTCAGTTCTTATAGAATTATTTTCCTTCATTATTTTAATGTTAATAATGTGATTTTTACAAAGTGGTGAGTCATTCTATTATTTTAGCTCATTTCTTAGAATTCTTCCTTTATCACCATATTTTGTGAAACACTTCTTTCTCTTAAGCCCACCATGTCTAATTGCATGTTCTTTCTTCTGCAATTACAAAATCTTAGATTTAATATCATCCACTGATACAATAAAATAAACTTTTTTTGCTTACTATATTCACTTATGCTTTGAAGAAAGTACTTGCAACTTTTGCAGGTGTTTCATTTCCTAAAATATAAAAATTGGTTTAAGTGTAGGAAAAGTTCTCCACCTAGAAAACCTTACGTGATTGAAATTTGGGAGAATTTTGCAGATTTCAAATCTTACCATATCATTTAACTGTTAATACCATATATTATTATGTTTACAAACATAGAACTGATTTTAACTGAAAAATATCGTTCCATTTCAGTGTAGTATATATTGCTTACCTTTTATTTTGTGCAAGGAAATCTAATTACTTGTAATTCTACTTGAAATAAAATTAGAACTAGGCCACATAAATCAAATTAAAGTAGTCTGAATATATATTATGTAGTTTCAAGTAACACTTATTGTTTTGTAAAATTAAAGAACCATTTAATGAAATCAATAATTGTTTTACTCAATTAAAGTGTAATAATTAAGAGTTACTTATAAATGCATTTTGCTTGGTTCTTTTGTCTCTTTGCCGTCACCTGATTCATGAAAAAAAGGAACCGATCTCTTCTTTAGTTCTAGAGGAACTCCGAATGCTCTAAAAATTGAATCTATGAACTACTAAATTGGATGGCAGAAAGCCATACATTCAGAATGGTCAGCATTTCTACTCAAATACATGTTTTCACACACAATACACATATTTATAGTTAACTCTAGTCTTAATAGGAACCAATTCTTTCCCTTTAAAATGCGTTATAATTCTATGACCAAGTGAATGAATTCTGTTTTACTAAATTTTAAACTGATGGTAAATATTTTCTTTCTACTCTTAAAATTACTAATTTTTCAAAGATATACATTTTTTATAGTTCGGGTCATTTTTAACAAGATTCTTATTCGCTGAAAACATGAGAAACATAAGAAACTCATTTTAACAGCTACTGTAAAGGAAAAAAATATAAGATTAGCTCATCTAAAGTAAATTTTATTTTGTTATTCATCAATAAATATTTTATTAATGAATTCATGAGCAATAAATGAATAAATTTGTTTTATATTTATGTTAGCTAGACTGACAAAATTTGGAATATGCAACTATTTGAATATATTTGGGAAGCATTTTTCTATTCATTTGCTGTCATTTTTTATGTAAATTGTGGTTGAAAATGATATGATTATTAACAAAAAAATTATGATATTCAAATGTAGAACCAAATTAGAAATTAAAAAAAGGAGGTTTGACAATTTTTGGAGATCATCTTTGAATGATTTAAAACGTCCTTAAATATTTGAATATTTTTGTAAGATTCAACATTTTATTAGTCATTAGAAAAATTCCGAAAGTAAAGCGAAATATTGACAGGCAGTGTGACAGAGTGCAGTTATCAGATCTTTCTTCGTGTCTTTGACTCACCCATCAAGAACATCACGCTTCATTTTTATTGACTGATGAGTAACCATCGTTTTCATGGTTGAAGTCATGCGATATTTCAATGGTCACGTACGCCTGCACATTTGTTAGAATTCATTCCGAATTTGCTTAACAATTTTAAATATCAATTTTATTGTGAAATTAAAAATTAAATTATAATTTATAGCGTATAAAGTTAAAGTAATACTGATAGTGTGAAAAGTTTTGCTTTTTTTAATTAATCTATATTCTCAAAGTTTATATTTTAAGTAGAAATCATAGCTTTATATATGATTGTCTCAGTTGAGTGCATAACACGAAGACCACGCTTGTATCAATGTTTTCCGAAAATGACATTCTAAACTATATTTTTTCATTTTTCAAAACATATTGTACATGAAATAGTGCCATTGAAAAAAATGTGAGCTGCCAGTTTTAAAGAGTAGGCATCTGAAAATTTTAAAAGTTTCCTTAAAGCAATATGAATCCTGAATCGCATATTTTCATAGAAAATTTTAAATAGTTTAACTTTATTCGAATTTCATTAAAAACGCTAGATGATAAGTAGCACAAAATAAAAAATTATGATAAATTAATAGTATAAAATCTAAAAATGTTAGTTTATAGCCTTTAAAGTTAAATTAAAAATATTAAATTAAATTCAACCAAGAAAGTTCTTATTGAACATATAGAAATCTAATAGTACATAAATAAATCTTTATCTTCCACACGAAAATAATAAGTATTGGTCAAAGTTGGGGATGAAATTTTCATCTGTTACTGAAGAACAAAGATAGTTTGAAAATTATATTTATAACGGAGAATATTGTCTAATTTGTGGGAAGAAATTATATTACAATTAAAACATTTACTAATATGAATACTTTGAAGTTTTTGAATGTAACAAAACCGTATATTAACTAATATATGTAATCGAAATTTTATGAAAATTCATCACTTACATAAAAAGTTGGCTAAAAAAGTTATGTATTTCTTGTTGAAATAAAACTTAGGAATTTCAGATGGTATGAAACAATTTATTTGAACCATCTCATTTTTCGTTTGAAAAGTAATAAAATATTTTCTTTTCACAAATAGTGATAATAGTTAAGAAATAAAAAAAAATTGTGTCATTATATGCTGCACGAAAAAAAATAAATAAAAACATGGATTCCACATGTCATCAGTAAAGAAATAATTTTTACTCAAATTGTAATGTAACTATTAGGGAAAATAGTCCTAAAGGAAATAAATTAAAAATACATGTTTCTAAAATCTTAAAAGTATGGAAATTCTTAAGTGAAAATGTATGATTAATGTATGTAATTATGATGTAAAGAGTTATATCATAAAGGTTTAGACTTTTCTGATATAATTCTATAGCTATTCCTCTAGAAATATTTTAACTTCAAAACCTCTATTGAATAAATTATTAAACGTAATTAAGTTATACGTAGTTAATTTTTATTATAAATTTTTTCAGTTACTTACGTTTTTTACAAATTTAATTCATGCTTTATATGTTTTCTTAATCAAAATTTGGTTTTGATAATAGGTATATTTATAATCCGAAAAATATGACATTATGACTTCAAAAAGAAAATACTCAAATTCAGAATAAAGCTTATCAATTCTTAATACAATTACTGTATTCTTATATGTCGTTAGGTTTAGCGATTTAAAAATGACACCATCTAAGTCCCAATTTTCGCAATCGTTAATATCCTTAAAAAAAAAAAAAAAATAATAAAAAAACAGTTTGCTCTTATACTAGTAATTTTAACCACATTTCAGTCCCTGCCTCATCCTCAGATTGGCGGAAAAACCTCCAAATGTCTGTACTCTGACGGTATAATGGTTATTCTCTACCATAATTTAAATTAGTTTCATTTAATTAAAGGGAAAGTTTTTGATTTTTTTAATCGAAAAAATAATATTTCCTGTTGAATGCTATTAAATATAGAAAATTTAAGATATATGAAGTGAACCGTTATATTTTATAATGTTTTTTTCCATTTTATTCAAAAATTATTAGTAACAGAATAGTTTTCGATCAATATATAGTCATCGCAAAAATATTTTGGTCATGAAATTTGATGATAAATAAGACTGTTGATAAAATATTATGAGTGTGGTCATTTGAGTGTTATTGTTGGTAGTCTAGATCTAAAGCAAATCTAGAGTTTCTAAAGAATTTCTTTGAGTATTATTAGTATATTACCAAATAGATATATTTTAGAGTATGCTGTTAAACTTCGCTTTAAATATTGAAAATACTTTTGTGTTATTTAGAAAAAGAGTGTCTTTTTTATCTGTAATTTTAGTAAGCTTGTCATCAACATAACGGATAAATTTAATCTGTAAAATAAATAATGTATAATTTATTTCATTCTATTTTTGTTATAGTAGTATTTATCGAGTGAATTAAACGTATAGATCAATTTAAAAAGGACGTCTTTGTAAGTAATAAAAAATATTTATTGATACATTTTAACAAGCTACTGTTTAATTATTATGTGTTAGTGACTGTAATAAGTAAAATAGTTGCTTTATCAAACTTCTATAGAAGAAACATATTAATGACATATACATTACTGTGGGAATAATTGGGATATGTTTTTAAGAAAATTGTTTTCTTATCTAGAATTTGCCTCAAACAGGTTGCAACTACATGTTCTTTTAACGCAGGACTGCCCTTGATTAATCTTAACCAATCTGACTACTTGATAATGATATATCGAAAATTTTTCCTTTCATTTACTGTAAGAAGTGATCGGTTATGTGAAAGGTCTGCTTCTGACATGTATTTAAAAAATTGATATTATTCCCAGGAAAAGAGCTAGAATTGTCACTCTTAGTCAACATACCTCCTATGACAGTGAGGGATATTGCTACAGCTGTTCAGAGTTCAAAAATTCTGTGTTTCTAGAATTTTTAATCAGCAAAATTATTTTTGGATAGTGTTTCCAAGACGAAAGAGTAAATGTAGATGCAAACGCAAGACCACAATTCGAACGGACAAATTTCGTGTACGAAATAGTAAAATGCAATTTCACCAAACAATACAAATCTTCAGAGAAAATTACTAGCTGTTGGTTCGAGCGTGGATCCATCGACAATAGGTGAAGAATTATTAAAGCTGAGAGATTAGTAAGAATACGAATCAGAAGACACTAACACCTAAAAGGAAGAAAAAACGTTTAAATTGGGCCAGGAAATGCGAATCCTGGACTTCACAAGGCTTATAAAAGACTGTATAAAGTGACGAAATGCATTTTTTGCGCAAGAATTTTTCCCAAGATTTGTTAGATGAAGTGGTGGAGAAGACATAAGGGAACAATATCTTATAAAAACAGCTAAGCTCCTTCCAAAATAGATGCTTTGGGTTTATTTTGCGTCTGGAGGATATTTTATCTCCATACGAATCGAAGGAATCACGAAATATGCAAAATACATTTCTATAACATAAAGAAAAATTGCCCCTATAATGCTCGCTAGTAATGTTGGTTTTTAACAAGATAAAATGTTTCTAAGGAAGCGAAGAAGTTTTTTTTTCAAGAAGATAAAATAATGGTTTTGGAATGACCCTGGTGTAAACTCTATTAAAAATTTGTGAGCATCGTAAAGAGACGTTTGTAAAATAGACTACTCAACGAAAAAACTGTGATAGAAAATGTTATAAAAATTTCGTTTCTCGAAAAAGATCATATATTTTTGACTTCGTCATCACGAAACCAAATTTTCATAACCATTGTTTTTGTTAAAATTTTCTGGGATCTGTGATAAACTGTGATAGGATCTTATTCAAACTTAAGAAGGAAAAATTCCTTTTTAAATTGCATACTGCAAATGTAAGTTAACTTATACCAATTCAATAATATTTGTGAAACTTTTTGTGTTTGTCCCAATTAATTTGGACACAGTAGTTTAAAACTATTTAAAATAAAAATTGTAAGAAAGTTCAATTTATTAAATAGTTTACATAATTAAAAAAATTTCAAATAGAATTATGTTTAAATAAGTTAAAGAATAATGAAAGACTATTTAATGATCATTTCAAGTTTTATATGGTTTTATCATTAAAAATTTGTAAATAGTTGACGCATTTTAAAATTACCTTTAAATATGCTTAAATATTTGTATTACCAGTAATAGTTGTAAATAGTAAATAAAAGATAATTCTAACTTTATTATTTATTTTCTAATTCTCTGAATATGCAAATTTCCTTTCATTGACAAAATGATAATTAAATAGACATCCTTTTATTTTTATACAGAAATTTATTTTTAAAACAAAGTTTAGAAAATGGTTAGTTTACATTTAACAACTTTCCTGTAAATGTATGTTTAATTATAATAAACTTCGTCGAAACATTTGAGAATTTTGCCAAAAACTGGTATAGTTAATTCATCCGACATGAGAGGAGCTTGGCGCTTGGGACGAGCAACCCTCGTGGACAGATATCTGCCAAGCTTCACCACTGGCTCCATGTCAGAGGAAACCTCTTTGGCCACATCTGCCAAAGAAACGATGCTGATGTGGGTGCTGTTAGACATTTCCCAAGATTGCTTCACCTTTTTCGCCAGCTTCATGTACAACTTATTCGCATATGCGTAAGACTTTTTAAGCTGAGGTACAACTTTCTCCTTGTAGAATGGAACGACATCTTCTTTCCACTCTCGAACGATTGGTACGTAATTTTCTTTGATCTGCTCATAAACAGTTGGAGCAAGTTCATTTGCACTCTGTTTCACGAGATCTTTTATTTCAGTGTACAGTTGTTTCAAACCTTCTCTTACTTCAGCAATTGATATGGAGTGGACTACTGCTTCTTCTGATCGCTTGCGTCTATGGTGATGATGATGATCTGTTTCAACGCAATTTACAGAAGAAGAATCTTTGCACGAACTTGTTTGTTGATCGAATGCTTGTCCAGATGGACATGTGAGTGTTGCCATTTCACCATCATTGCAGTAATGATAGACCTGCGAAATGAAATTAATATTTAAAATGCGCTATTATAATTCATAAAAAATTTATTAATATTTCACTTAAATTAAATGGGAGAATTAAGCAAAATGGAGAAAATATTCTTTTATGGATTTGAAACCAGCCATGCATAATTACATCAAATCTATGAAAATATGCCAATTTAACATTTTCGGTTTCATGAACATTTATAAAGGAAATTATCTGTGATAAAATTAACTAAGTTTAGTTTTCTATCGTCATCAATTGCTAGCTGTATTAATTTTTCTTATTTTTATAACTTTGTATCAATTATCTACATTCTTCTTTTATCTTATTTTTAAAAATTTTAAGGAAATTTTTAATGGGGAAAATATTTAAAAGATATAAATAATTGTCAAATATCAGATTTTAATTTGGATTTCAGATAATAATAAAATAGTTGGCAATTAACCAATATCAGGTAATCATCGTTAGTGGGATAAGCCTTGAGCATTCAAATTCTATATTTGATATATAACTTAAAAAAGCGGCGTACATTTCTTACAAGTGCAAGAATATATATCGGGACAAATATTTTAGATATTTTTTATCCAATATAAATAGCTATGTAATTTTAAAAATGAGTTTCCTTATAAACTTAAAAAAAGTTTTTTAGTTTTTATAATTTATAAAAATGCATGTTGAAAAAAGCAATATTGTGATAATATGTAAATGTTTTTGCTTTGACAGATAAAAAACATCAGCAAATATAATATTTCAGGAGGTCCCGGGCTACAACCACAAACGGGAATTAGATATTCTTGCAACATAACCTTGAATAAACAGTACAGCTATTGTCAACATTACATCTTTATCAGAATGACTCCCCCCTCCCAGGAGGCACGATACGCTGGCAAACTTAATTTAAATTTCAAATTCTTTTAAAGAAGAATTTCTTCTAATCCAGATTTCCAATAACTTCAATTGTTCATTATCTAAAAGGTTATTATTTTAAAATTAAATAAAAACACATTAAAACAAAGTTTATTTCAATTACTTTGACACTAAACTTGAATAGATACTTTGTAAACTCAAGTGCTGCATATTGTGGGTTAGCTGAACTATCGATTAGAGAAATGCATTTCTAGAGACCATCCCCCATTTTAATTTCGGTTCTGAGGACCGTAATAATTGGGTGTAAAAGAAGAAATTTCCAAAATTCAATCTAGTAATTTTTATAAATGCCATCGGGATTTAAATAACATTCGACTTGTAATACAAAAAGCAATTTATTGGAATAAATAATTTTCGTTAGTTTAAATATGATTAAAATGTTCACTTGTAATGGAACATTGAGATGGGGAGTAACAATCTGGCATTTGTAAATAAAACAATGCTCATTCCATTATTACACTTAATTCTCAATAACATTTGCAAAGATTGGATTTTTTGTGGCTTACAGTCAGGATTTAATAGAAGAGTCATGAGCCATGCGGAAAAAGTAACTCCTGCCACAGTAGAATAGCATAGATTTAACTAGTCACTAGCTGTATTTATGGCCAAAATAAAATCTATAAAGAAGAAAAAATGATGTTGTTTATCAAAGGTGTTTTAGGGATTTTCTGAAAAATGAATTTGTTTAATTTTTAGTAGTTTATGTTTTTTTAATTTTTTTAAATGAAATTCATAATAATTATGCAAATGTTGTGTTACATTATGATAGTTTGAATTATTATTAAAGCACAACATACCTTAAAAGGATTGGAAAGGAATAAAAAATCTTGTTTTTCCTTGGGTCTAAAGTTGTGAAATATGTGAATAAATTAAATTTTGTAAATTATGTGAGTTTTACACAATGACGATTTACTTGTTCATAACTTTTATTTTATTTAGAAGAATAAGTTAAAAGGCATTTGTAAAACTAAAATAAGACAGGAAGACAATTATGTTTAATTTGATATAAAGTTTATAATTTTTTCAGTAAAAGAATAAGATTATTTAAATTTATAAAATGATTGCTTATAATAAATGACTGAAAATAAAATAAAAAATAAATGTGTATCGATAAAAAATATAATATCAACAAAAATCAACAAAAATTATATAAATAAAGCAGTCTGCCTTAGAAGAAAAAATAAGCAATTAAAAAATCTGCCTCACTAACTGAATTCATAATATATGCGAATATGTAGCGAAAAAAATGAACATAACATTTACGCTTTTATTTTTAAAGATATTAAATATTAAAAAGTCAATTAAAGTCAATAATTAAAAGTCAATTTTTACTCGAAGTAAGAAGTTTTAACACTTTTGCAAGTTTTGTCTTTTAGATTTCGAAATAAAGTATTATAAAAGTGGTACATTAAATGCTTATATAATCAAGAAGTTTACAAGAGAAAAAGGAAGATAATTAAGATTCCTAAATAAGATTCATAAAAATTAGGTTTTTGTTGTTGTCGTGTGCCAGCTAGGCTGGCAATATAGGGTGCGCTGCTCCACTTATAAAAATTAGATAGTTAAAGGAATTGCAAATAAATGTTTCCACAAAAATTACTTTCAAAATCTTTGGAAACAAAATGCATTCTTAACAATTTGAATTTTTCACAATGTTTAGAAACTTAATACTTAACATATTTAAATATTTTTTGCTTAAAGAATTTTACCGATGAATATCTCGCATTCTTTGATTATATATTCTTTACGATATATGTATGAGAATTCGTTAAAATAAATTTCTTTAAAAATATAATCATAAATCATGTAATTTATTTATAATTAAATCATATATTTTTTACAGTAATTATACTTGATTTTTGAAATAATGAGCAATTTTAGAAAATTCATTAAATATGATATTGCTATATATCATTTATTAACGACTAAATAATATGTGGATAGCAGCAATTCCTAATTCTATTGGAGTTCCACCAGTTTGGTTGGAAGCTGCTGCAACAATTAACGTGCAGGAGGAAAAATTATAAAAACAACAGAAATTAATTAAGTGCAAAATAATTGGAAAGAAATTTAAAAGATTAAAATACAACTGAAAGTTACATTACAGGAATGGAACACATAATTATATGATTCAGCACGTCAAATAACAATAAGGATAAATATTGCAGCTTCTATAAAACAGGTTTAAAGTTGAGGACTATACACATGTAATTCCACAATTTAGAAGAGATCATATTCAATGATAATTAACTATTGAAGAATGCAAAGGAAAAGTTCTTTGGAATAGAGAGAGAGAGAGAGAGAGTTTAGAATTTTAACAAGGAGTGCGACTAAACAGTATTTAACGAAAGACCACTAAACGACAGCACATGTGCAGTAAAAATTAGAAATGGGTGTTTAAATTTAAAGGAAATAAATACATAGCTTTAATTATATTTGTTTATTTTTTTCACTTAATGAATATTTTACTTTCTTATAGTAAATAATTAAGTAAATTTTAAAGACATTTGTTATAATCACGTAACTCCCAACATCTAAGACTACAATTTTTATTTTAAAAATGATAAACAATTTTTTTGAGAAGAATTTTTTTGAGAACTTTTTGAGAGACAAGTTAATTAAGCAAGTGCTAAAAGTTTTTTATATTATATAATAAAATTAATCAAATGCAATTTATTGTTATGATAATTTTAATGAAAAACTAAATAATTTATATTTGGAATAAGCCCATGAAATCTCATTAGAGTTATTTAATCACAATTGCATAACTAATGCATTGCCTTTGTATCATTAAATTGTTTCATCACTTTTAGATTTTCTATTTTTTTATCATGCTCCAAATTTTATAAATTTAACTTAGACATGTCCTTAAAACACGACGGTAAATGTATGTTGAGTACAATTTGACTTTTAAGTTTATTTATGAGAATGTCTGTGAAGCACAAAACGGGTGCTTTCTACATACCTGACACCCTGTCGAGACATCCGCATGATAATATGAACTCTGCCCACTGCGGCAACTGTAACCGTAGACAGCTGTTGTACAGACAAGACTTAGCAACAGAAAAGGAAAAGAATCCATGGTATAATCTGCAAACAAATCAATTCAATCACAGTTCAATTGATATTTTACATTAGTAGTATATTTTAATCAATAAAATTGAGAAGAAAAAGTTTCAAAAATATATTTCGAATTATTAAATTTTATATGAATAAATAAATATATGTAATAAAAACTATAATAAGAAATTCATATACGTATATAATTGCAGTAAATATTAAGTATTTTGAAGTATATCTCTCTGTCTATTCCACTTTTACTACTGTATCTTATAAACGAGTAAGGAAATAGTAAAACTAAGTATGATTTCTAGTAAAGAGAAAACATTTTAAACTATTTATAATCCACTATATCATAATAAAAGCTAAACTAGAAAATAACTCTGTAACCAATTTGCAGATAATACTGTTTTATAAAATCTTGAAAATACAATAATAGATTTATATACTTTTAAATATTAAAAATTAACTTTGGAATTAGAAAAATTCTAGTTAACGCCTAAAACATTCCTAAAAGTTATTGAGATTAAAATTATCTAAGAAATTTTAGGAACATATTAGGAAATTGAAAGAAAGTAAAATTTAGACGATAACTGTATAATTTTTCCCTACTATAATAAAATAAGATTTTCAGAGAAATTATAAAATTTCAGTTAATTTTAAGAAATAAGAAAAAAATGTATTCCCTTTGAAGAAGAATTACTGATAATATTTTCAAAATTTTCACATTAATAATAAATATTTTCAAATAAAAAAATAAAAATTAACTTTTTATTTGAAATTATTTATTATTAATGTGAAAATTATTTAATATGTTATTTGTTATTTTTATAAAATAGTTAAATTCATACTGATAATAATACAGTAAATTGAAAAAAATCTAACGAGTAAAAAAATTCATTTCTCGGTCAAAAGCAATATACTACTACATAAGAAAAAGAAATAAAAAGAAAATGTTTATTGGTACTAGAGTATTAACAGTTAACAATACATACCAAATTACTTAGACTTTAACCAATAAATGAAATACTTTCTTTAGAGAGAACCAGCAAGCAAGTGTTGGGCTACTCAAAAATCGGACCTTATTTATTTTGGCTTCTATCATTGAGATCAAAACAAAAATAGGAATATTTCAACGATATTTTTTTCGGAAAGATACTGGAAGGTCAAACTAAAGTCATTGGTCATCTAGTTTGGACATATATATTGCCACAGAGAGATAGAAGATTCTTCTTGTTTACAAAATGATGAAACTAAATGAGGAATTTCCGTTTCTAGTGAAAAAAAATCTATGGTATCTACGTGTTTTTGTGATAAAATAAGAAAACATAAAGACAGCTTTTGAAAACAATTGTATTCCTTTATTAAAGTATTAAGTCAAAATACAAAAAATGTAAAATAAGTGGATTTCTATTTTATTAAATTAGTATACTTGAATCAAAGTACTAAGATTCCTGACGTTAACATAAAATTTCCATTATTTTTAACATTATTTGAATTCAAAAAAATAAATTTAGTAGTATTTTGAGATTTTAATATTCTTAACTTAAAATTAAACTTAATTAAGAACTTATAATAAAAGCTGAATTTGATTGTTGATTAAAATGTGTACATAATCTTTGTTCAAAAAGTAAGAGAATTAACTTTTAAGCTCAGTATTCATAAAAACAATTATAAAATATTTTAGGTCAAATAAGGATTAAGGTGACTGGTACTAAATTCACAAACTTCCTGTAATATTTGCTTATGAAAATAGGTTTGTATCTCAAACTAAACTCATTAAAATTCCTAAATATCAAATGCGATTTACATATCCATTATTTAAAATAAAATTTTGTAAACTCGTTTTTAGTGGAAAATGTATGATTTGAATTATTTGATTCTAGAAAGAGTGTAAAAGTAAAGAAAATCAAAATACGTGAGTTAGAATTTCAGTACATTTCTTGGTAGATTTCAATATTATATGCCTTTAATTAAAAATTGTTAAGCATGTTAGCTACATATTTAACTATAACATTAAACAAAATTGAAAAAAAAACCTGATAAAATATAATAAGATATAGATTTAATTGACAAAATATATAAATGTGGGTTCTTTAAATTTAATTTTCAGTAATTGCAGTTGTTAAAGATTGAGGGTGTCTGCTACATTTTTTGTATTTGAATCTAAAATCTATCTTTTGAGTATAAAATATTAAAAATTGTGTCTAGTTCTAAATATTGCCAAATTTTTAATGCCATTTAAACAAAATGTCTTGTCGCTTATGACCCTTGGGAAAGCCAAGCTGGCTATACCATTGGCTATGCGAATTTATGTCAGTAGGGTGCGTCTTTCGTTTAACCAGAGCACCACAAAGGTAAAATTACGACTTTACTCTAAACTCCTACGATAGATGGCACTACCAGAGAACCTACTCTTTCAATTTTGACATTGATCTGTTGGAGGAGAAAAGAGCAAAATGTTACATGATATTGCCAAATGGATGTGTTTCGATTTTCTTTGCAAGAGATACTGAGTTCAATTCAAGCTACGGCTGTAGATACGTTAGGATTATTACGAATAATCAAGTCAATTTATAGAATCAAATTTAACTAACACTTATTTGTAACAAACGACTGGAAATGCGCGAACTACAATATTGAAATATGAAGCATAATAATTTCGCGTATTAACTTAAGTTATTTTTTATAATACAATTCCACATGAATAAAAAGATTTTATTAATTTAAAATATATAGTTTACAATAACAAAAATTTACAAATAGTTAGTAATAAAAAAATTCTAATTATTGTGCGAATTTTGGGAAAATTTTGTTCTTGTTCTGTTCCGTAATTAATTTAAATTATTTAACTGTGTTGAGAATTTCAATATTTAGCATCTTTGTAATAAAAAATTTTATCACAATTAATTTAAGAAATTTAAGGTTTGTTTTAGTATTATTTTTATAAGCATTTTGATTCGTACGAACTTATCCCGTTCAAGAGAAGCAGAGCTGGAAGATCACATTTTAAGAATTTATTATACATGTATTAATAGTTTAATAAAGGTCATTCAGGAATTGTTTTTGTGATGTGCTTCATGATAAATGGGAAACTTGTGTTATAACTTACCACAAATAGGAAAATAATCGAAGAATTTATTGAAACTAAAATTATGAATCAAATTCTTTGTAAAAAAAGATTCAATATTAATTTAGGTAAAAAAGGAAAACAAATAAATCGAACAAAAATATATGTTATTTCCTTGGAGATAATAGCTTTGAATCTTGTTCCATTAAAAAGCGTTACAAATGGATCATTATTGTTCAATAAGGAATGTCAGCATCCAACAGTCATGTCAATCATTGTTCATAAAATATTTATATTGAATTTAATATTGCTTAGATAATAAGATTTTACTTTAAAGGTGGCTTAAAATTACATTTTCTACAAATATTTTTCAGTGATAAATATAGAAAATTACATTTTTTATAACTATCACGGAAAATCACCGAATCATCACGGAATAAAAATTGCTGCAAGATTTACTTTGATATTTTTTACAATTTAACCACAAGCTGAATAAATTTATTTATAAAAAAATTTGTTTAAGTTACTAGTTCATTCAATATATTTTCATTGGTATCATTATAAATATTTGCGGAATTTATTGAAAAAAATATACTTTTTTTAATTCTCTATTATTCTAAATACAATTTTTTTATGAATGAAGCTTTCAGGACACAATATAATTAAAAGTATGAAAATGTATGAAAGATATTTTTCTTAACTGTAATAAAACTCCAGGTTTAAAAGTGCATATATGATGTTTAATAAGCTTAAAAGAATCTTTAGTTTGACTGTATATTAAAGATATTTCTTTAAACATTATAAAATTACAAGCTTGAGAAAAACGAGTGTACAATTTATCTTAAATTAAGAAATGTATCATTTGCCTTAATTTAAATTTATGTAGGTCATATGCTTCCACTGATGAAATAAATGGATTTATATAGTCTTTACTTGTGAAAAAATTGTAAATTAAAGTAATATAATGTAATGATTCTTCAGTATATTTTGTTTCAATGACAATTGTAATTCACTTATTTTACACTCAAAAAGAATAATACAAAGACTTTTATTTTTACTACGTATTCGAAAAATAAAAAATAACTAAGAATAAACTGATGTATAGCTAACCAAAACAGTTAATACTTTTACGTTCGTATTATTAATTGCAGTTGTGAATAAATATTAATATTTCTTAGTTTCCTTTTCTTGCTCTGAAACTTTCAGAATACATTTAGTAATATATATATATATATATATATATATATATATATATATATATATATATATATATATATATATATATATATATATATATGATATATATATATATATATATATATATATATATATATATATATATATATATATATATATATATATATATATATATATATATATATATATATATATAATATATATATATATATATATATATATATATATATATATATATATATATATATATATATATATATATATATATATATATATATATATATATATATATACGTGTTCTTCATTTCTTTACAAATTTTTCAGTACATATTTCCCTTAAAAATAGTTAAGTTATAAAGTAAGTAATTTCTAAAATGTATTTTCAATTATTATGTAAGGGATAGTTGCCAAAATATGTTCACTTTTTACAGCTTGAAATCTATTGCCATAATATTAAACGTTCTTTTGTATGCACACGTTGATGATAACAAATAGCTTTACAGTTAAAATTTAATTAAATATTTATTTAAAAAGCAATGTATCATAATAAATTAAATGTTTTTATAATCGTTTTTCTTAACGTAATTACATTTTTAAATTGTCTGCATCATTCCAGAAAATGTTTTACATGGGCTGTTTAAAATTTGAACAATAATATAATTTAATTCTGCTAAATAGGAAGAAAAATAAATTTTACTACTTTTAAAATTTATAATAACGAAAATATGCTTTACTTTTGTGTCTAGAGATATATCTACATAATAAACTCTGATACACATTAATTAAAAACTGACGTTTTGTTCGCGTTTGACTTGAGAACGACTATATGGAATTAAGTGATAGATGTATGAGAGTGATAGATTTTGAATAGCTTAAAAAATATTAAATTACCTTTGGAATATGTTAATTATAGTTTGCCCTTAACTTGGAACAAAATTAATGTTAATTTGAGTACCATAAATTAATCAATGTAACATTCAGCTCTGAGACTTATCTCACTAAAAAAAAGTGCGTGTTTTTTTTTTATTTAATCCTCTATACATACATCTTAGAATTAAAAAAATTATCATTGAATTCAACTACATTTTGCATCACCACTTTTTATTTAAAGAAAATACTGATATTTACTATTTATTAATATATTTTGCAAAAATATTTTCTTCTTTCCCATTGCATCACAAGTCGGGATGGACCCTAGAAGAGCAAACAGATTTGAGCATGTATTAACCATTATAATATAAAAGATTTTAAAGCCTCATAACATCATTTAATTTTTTTAGTTATACTGTACGTAAGACTTTATTTCATTGTGCAAAAACCAATTTTACTGCTTGTTAGTAAAACTATTTTGTAATGTAAGCAATTTCATAATAATTAAATAAAATGAATTTCAAGTCAAAATTGAGACTTGAATTAGAAGTTTTTTTTTTCAACAACTGGATGCTTATTTCGGTTTGCTATATGTATAAAATATTTAAAGTAAGTTTTGCTGCTGTTATTTTATTGAATTATATTAATATCCCACTTTCCTGTTTCTAATAAGGCTTTATATAGCTAAAAATTTTAAAGTTCTAAAAAATATTCCTAAAAATAATTGGATGTAAATAAGATATTTGTTTGTCCAGGTGTAAAGTGATGTAACTGAAATGCAGCGAAATTAGTACATGCAGCAAGTTTCTCTATGAAATCAGATTACGGACTTTTTCCAGCATTTCTAATCACAATCGATACAAGTTTTGATTCAATATTAAACTAATTCAAATTTATATCAAACTAAGTAATCAAAATAATAGCAATCATCATAAAACATGTTTGTTGATAAACACAAAAGAAGAATTGAAGCGCCTTTGAGTAAATGAGTAATCTTATCACTGAATAGGAGAATAAAATTGCAGTGAACAACCGACTAAATATATTGCAATCTACAACACGTTAAAATTTAGGAATTTTCGAGAAAATTTTAGAAATTTAAATTTTTTCGCGTGAAAGAATTAAGGGTTTAGTAAATATTTACTTTACTGTTGATCAGATGTTGATTCTGATTAAAAAATATCAGAGTGAAAATATATCCACATTAAGAAACAAATAAACCAGTCAATAAAACCACACACACATGTATGCATAAACATATATATATATATATGAATATATGAATATATATATATATATATAACATATATGTATATATATATATATATAAAGTTTTCTCTAATCCTCACTTCACAATAGAAAACGTTATGAGCTTGAATAAAATAACTGCAAATTTGATCTCGACAATACGAAAAATACAGTAATCCCCCGTAAAACACGGTATAGTAGTTCCACTTTATTAGGAAGACGCGTTGTACGAGCATTCTCGTAAAACGCTTTCGTATGACCTCGCATAACGCGTTACGCACAAACGATTTAGTTTAACTCATCAAAGGTGGTTTAATTCGAATGCGTGAATTTTGTGTTTAACTGAAATCAAATTAAGAACATTTTGGAAAAAAAAAAAACATGTGGAAATGTAAAAATAGTTAATTCCAAGTAAATCCAATGTAATTCCAAAAACATTTTTATTATATGTTTATTCGCTGTGGGAGCTATCTGAAATAACTTTCCAGTGTGACGTCTTTTTTTGCAGAATGTTCAAAATTCAATAATTTAATTTAATTTAATTTAATAAGAACCAACTGACACAATGTGTAAACGTTCATTAAATTGATTTTGAATTGTACAAATCCCTGTAAATTTCGCAATACAGAAATTTAATGTAAGGAATTTATACGTTAAATGGGGGGAACACGTATTATACGAGGAGCGTGAAATCACGTAATAGGAAAACGCGTTATAAAAGTACCGTGTTATGGGGGTGGGATTACTGTAATAGATTTGACAATAAGGCCAATTAATCTTTATAATTTTTAAATATCGCTTGTTTTCATGGACATCCAAAGTTGAACAAATGAAAAGATAAAAGGAAATAGTAATCTTGCACTCAAAAAGATAAATAGGTGCATTTTGCTATTAAATTTACCATTTTAGCGTCATTAAAAGTATCACCAATTTAGCCTAAAACTATGAATTCGGTGAAACTTCAGTTACTTTTGCAATTATATTTTTACCATTTTCCATACTTTTTTGCTCACACTCTAATATTACTGAACTGTCAAAGGCCCTTAATTTTAACCAAATCGTTGTTCTTTTCCTTAATAGATACGATATTGCGAAAATAACACTGGATTTTATATATAAGGTGAAGAGAACCTAAAAATAGTATACTTTTTTCTTTGATAAGACATGTTTTTTACCTTATTGAATATAAATTTATATAATTGTATACATAGAACAAATGATTTTCAAAGATGATTTTTATCGAAGATGTTTACTACTGGTGAGGTCTCGGCGATTTCTCATTTGAATTTAATTTCGGTAAATTTTTCATGTTTTGTCATTTATAAGTAACAATAATATGAAACTCGGTCACCTTTCAAGTTTCTTATTTGTTTATTTAAATGAATAAGATTTTGTTTGTAAAATATAGCTTACAGAATAATTTTCTACAATACTAAATGTAAATTTCACTAGAAATGCCGATTACAAATATTTTATATAAATATGTTTTGTTTGTAATTTGCTTAGAAAACCCAATTTAAATTTAACTAAATTATTGTATAAATTTATAATGTAAGAACAATCTAGAGAAGTTTGAAATTATTTTAGTAGATTTGTTATTATGAGATACGATTTTTAAATTATTATAAGTATCATATTGTCATAATAATATAATAAGAACTTTCAACAAATTATAAATAAAAAATATTCTTTATATTGTAAAAAAATATAAATAGATTAAATTACTCATTAATATAGATTATTGGAAAGTTATTACATCCAAACTACATAAATTAAACTTTCAATTAATTAATGTAAATAACAACTGTTTTACTTAATGTATAAATTTACTTACTCATTATAATATTTTTATTAATCACTCAATTTCTATAATAACTTTTTTTAAAAAATGTAAAGTTGAAATATATTAATTTTTCCCTTAAAATTTGTTTTAATGGATTTTTAATGAAATAAAGTTAAAATTATAAAAGTATAATTGAGCTTATATTTCACTTTAGAAAGCCTTCATTTTACTTATTAAAGCTTTTAGCATTACAACAAAGTTCAGAATAAACTTTGATTTAAGTTTACAAAAAAAAAATGAACGCTATCCTATATTATTATGCATAATCATCAATTCATTTTTTCGTTTTATTGTTTATTCTTAATATTCCTTATTACCTGCAAATAAAGAAGGATATTTTAAATATTATCGCAAAATATCACCCATAATCATCTATTCATATGCAACAGAAATTTAAATAAAGACTACTTTTTATGCATCATAATCAATATTCAAATATATGTAATAATTTTTTTAATTATAATAAGCTTTAATTGGAAAATTTTCAATTTATTATTCAAGGTACCAAATATTCTCTTTAATGCAACTTTTTCTAATGCTATATCAGTTTTATTTATGTTGGCTAATTGGAACAATTTCGGTATTACTGGGAGGAATTATTGACACTTTCACACACTATGGGGCAATCTGTGACCATTTACTCTGTAAACATTTGATCCTTAAGCTGGTGTCACATTTTAATTTAACAATGGGTTATTCGGAGAAGACTCCAAAAATTGCTTGGCATCGACAGAAATATCATTTTACCAGAAGGATATTGCAACCGTTCTCTCTTCTTCAAGTAATCAGACATCTTTAGTAAATATGATGACGGACCATTGACTGGGTCAGTATAGAACTCTCTAGCTTCTAGTTTCAAGAACAAATCCTCAAAATCAATTCATCATCAAATATCAAAATGTGTTCTGATAGGTTGGATTAAATACATTTGTCAAAATAAAAAAAATACAAGTTGATTACTAATATTACATCTAATATATATTTATTATATTCAAATTATTTTATTACATTTATTTTTCAAATTAAAATGGAAACAGCATTTAGACATTTTTGAAAAAAAGGGATAAATTATGAAATATTCGGCTCTAGTAAAAACCTCTAAACAAAAGTTTCAAGTTTGAATTCACATCTAAGAATTAAAATAAAATGATGCCTACTAATTTCTTTATAAATACAAGGGTATATTCTGGTAATATGTGGTAGCTTTATTGACGCTTTGTATAAGTCTTGTATATTTTGAAGTGGTTTAAATTGGTTAAACCCATAAATCCATTTGAATTAGTTAAATCCATTTAAACTAATTACAGAAAAATAGATGCTAAATACAAGGAATGTTGAATATTAAATCTTTAGGGAATTATTTTTTGGATAGCAATAAAAGAAGATTATTACAAAATACCGGATGAGACGTGTATTTTGATCAGTGGATGATAGATTATATGTTGACAGTGATTTTTCATACTAGTTAGTCATATTTTTCACATTTCATTTCAGAACTTGTGATAGTATTTAATTTGACATGATATTTTTAAATAATATTTATAACTGCCTCAATATTGGTTAAAATTATCAATTTTTAGAGTTATACTAATGATTTTTCTAGTGTAAATTGGAAGTTTAGATGTTACTAAACAACAAACAATTAATAGAAAATCTAATTAATAGAAACATTTTATAAGCTATTTTTTGACTAATTCTGAAAATAATTTGATTGTATTTCATGCATAAGCAAAAATAGCTCTGTACAATTGTAAAGTATAAATTAATTTATTTTTCAAGAATCAAAATTATGTCCATTATTAAGCATTAAGAGTGGTAACCAAATAATAAAAATGCCACCTTATATTTGAAAATTTATTATGTTGCGAATTTTATTTTATTCTAATGGATTTTGTTAACTTTAATTTAGTACAAAAAATTATTTGTAAATAGATGAATTGGAATATTATCTTGACAATAATGGATAAAATCCAATGAAATATTGTATATTAAATCTAACTTAAAATGATTTTTATTTATGTAGTAATTACCTATAATTATACTATAATTTTAAAAAGAGAACATTTGGTATGTATAAGTAAAATGTAAGAAATTTTAAGATGCAAGTTAATTGTATATTTTAGGATAAATATTATTGAAAAAAACTCTCATGTCTTGTCTTGTTTGAAATTTTATTTTAGATTATATTTATAAGAATAAATTACACATAAATCAAATTTTTGCCCTGTTTTTAGGCACTGCGTATACTTCTCGGTCAGATTCAAATACAGTTCTTAAAATTAAAGAGCTTGGATTATATGCCCAACTTATCAAAGGATTGGAAGATTGGCTCAGATATTGCATAAACAGTTGAAATGCAGCGCCTTCGATAGGTAACAAATCTTTTTCGATTTCATTAAATGCGTAAACTTTGGGTTTACCACTGCCAAAAGACGTCAGAAATCCACCTCCATGTTTCTTGAAGAACTCAACTGATTTGTCAACGAGAATTTCCATCTGAAGTGATGACCCATTCTGGAATCTCTCAATCGTGTCCACTACGATGTCAATGTTATCTCCAGCTCTGTAGAAAAAATTGCGTCCATGCTTTAAAATCAATTTCTTTACTAGAGGTTTGATTTCTCGAATTTTTTTCCCTGTTGCTATGAGAAGTTCCTTCGAAATCGCAATGCGTGTTCCATTTGGGGTGTTCCAGGATTGCTGTCTTAAAAGGTCAGACATTAGTGGAGCATAGGCTGCTTTTAAGTCCCATAAAATTCTCTTAAGGTAAAATCTGGTCTCGGGATCACCGGCCATCTCAAAAATTGTTGGTAAGACGATTTTAGTTGTCAATGTGTTTGCTTCAAAGGTGAAAAAATTTCTTAACCCCTGCATAACTTTTGAGAAAAATGGTTCCATGAAGTCTCTAAGCACCGCAGATGCTTGGCGTTTTCCTCTCTTCAAGATCCGCATTATGGATGGGGTTTCTGTGCACGCAACTCCTGAATTAATTGTGCATTGATTATGGAAAGAATCATACACCATTCCAATGGGGCAGTATTTTTCAATTAATTCCCCATCATCGCATAAATAATATACCTGAAAGAGAAAAAATACAAGTTAGTTTAATTATAAACTAACAAACATAATAATTGTTAAATACTAATGATGCAACTTATTTTACGATATATTTAAATTAAACATAAGGAGGCCTTGCTGGCAGCGAATGGTTTGCACACTGCCATCTTGTGCAAAGAATTCGTGGTCAGAAATCCCATCTCAAGCTTGAATATTTGTAGAGGTTCAAAATCCAGTTAAAACTCTAGGCCATAATCTATTTATCCTTTGGTGAAGAAGTACCACTGACTGAGAAACTCAACCATTCTAAAGAACTGCATGTAATGGAATATTCACCATTGACAAAATCATAAGTAATGTATATTGAGACATACGAGTTAAGAATGCTCTATAAAAATAAGGTGGAAGCGTTATCGTTAAAATGAATGCTAATTATTGGTTCGCTCGTTGTAAATAGGCAGCACTGAAGTTGTGGTTGTATTGTAATCTAATCTAAATTTAAATGAAAATAGAAGAATTGTCTATAGCTGAAGTAGCAGAAAGATATTAGTCGATATTCTATCATTTTTGGCCAATGTTTCAAATATCGTTGAATTCCGGAAGCTAATATACTGATATTAAATAAAACTACGTGATTTATAAAAATCACATTTTATTCAAACGGCTAGATATCATAATGAGATAAATTATATCACAATTATATGGATCATTTTTAATCCCTTTTTAAGTCCCTTAATTGTGGGAAAGTTTTTCTCTGAATTATTCTGAATAATGAACACTACTATTTAATATTTCAATGTGAATATTTTTCTGTGATTATTATTCAATATCATTTAATTTTTTTGTGACAATCAACGAAGCAAATAAATATAGACATTTTTTATAAACTTGTAAATAAATTTCGTTGCAGATGATTATGATAATTATATATATATATATATATATATATATTCTAGGTTTTGAATATTTTAAATTTCAATAATACTGATTAATTATCTCATTCTCATTTATTATTATTTTAATATGTTACGCTTTTTAAAAAATGTTTGCTGCATTATTAATCTAATTATAGTATACATTAAAATTTAAATGTAGGTAAGAAAAGACCTTTTCCATATGTGAGAAATTTTTATTTGCTTCCTAAATTATTCATGACCAAAAGAAATTACTTTAAAACTTATTATAATTATTATTTTTTATTAATGTATTTATTTCTTATTAGTTTTTAATTGCTTGTTGAGGGACAAATGAAGATACTTTTTAAATGAAGATGTACTTTTTTGTACTTAATTGTTTGCTTATTCATTGTTAAACATTATTAATGCTGCTAATATAATATAAATAAATGTTTAAAAACATTGTTTTGACTTTCCTTTCAAGCATTACATGTTAACTTTTAAAATAAATTTAAAATTTAAATATAGGACAACGATTTTATTGTTTGCCAGGAATTTCATAATTTATATAATTTGTCTTATAGCTAGAAGAGCATTACCATAAATATTTAAAATTTATAATTCAGATTTTAAAGGAGAATATATTTTTCAATTTAGATTTAGTTAAAATGTTTAAATTAGAAGATTCCACATTTTCCCCCATGCTCTGTGTCATAAGATTAAGTAACTTCTCTCTAAGAATATTAACATTCAATATTGACCCATTTTAAATATTTTTGCAACATTAAAATGTGTCTTCATTTTTGCCATTACTTATAGTTATGGTATATCAAAACCCATAAAAGAGGCTGATAAAATGTTTATAAAACATTTCGCGCATACAGTCAATGTGATAACATCCACAGGAAATGAAGGTAATTAATTGAAATATGATTTATATAGAGAATAATAAATTAGGAATTTTTAAATTTACGCTCTCATTAACACGATGCAAAAGCTTTTTAGAAAAGAAAATAAATATTTATATAGTTCTTTTTTCTGTAAATATATAGTGAAATCTTCGGAATGAGTTTACACATGAAAGATAAAAATTAACGACGAGTAATAAAAAAATATTCTTCAGCAATATTTGATAAATTCTATGAGATACTCTATATTTACACTTCAAAATTTATATCGTTAAGCATAAGGCCTACTATTTATTGTTTTAAAATTTCCTTATTCATTGAAATATCCTTCTTTTAGCTTAAATTTCCATTAATGATTTCAGAATCCTTTTAAATATTCATATTTGTTTATGAATAATTTTCAATGTGCTACCTAGAATTTTTACTTTCTATTTTTAAATTTAAACACTTTAGCAAATTTTGGATTTGTCTTTTAAACGTAGCCAACTGATATCCAAAACATTAAACTGCTCCTCACTATCTGTCAGGTAAAATAAGTTTTTTGTGTATCTAGACAATGCCAGTAATGTTGACAACCGTCTGGGCCATCCGAATTGAATTTTTTCTTCCGAAAAAATAACTGAAGTTAACAAATTCATTGGATTGAAGTTCCAAGACTTGTTCTTCGACCCACTGTAGCCGTTGCTCAGTGAGCAAATTTTGGATAATTAATAAGTTAAAGCAAAGTTTAAACTCTTAAATGTTAGTATTTCTTTATTAAGTATTCATTTAAAATGCTGATCATTATAAACTGAAATTGAAAGCACATTAAATATGATTCAACATAAAATTTAAGGCCAATAATAGGATCAATGACATTATAAGTCTTCACATTATATTATGAAGAAAATAAACACAAAACACACTGCCAAAAATTATTTTCAAAATCGCTTCAGAAAGTTTGCAACTATTTTAATTTGTTGCATATTCCTACATATTCCATTTATCAAAGTATATTATGAACCTATATGATTTAGTTTTTTAAATTAATTAATTTCGATTTTATGAAAGTAAATTAACCGATGCTTTATTCATAACATGGTATATTTATTTACATTTTAAGCTCGTCGTGTGAAATGCTCAGTTACTTTGAAAAGAAATTTTCATAAGCAGATCAAACAGACTAGAAGATATAATTTGATTTAACAAACTTTATTGAAAGAAACTGTAAAAACTAATGTGTAAAGTTTGACAAGCATGATTTGTACAAATTAGGGTCTAAATATTGCAATTAAGAAGAACAATCTGAAATCATGATCATAAAGCATGAAATCATGAATCTGAAAGTACAATATTCGGATGAAAACATTAATAGAAAATCAAAATTCAATATTCAAATTCAATAACAAAATTAAACATTTTTCAGTATTTTACACGATAAAATAAAAAGAATTCTTATATTTTTTATTCTTGTGAAAGCAAAGATCCAATTGATATAAGTGTTCCACTGGAAATCCTGTAATTAATTTTTAAAACACTTATCTTATGCTGATATTATTTTACCTCTTTATAGTTTCGTTTCAATATTCACTTTCCATTATATGTTGGTACTTAGAATGGGTAATTTTCTTAGAAAATTATGCATTTTAGCAAAAACTAGTTTTTGAATAAAGTCATTCTCTTAGTATAAGATCCATTTTTAAAATGTTGAAGAACTATTTATTAATTTAGTCACAAGCATATTATTAAAATAGTTTAATTACTAAATTAGAACTATAGCTTATTTATTAAACTAAGTAATTTTTTTAAAAAATATTTGATTGTAAAATTAACGAGTTTAAATTGTGTAAATTGGGAATACTCTGTATTAGTATTTGCATTTAGTTCAGTAATTCAAACTCAATTTGCTAAAACTTAAAAATAATAATTATAAAAACATGCAATTAATTTTTTTGAAGATTCTTACAATTTTAGTTAATTTGCAATTTAAGATTAATACATAAAATAAATTTCATGACGCTGCTGATAAAATTTGATTTGTGCTCAACATTTATACTAAGAAAAATTAGGGTAAAATAGTTTCATATTTTTAAATTATTTGTAAAAATAAGTATGATAATAATTTAATTATATATACAATTTATCCACCTCCGAATAAACATTTCTTATCATATACAATATTATATATTTGTTAAACATGTAATTGTGTAATCAATAATTAACAAGAATAAGAAATGTTAAAGTAAACCATTGATATAGAAATTATAAAATTTATCAAAGTGTGTAAGAAAAAAAATCCCATTCACAAATAAATATTTTAGTATGCATTAAATTGTTTCATTATTTACGATATCAGTATGGATACGTTTAATCTACAACATTTTTTGTTATAAATTTTTTTAAATATTTTTATTCAAATAATTAACGTTCCCCTATTGTAATTGTGCATGTTGGAAATAAGCATTATTGATTTATATGTGTAGTTCCTTTTTTTGGCAGATTCATAATATAATAATGACTGTTTAAGAAAATCAGAATTCTTCTTCAATATTTAATTAATAATGATCATATATTGATGAAAAATATTGCTCTCAATATTTTTCATCAATATATGAGCATTATTAATTAAATATCATTCATTATTAAATATCATTTATGATTAAATATCAAATCAATCATAAGACATTTAAAATAGTATCAATTCTCTTGTACAATATCAGATAATATATTTCCCTCAGATATAGTTTACTCCGTATAATTTTTTGTAATTTATAATTCGCATAGTTATTTATGAGTAAAAAATTATGTTCATGAGTTTTTAATTTAAGTAATATTGTAATTTAAGCAAATATTTAAAATGTAATTACTGAACAGGTAGTAAGAATTATTCGGTGTAGTAAGAGCAAACCTAACTGGGTATTGATGAATTATAAAAAAGAAAGAATTTTTGGTCTAATTTAAAATATTTATCTAAGTTGTAGAAAATAATTAATTGAAACTTGTTAAAGAACCGTATTAATATCGCAACTCATGAAAATTTCTACTTTTGAATGTATCTAACTTTTACGAATTTACTTCATAAAATTTCTGGACACAAAATGTTAAATTTAGTGCATATTGGAAATTTTTATTTTATGAAAACATACGTTTTAAACTTTTGTACTGTAAGAGTACAATACGAATGTATTTTTTTCATAATTTCTTGATTAAATATTATACTTGCATCAAAATAATTTTTAACTGTTGTCTTCAATTTTACAATTAATTCAAATAATTACAGTTTCCTTGGGCCGGGTGTCCGTTTTTAAGTCTGACGTCTTGAGCTATATTTGAAACTGCAAATTTAAGATGGTTTTTTAAAAGTACATAATTTTAATGTTTAACGACTTTGCATCTTTTCTAAAGAAGTGGAGAGTGTCTTTGTTAAACACTCTCTTTCACATCGTAATTCATATCGTCGTTTAGTTACAAATATTGAAATTATTGAAGAAGTGTCAAGCACTTACGTATATAGTATATGGCTTACTTACAAAATTAACATTACTATTTACAAATGCTAATAACAATAATATAAGAAACTGATTGTAGAGAAATGTGTGTGATGAATACATTTTACTGATGATAGAAATACATTTTACTAAATTACATTTAAACTATATATGGAATCTTTTAATTGTGAATGTTAACTAAAAATTAAGTATGAAAAGTAATTCTTTCAACAGTGGCAAAAATTTGTTTTATTTCAACAGTGACAAATTGATGTCTAAAACATATTGCAGCTCTGCATAGTTACAAATTATGAACCAAGAATACCTTTTTTACTGGTGAAAGCTAAATTAAATTTACATATAAACCGGTTTTGTAAAATCATAAAAATGTTATGAAACTCTTAGATATGTAAGATTTAATACGCAGACTTTTATTGAAATTATGCTGATATCATTGCAGATTCTTTTCAATATTTTCTTGAAACTAATTTTTGTGTGTATATATAATATATATCATATAATTAGGATATCGTATTTAATGTAATGAATTTGACTCTTAAATAGAAGTAAAGGAGAATCAAATGTAAATATTTTAAAATTTTAATTGTAAAATCACTTGTATAACAATTTAATTAACTTTCATATAAACCGCTTATGAAACAAATTTCTTGCTGTTGAAAGTGGGAAATAGTAAATTTGAATATTTTAAGAAAAATTATAATAAATGAAAAAATAAAAATTATTATGCATGATTAACATTTATTCATTCATTTAAGAAGAAGTATTTCAGAATACAAGTTTTGTTATGAAACTTTTAATAATATTTAAATTTGTTCTTTATTCTAAAAATATTTACCAAAAATTTTGCATTAATCAAAAAATAAAATCCTAGAGAAGGTCTTAAATAAAATTTTCAAAGAACAAAAACATGGCTGGTATTACTGACTAGTTCTATTCAAAAAAAAAAAAAGAAAAACTAACAATCAATATATAATATAGCCTATTAGTTATTTGGGTTTAAGCTTAATGAATACTTAAATAAGTGTTCACTTTATATTATCAGAATTTGCTACCATAAAATTTTTAATCAATTTAATAGTAGTGAAACCAAAATGATAGTTAAAATTGAATTTAAGGATAAATTAAATATATATCATTCTTGCATTTTAGATTTGAACAAATATATATCAAATATACTTATCAAAATATATATATCATATAATTAGAATATTGTCTAATATATAATGAACTTGTTGGCGTCCTAAATGGACGTAAATGTGAATATAAGTATTTTAAAATTTTAATTGTGAAAATATTTTTATAAAATTTTAATTAACTTTACGCAAGTTTCAATAGCAATGAATCTAACATTTTCCCCCTGAAATTGTTTTTGATATAGTCAAACGTCTAATAACAGACATGAAATGATTTTACCCAAAATTAAGATCTTGCGTTAAAAATCTTTGATTTATACAGATTAAAAATTTATATAATATCTAGTTAAATACATTTTTTTAAGCAGGGCTTACATATGGTTAAAATGGAAAGCACCTATCAAAATAGTAAATCAAATTAAAGCCTTACATAATCGTATTTTAAATGGGCTTGAGATAATGTTACATAGAATAAAATACACAACTTTAGACTTTATGCTATTTAAATTTCTCATTTTTTGTAAAATTTTTATCTTAAATAAATGTAATGCTTTATAATAATTTGTAATTGGACTCTTACGTGACATCCTGCGCGTTCATCGTTGAAGAAAAACCGATCGCCTGGTTGGCAGGCTTCTGTAATGGAAGCCAAAGCTGCCACGAGGAAGATGATGCTCCAGTGATTCATGGCTAAGAATCTGAAACAAATAGAAACATAGAATTCATGCAACTATAATACAAAACTAAATAATTAACTTCCAAAGATTTCGAATAGATTAAAGTTAGGGAGTAAATACACCATAAATTCATAATAAATCTAACTCTGAAATTAATATTGATATATTAAGAGAATGGGGTTTCATTATGAATATCAATATCTTTCGTAAATATTTATATTTAATAGAAAAAATGAAAAAACACCTGATTGAATCTCAACACGTAAGTTTGTATAAAATATATTGAACGATTAAATATAATTACTTTTTTTTCTACAATAACTATTAAACCAACGTTACACTATTTACTGGACTGGTTATATAATAAACAAACCATATTATAAATTAAAAATTAGGCTGTTAAATTTATTTCTTATTTTTCATATAAAACGTTAAAATTTTTTAATAAAATTGACTTAATTAAAAGCAATTGGAGGAGGATGAAAAACTAGAGTAACTTACTTCAAATAACTACAATTTAATCGGGGAGTTTGCCTCTAACTTTTTAAAGTCTGGACTCAGTATTTATAGTTTTACAAATTCAGATAACGTACAGTGATAAAATTCCGAGGTGGTATCTTCCTGGTATTCAATGACTATCGGCAAATAAATAACGGGTGAATCTTCCATGAGGCAGCATTGCTGTTTGTTCATTCTTTAATGACTCATTTGAATTTTTCGTGACTGCATACAGGAAAGTGAAATTAATCTTAACTGAAGACTCAGAAATGTTTTCGCTCGTTTCTCAAAGCTTCTTAATCTTCTCATAAAACTTAAATTAGAAAGTATAACTTACAAAGAGTAGTTTATAAACCTCAATTTTAATAAATTTTATTAATTATATAAAAAATTAATAAGTTAAAGATAAATTAGGTACATAGAAAATAGAGTTCAAAAACTTTTTTATGTTTATAATTTCTCTCAGGAATTCAGGCAAGCAAAGAAATGTTAATTTTTCTTCAATAATTTAAGTTTTAGTATATAGTGCTCTAAAAAAGAGTTGAATTTCTTATCTTTAATATAAAATTAGCTATCAAATGGCTTCATAAGTCTTCATAAAATATCAAATGTATGGGTTTTAGTACCAAAACAAACCTGTAAAGTTAACTTGAAATTTCTTTTTAATATATTCTCTTTAAATTGTAGGTGTACAAAAATTTTGCTAAAAAAGGAAAACCAAACTTCCTCATGTTTATGACAAATACTTGGAAAGTTTTTTTTTCTTCGCGTTAACTAGAAGTTACTGCGTTCATATCAAGAATGGTAAAACTCTTTATGCATTTTAACTAAACTACTTTAAATTTTGAAAAAATGTTTACATATACACGAAACTGTATTTCAATGTATACTTTTCTTCAAAACCCTGATTTAAAGTTGGTTAGAAAGTGTTAAATTCTTAAAATCTAATTACTTAATTCTGAATTTAACGCTCGGCTTAGCTTTCAATCTAATGGAGATTGTAACACTTTATCAATGCTTTTGTGATATCTATTCTAGTTTCATTCTTTGAAATTTAAATTAGTATAGAATTAAATAGTTGAAGAATAAATAAAAGGAAATTGTGTTAAATCCAACACTAGGTTTATTAAATGAGCAATAAGATATTTTCTTTTTTTAGTAAAAAAAATATTTCTAAATGAATTTAAGAATTAAAGTTTAGTTTCTAACACAGTATTTGGAAAATTACGTAGCATTAAAAGACTCTCCGGTTTTCTTTTAATAGTTTTATGAAATGTTCAGTACATGAAAAATAAGCTATGAAGTTATGCATGTATTATCATAGAATGGAAGTAAATTCATGATAATACATGCATAAAATCACAGTGATTGTGTGTTTGAAAACTGCTTAAAATTAATTTTTATTAATATAAGGGGTTTTAATAACTAAGAATTTTCAGAGTTAAACATGGATGGAAAATGTCCACTAAAAATCGAAAGTGCAAAAACTAAGTTCTAGTAAATTTATTTGCGCACAAATATAAATGAGAGCAAATCATTAAAGGAAGACTAGTTGACAGTTAGAAAATGTAATCACTTTCAAAATTGGGTACATGATGATAAAAAATGTGCAGTATACTAGATTGTCCGTAAAAGTTGAAGTCTTATAATTCATTATTTAAATTAATGTTGAAGCAATAGTGAAGAATTGATGTATATATTTTTTTCGATGCAAACATTTTTGATGTGGTATTGTATGCAACTTTCTTAACATTATGTTCATGCTTTGGTCCAAAATTACACAATTTATTTACATACTAAATGTATGAAAGTGTCCAAGACACTTCAGAGCTTCGATTGAAGCTTCACTTTGAAAGGGAAAAATTTGAAGTTTTTTTTTAGCACAGAATCATCTCGATTCAATTTGTGGTAAATACAAAAAAAAAAAAAAAAAAATCGCATTGAAATGGTGAAAAATTAATCCGATTTATTATTTTAAACACAAAATAGTTTTGTATTGAAGAGTTCTAGAGTTGTAAGGTTTGGCTTATAAGAAAACAAAAGTATGTGTTGTAAAACCCATAGTAAGAATTTAGGTCAAATGTATTCATGTGTAATAAACAACGCCGCTTTAATTTCATTATTGAAAATTAAGTAATTATTTATTAATTTAATAATTAATTATTTTAATTTCAATAACTTGCAAGTTAAATGAAAATGTCGACTGATTAGATAAATGCATTATATACAAAGGATTATTTGATTAAACAATTATTATATAGATCTCTATAATATTATTTTAAACGCATCTTTTTTTATTTTTTAAATCTTGTATGTTAATTTTTCTTTTGAATTAAAATCTGCAAATTCTAGTATTTATTTAAAATCTTCAAAATATTCTCCTACAAAGAAACAATTCTTGTCTATAAAATAAAATAAAAAAATACTTTTGCAATATGTTTAATATGGACATTCAGTTTCTGTTATTGAGTACTTAAATGTATCGGTCAGCATTGCAGTATTTTCAGATGCCCTTCAACTGTCCTACATATCAGTAGTTGTTATCAATCCTACGGTTATTTATATAATCAAGACTTATCGTGTGACCTTTCACGTATGCCCCATATCTTTGCTTCAATTAAATGAATTTAAACATTCCAGTGATCTTTGTAGTAAATTTAACATTAAATTTTATATTTTACAAATATTCGATTAATTGTTGCCTCTGTCATTTCATACTCATTCTCATAATTTTTTTTTATTTTCTACAGTTTTGGAGATGTAAATTCATTAAAATAGTGCTGTTAAATATTCAGAAATGAAAGTAAATTCTTTTAAAATAAAGATAAGCATATAAAGTAGTTCTTTTAAAATAAAGAGAAGGTCAAATATTTTGATTATATTATCGTGTATACTGGCTAAAGTAAATCCAGAGATGTTATGAATTTAATTTAAACCAAATTTAGAAACTAGTATAAATTAAGTATTTCTGTTATTGTAAAATTCTAAATCAAAAATATTAGTGCTGATTCACCAAAACTGAAAGTTATATCGATAATGAGGCATTGAACTGTATTAAATTTGTTACAGAGAGGACAACAGAGAATTAATATAACCTTCCAGCAAACTGCAATCTAGAATATTAAATTCAGGCATAAGTTTAGAAATTGATTTTAAAAGAAGTTTTGAAAGAATTATAAAACTTTCTAAATTTATCATGTGTTAACTTCATCTTTTTAATTTTAATTAAGTCCAAATTATTTTTAGCAATTCAACTGATAGTATTGTTGTGGAATCAATAGTTCTGGCTTTCAATCCTAACTTTAAGAATATCTTTATGGTTCAAAATTTATATACTCAAATAGTACTTTACAATATATTCAAATCGTACTTTACAATCATCCGCTCAATGTTGAAATAAGGAAACATTTATGTAGAAAGTACAAGACAGTTTTGAAATTTATATTACTAAAATACTTAATTTGCTTAGTCTTCTCACTATAGATTGCATATAGAAAATTAAAAAAAACCTGGCTTTAATCTTGGTTATTTCTAAATAACCATATTTCCTAGAATTGTATATTTGTCAAGTTCTATTTGATACTAGATGTAAAAAGTATAATAGAAAAATCTTATTAATTTTCTAAAATCTGAATCTAAAAGTAACTTGATTAATTGTAATGCAGAGTGCCAAACCTTTCATTTTTTTAAAGTAAGCTACAAATTCAATAGATAATGCAAATATTTTTAAAATAAAATTCATTTATTGGTGCAAGCTTTAAATGTTTAAAATTCTTCTTGATTTTCAACATAAGAGCCAATTGTACTAGGTTTGTAGAGAGTTTGAAAATGATTAACAAAAAAGTAACTTTAGAATTATAGAAATAACCATTAACACAAAGTTACAGAGAAAATTTTAGTTTTCATTAAAATCTATTCGCTAACTATTTTAAAACACAATTTGTCGTATTAAATACTACAGCAAAAAAAATATTCAAAATTTTCTGAGTGAAATTTTTTGTTACTCAGCAAGCGTAAATTAAGCATTAATTATAATAGATTTTAATGATTTTTTAACGTGAATTATCCAGGAAACAAGTACAATTTTTACAGCTAGAAAAAGTCTTGTCTTGCGTATATATTAATTTGAATATCTCACTTAAATGTAGACTAATATAAAGAACAATCGCGTTTCAAGTAAGTATATATTAAAAGGATATAACAAATGATAATTAATGATTTAAATGAGCTAAATGATCATTATATTGTAGAAATTATAAATATTGAAAAATTAGATTTTACCATAAATGTACAAAGCATTATTATAACCATTTGTAACACAGTTTATTTACTACCGTAATAGAAAAGCTTAAATAATTTTGTTTCGTTTCATATATTTATAGTTATTATTAAGTTTTGTTTTAATGATTAGTATTCCAGATATTTTTAATGCTTGAAAAATAGATCGATTTATATTTATAATTGTATAGATTTATGTTTGCTTGTACAAGAAATGTCATAATATTTTTTACAGAATTATTCAAAAAATATTTTATGAAATGACTTTATTAAATTTTTAGCCTTATTGAAATATTGTATACATATTGTCTTTTTGACAATTATTAAATAATAAAAAAATGACATACAATATTGAAAAGGAAAAATTAAAAAACAGTGTTTAATATTCAGAAGAATTCAAGGAAACATTTTTCCACCATTAACGAGCGCAATAATACATTAACATTGATCCATACAATTTTAAAACAATTTATTTCATTACGATGTTTAAACCGTTTGAATGACAGAATTTTTATGATTATCGTAATATTCCTTAGCACCAGCAGATCAACGTCTGGGTTTAAACATTATTTGAAATATCGGTCAACAATGATAGATTATTGGCTAACATATTTTTGCTGTTTGGGGTGTAGATAATTCTTCATACTCTATTCAAATTTAAATAACGATATAATACCAAGTTTATCACTATCTGCTTCAAATGCCCAAATAAAAAATCAGCACTGAAGTTTTTCCAGCACGCTTCAATCTTTCTTTATAGAGCATTCTTGACTCCATATACATTACTTAAAATTTCGCCGTTGGTGAATATTTCATTTTAAGCAGCAGTGAAACCAGTTCTTCTGAATGGTTTGTTTGTCGCTCATTGATAGTTTGTTTTCACGAAGGGTTAAATAGACAGAGACCTACAGTTTTATCTGTAATTTGAAACTCTACAAATATTGAAACTTTAAGCGGGATTTCAGACGGGCGGGTAATTGTAGAATAGATGTTCTCGTAAGCGGGATTCAGACAGTTACTTGAAATTGTAGAATAGATGTTTAATATTCCAAAGAGACGCCAACACTTGTTAATTTTAAGATTAAGAAATTTTAAATTTCTTTATTATATATATATATATACACAATAACAAGTTTCAACTCAAGATATCAAATCAAACCCTTTCTGGGTTCAATATACAATTTTTTTATTGCATTTTATATATTTTGGCTTTATGAGTAAGGTATGAATTTAATTAATGTATCTATGCTTGAATAAATTTATCCGAAACCATTAGAATATGAGAAAAACTGCAGCATTATAGTGTTTCATTAATAAGACAAGAGTCATATTATTAAGTTTTGTTTTAATGATTAGTATTCCAGATATTTTTAATGTTTGAAAAAAGATCGATTTATGTTTATAATTGTATAGATTTATGTTTGCTTGTATAAGAAATGTCATAATGTTTTTTTCAGAATTATTCAAAAAATATTTTATGAAATGTGTGTGTGTGTGTGTGACTTTATTAAATTTTTAGCCTTATTGAAATATTTAATTTACCAGCATGTTTTAATTACAAATCTCAGAAAATTTTATAAATTTATTTACATCATTAGAAAAATTCCTAGAGTATCCACAGTTTATAGACACATTCCTACATCCGAGTATCTACAGTTTATAGACTAGCTTCTCAAAGAGCAGCAGCAAAATGGATGTACAGTGAAAATATGGATGTAGTCACATTTGGTGGATATTTTTTGGATATTTTAAATGTCCTAAGATTTAGGTACATAATAGATATCTGAAATGTTCTGACATCCATGAGGCATTTATATCTAGTAAAATATGATTTCTAAACTATATTTTTATATTTTCGTTATTTTTCTCTACAAACTAAAAAGGTACTAGAATTTTAAAAAAATGAAGTGATTTTTTAAGGAATGTTCATCATTACGATTAAGTGTTTACAAATACAAGTAATTTCAAAAAAAAAATATGAAAAATATCACATATTCTGTTGTGGAAATAAATTTTGTGGTTTGCAAAATTTTTCTTTTATTGCTTTATCCCAAAATAAATATTTTAATAATGATATATTTTACTAAATATTTAACTTCAAGATAAAATGTTCAGTAATATATGTATTTTCTAATTACTCTTTTCTTATATATGCTTTAAGTTCAATCATAGTGCAACTTAATATTACAAAAAATAATTTAGAATTCATAAATTTACATTCAGTTGCTAAACTTTCTTCAATTATTAAGAAAGAAATCATATACAATTATTTCCTTTGTACTCGAATTTTAAAATTTTTTTAAAACCATTGAAATAGTACATAAATATAACAAATAAAACTTGTATAAAAATGTATGTCAAATATTTATTAATGATGAATGATATTTATTTATCTTATTGAGGATTAAAAATATTCAAAGAAAATATTTATTTTTTACCTTTCTTTCATGTAATAAAGTAGAATCAAAATAATAAATGAGGTGAATACATTTCTAAATTTTTCAATTAAATTACTAATTTTGAAGTGATTTCTCCTTGTTATACAATATAACTATATAAACTAAGAATATTTCCAATCTTTTCTCATTAATATTTCAATATTAGAGCACGGATATTATTTTAGAAATCCTGATCGCAGTTCAGTGTTTTGCTGTGAGCTTATTGCTATTAGAGTGGCTTTAGATCTTGCTTTGGAGACTGATGTGGATGACACTGAGATCCTGACCAACAGTAAAAGTTCCATTCGGTACCTGAAGAACTGGCCAAATACACCCGTGTTCATAAATTAAGGAAAAGGCAAGTTCAGGCAAAGAATGAGACAGAAGCAAAATAAATGTGACTTATTTTTAAAGTCTATTTATTAAAGAAAAGGTAAAGAGCGAAAAAGATGCTGTATGTTTGACACCATTAATAAAAATTTTTACTTATAAGCGATTTTTACTTCCTGAAGCAAATTTAAAAAAAGAACCTATTTACAAAAACCAATAATATATGGTTGGTATGATGGTTAATACATAGTACACCCATAGACGATGCAACGCCTAGGCATTCTGAGTATCAAATAATAGATCTGATCTTGGGCAATATTACACCACTCATCAAGCAATGCTCTCCGAAATTCAGGTAGACCTGTGGGAGGAGGTTGAAGGGATGCAATTTGTCGGCTAAACATGTCCCACACATGTTCCATTGAATTCAAGTTCGGTGAGTATGCTGACCAATCCATACGGGTGATATCCTTCGATTGAAGGCATTTGTCTACAATGTTTGCAAGGTGAGGACGGGTGTTTTCATCCATAAACAGAGTTTCTGCACCCATGACGTCCCGAAACAAACATACATGCTGTTCTAGAATGACATCGCGATAGATGTGGCTTGTCATAGTTACATTCTGAACATGCAGGTTAATTCTGGAAGCCAGAATAATTCCTCCCCTGTTGCGGTGTCCACAATGCATGTTCTCCACTCCAGGCTTAACGCAGGCGACAGTGAGTTGTGGTAAGTGGAACACATCTGACAGGCCTACGAGCATATAGACCAATGTGTCCTAAGCGTCTGTACATGGTCTGCCTTGAGACTGTCGGTACCGGTAGCTGAAGAAAGCTGACGAAACAAGTCTAATGCTATGCTTCGTCTGTTCCTTTTGACAGTGACTGCCAAATACCAGTCCTTAATCGGTGCTGTAACTCGGGGGTCGACCTGTGCTGTAACGCCTACTCACATTACCATCATCTTGGAACCGTTGCCAAAGCCTGAAGATGATACTCTGGGGGATTCCAAGTTCCTCGGATATTTCCAACTGGGTACGTCCACATTCATGATGGCCGATATTTCTACTACGTAAAACATCATCCATATGCTTCCTTGGTGCCATAACAATGCGGTTATTACACTGAAAGCGCTTGAGAACAATTTTACTTCCTTGGTGCCATTTGGTGTCATTTCAAAGGCTTTAAAAGCGCTTGTGAACAATTTTACTTCTTTGCAATCATTCCTTATGTACCCCTTTCTTACGCTCTCGTCATTGTGACGCACTATCCGCGCCTTCTGGTAGTTTCTTGTAATTTGCATATTATTCTTCAGGTTGTGTGTGATAGATCTACCTGTGAAATTTGTATTTTAGAGTTCAATTTCTTTGTGATTCTGAATTTATCCTTAATTTAAGGTAATGAGTGTATTTTAGATAAATTGGGCAGGATATTACTCTAAAATTGGCTATTTTCAATCAGGGTGGTGCTGTGTGTTAACAATGGATTCTCTCACATCTGGGAGTTTATGGAAACGAAATTGCTGACCAGTTTGATAGTGAAGGTATATTTATATTTACTTGTCTAATGTTTCTACTTTTGCAAAATCAAGAAAGATAATATAAAAAAAATTTTAACATTAAATATTGAAAGAAAATAGATTTTGTGATTTATATTTTTAATAAAAAGATATGCACAATGGTGTAATTTTAAACTTTTCTCAATAAAAGTTTACTATAATTATAGAAAAATTAAAAAATTATTTACAAATTTGTTAAAAATTAACTTATAAAATGTTTTTCATTTATCTGTTATCCGAATGTTATTATTATTTGTTTGTATATATATATATGTATATATATATATATGTATATATATATATATATATATATATATATATATATATATATATATATATATATATATATATATATATATATATATATATATATATATATATATAGTTAAATTCTTTCAGATTTAGTAATATTGTCTACATTTGTGTATTAAGTAAACTACATTATAATTTTACCATGTGAGAAGATACTGCACAATAATTACTTTCACATAAATACAGGACTCAGTAAACAAACCGGAAAATTATCTAAATTTTGTAATGTTATAATAAAATATTGGGGCTTGAATGTAACATGTTTCTATTTCAAATATCAATTTAATGGCAAGGAAGTTCAAAAGTAAAGAGTAATAATAATAATAAGAAAAGCATACTTTAGGGAACATCCCCTGACAAAATTGATTATTATGGTACTTTATTCCAACTCATTATCATTTGTACTATTATTTGTTCCTCTTTATGTTTGTTTCTTTTCTACTTCTTAAGTGTATCGTATATTTTAAGAATCTCACGTGTAAGACATTTGATTTTATGCATTTTTGGTATTATTAATTTTAGCTGCATTTGCTGTGAATGAATTCTTCGCATTTTTTGCTCTAATTGTAGATTGATTCTTCTTCTTGAAACCTTTGTAATATTTTTTTCTAACTTTGCTTTTTATGTATATACTTAGATAACAAATTTTATAGGAATATTGTAACATTCTTTACGAAGACATTTCAAAAGAATTTTGAAGAAATGCTGATGGATGATATTGATTTGGTTTTGAATGTTCAAATGTAGATCAAAAAGGTATTGAATTTGAGGAAAGTACGACCCTAGGCAGATGTTTAGTTTTCTTCGTATCTTCAATTATTGTGTATATCAAACCGTCCCTGATCAAGATCTGATGCATGGTTAAGAGCATTATTACTATGTTAAGTTTCATCGCCAGCAAAAACATTTTTTTCATTATAAAATTAACCTGGATAAACTGTTCTATATCTTTCCTTTAAAATTTTGCTGTTAGTGCAGTGAAAAACCATGATTCGATTGGCCATAACATGATAAATTTTCCTCCATTAGTGACAGTTGTAAGAAGACAATTAGAAAGCATACGCTTGTGCATGTGTTTCCCTTACCCAACGTCTTATTCTAAGAAAAAAGAACAAAAGAGAACGACTTTCTTTCAGATCATATTATTTTCTTCCATTTATCAATCCTTTTTTATGAGTGTAATACCACTAGAGACGATATTTGGCCATAACCTCTATAACAAGTGGCTTAGGTATTGCTGCTCTGCCGTAAATGTTGAGTTTCTGAAGGTGTTTCGTGACTCATAACCGTAAGACAAGAGAATAAAGATGCTGAATAAGCCCTACGATAACTGTTGTATCAGTTATTTAATTTTTAATCATTACAGTCCACTTCAATACACATTGATCTCTTTCACTGTATTTCACACCATGACGTTAGACGCAATGCATCTGTAACGACTAACATTTGGTGATGTTTCAATCATACTTGCTCGACATAGACAGGCTTTTTTCAATGTTTCCTCTTCAAAAAATTCAGAGGTTGAACATTTTACGCCTTTAAAAATATCCAGGACTTACAGAGCTTCAATAAAATTACCACAATATTCTACTAGAATATAATTATCTATTTATAAAGCAATTGGTAGATATCACTCAATTTTAAAGAAGTGCATTTAAAATTGAAAACTGCAAGTTTTATTTACAGGTGTTTACTAGAACTGAATATAGCATAATTTATAATTTTTTTAAAAATCTATTTCTTCAATTGCAAAATGAATGTATCACAGTTATTCGAATATGATGAATTTATTCTCGAATGAGTAATAATATTCATCTTGTTTTAAATTTTTAATTTAACAAACATATTTAAACCCACATGTCACTTTTTGGTTTATAGGGTAATGTCCTTTTTATAAGAGACGCTGCTCTAAACTAGAGCTTACTGATTTCTATACCGATGGTCCGTCATTGTTTTTGCAAATGACAGCTGGACACGTGAACCAGAGTTCGAGACTGCAATATCCTAGAAGTAAAGTGATACCTCTGGGGTATCAGGCAATGCTTGGAATCTTCTCCGAGGAATCTGCTTCTAAATGAAAAGTTCCAAGCCATTATCTAGCTCAAATGGCTCACTGGGTGCCCATTTGTATGAAAGCGTCAGCAATTCTGCCCAGTAGTGCGTGAAAAGAGTACTCAGCAGCCACAGTAAAAAAAAAAAATTTAATATTGAATTTGGAATATTTTGTTGAAGAAAAGATTCAGTTTTCTGAAAAAATAATTAATAGTTTTTTTAATATTGCTGATTATTTTTTTTGGCTAAAATTTTTATTACATACATATGAATATTTTTTTTATTTTACTATAAGTAGTTTTTATTTAAATTTTAATTGCATATGTATAGATGATTATTACTAATATTTTACAATAAATTATTAATAATATAACTAATAATTTAAAAAATCTTAGAAATCTAGTTCTGTATAATATTATATTAAAATAATTTATTTTGAGCTCGATTGTGCAATATTAAAACTTTAATAAATAAAATGAATTTCAAGCTAAATAATATTTTTATTGTTTTCTCTTACTTTCAGTAAAACACTTAATAAAAATTTTAAAGGAAAAAAATTTATAAATTTCATCTTTATAATTTTTAAAGCAAATGATTAAAGTAATTGAATAATTATTAAATATTTATTAAGTAAAGACAATTATTCATTAAGTAAAATCAATATAAATTATTTTAGTAAAATTTGTGTTGTTCAGAAGTAACTACTTTCAGACAAGATATACCAATATAATGAGTAAGTTTATTTATTATAATTTGCTATGCAACTTAAAGAATTTTTTTCAACTCATAATTTGGTGTATAACATTATTATATTACAACAATAATATAATATTTATAACAGATTTAAGAATCACGCGCGCGTACCTTATATTTAAAAGATATGCTAAAATCTTTTCAAGGATTTTTACATTGTTCACGTTTTATAATTTTATACAATGATTTAGTGAAATTTGAATTGGTTTATCCAAACTATTTACAAATAAGAACTCATTCGTATAAAATATATTCTACTTTGCTTCCGATACTTAATATTTGTAGGAAATTAACCTGTAAGCCACTGTTAACAAACTAAAGCTCATTCTCTTAAATAAGAATTTCCGAAGATGACGAGGTTTCACGTTTACTGTATGAATGACTAGACCAAATGAATGAAAATTAACATCAAATACCCGAAATCTCGTCACTGGTATTAAAAATATTTGAAAAACCATCTCTGAAAAGCATTTGGTCAATATATGTATTTACAGAAGTTATATTCAATAAGAAATTTTTTTTAACCTTATTAAAAAATTGCTCGTTTTTAATTTCCTTATTTAGAATCCGAAATGTAAAATCTCCAATTTCCAATATGAAAAGAATAGCAATTTAATTAGCGTAGGGTATATTTGCCGCCTACCCTGTCTAATGGTTAGCGTGCCTGAGTGCGGATGGGGAGGCTCTGTGGGACTGTAGGATAGGATAGGGAGGTTCAGGGATGCACTTTCTTTCTCTCCTGTCTTTGTTCTTTCCTTGTATGAATGGATTGTGACTGGTTGTCTACTCTACAGACGTGTACCTATGGCATGTTTGCTCTGAAGAACTCGGACTCCCCACCAAATTACGGTTCAGTTGTAAAGTGGAGCAGCAAACCCCTTATTGCCAGCCTAGCTGGCACAAGACAACAACATATTCATTTCCATAACGGAGTAATATTACGATTTAATTTGATTATTATGGAGGATATCAGAAAAATGAGGAAAGATTAAAGTTTCCATGGAACCCCTCCCCCGAATTTCCATCAAATTCATAGATTTGAGCTCGCCTGGTTAATTGTTTACAGTTCTGATGACACTGAAATTTAAGCTTAATAGAAAAATTCTACCATTTATTTTAAGCAATTGTGAGGGAAAATGGAAAAATTTGATATTTTATAAATTAAAGAGTTATAGATATTATTTCTCCGTGTTTTTTTACATCTATGCAGAATATTAAATTGGCTGCAATATCTATCGTTAATCCAGGAATTATTCAAATATCATGCAGTTAAAAACAGAATATAGAGCACTATAAATTGCCAACGTATGCTTAGTCTTCACATAATTTCTATAGCTGTTTGTTTCTCAATGGTCACATTTCTATTCAATATAGTACAAATCTCAGTTCAAAATTCTAAGACATAGTTGTCTTAAGAAATGAAATAAATCTGCCGATGTTGACTAGTTAGTATGCTTCTAAATGGCTGATATTTTTCAATCGAGATCTGCATCTTACATTCAGTGAAGTAATTACTCGTCACTCTCTCTCACCAAAACATTAAATCTTCTGGAAAATTCCTAAAATTTAATGAAACCTGTTTAATATGTTTATTGGAATTTAATTTTTGTTACTTAGCTGATACGGTGGCTCATTTTTTTCAAAGACTTTCATTTTCGTGTTTTATTCCTTACGTTTATTAGGATAATTGCTACCATTTCGATTTCTTAGTGTTTGATATACATTTCAATTGGCTTATTATTATTTCAAAACTCTGTACTATAATAATTTACAACGCTTCAATCTGTCATGTTAATATATAAGCTTCAATGTCTTCTATTTAATTAATTTTACATCTGATTCAAAAACAGAAAAAATTATTTACAATTAATTTACCACGTTCTTATATGCAATAGATGTTATTAAGTGAAAACCTTTATACAGATTCAACAAGATGAGATTTATATCTTATCACGAATATTGGCGTATTTCTTATCTTGGAATTGAAAATGTGTTACTAAAATATTTGTTGTTGATTGAAAGCCCTTTAGTTTGTTTTTGTACATTGCCAATTTAAATTTTTAATCAGCTGATAAGATTACTCATTTACTCTAAAGTTCTAGAACTCCTCCTTTGTGTTTTTACCAACGTATTTCAAGATATTTGATATCACTTTCTATGATATAAATTTCTTTTGGCTTAATATTGTTTCCCATCTTGTGCCGATTGTGATTAAGAATTCTAGAACAATGCTTTATTCTGTTATCAGTTTTCAAAACGAAATACACTGATGATACGAGTTTTGCTGTCTTCAATTTAAATCCTTTTTCACCTGGTCCATTCAAAATATGTTTTACAATTATTTTACCACAATCTTACTTATGAGAGATTTTATAAATTTAAAATATTTTCCTAGATACTCAGTAAAGATTTATCCTCGATATATTTCCTAAAGATTTGAAATAAAACTTAGATGTTATATATATATATATATATATATATATATATATATATATATATATATATATATATATATATATATATATATATATATATATATATATATATATATATATATATATATATAAATGGAATTATGAAAAGACTTCTATCTCATGTCACAGTTGAAACTTGAAAGCAATTTTACGTTTATGAAAATAAAAATGGAGAACCTAGTTATAGTACAAAATAGAATGGAGAACATAGTACATACAAAATAGTTTTTTTAACAAGTAATAAAAAAGATTTTGCACCCAAAAATGAAGTCTCGCATATAGTAAATCACAAAATAAATTAAATGCGGTTAAAATGTTATATAAATTTTTTCACTTGTGCAGCTATTAAGTACTTAAATCTGTTTCCTCTTTATTAGTATTCTAATCTGTTTCCGACTAGTGATCTATTGGGAAACGAAAAAGAATGCATTGGCTAACTAGCGCAAAAATAATACTTATCCAAAAATAGGGTAAATAGTAAATATCAGAATTTTTTTAAAAATAATTTAATGGTAATGTAAAAGAAGTTGAATTAAACACCAAAAATATATTTTTAATTCTAGCGGTCATGTATAGAGGACAGATTAAAAAAAATAAAAAACATACTTTTTCTTGAAGAGGGATGTGTTTAAGAGTTGAATACAGCATTGATTAATTTTATGAATTCAAATTAACATTATTTCTGTTCAAAATTATATGCAAACTCTATAATTAAAAATCTGAATTGTAATTTAATATTTATTTTAGGTTACCTAGGGATTATCATTCGCATATATATATATATATATATATATATATATATATATATATATATATATATATATATATATATATATATATATATATATATATATATATATATATATATATATATATATATATTTATTTCACTTAATTCCGCGTAATCGTTCTCAATTCCAACAATAAATTTATAATTAATTAATAAATCAGAGTTTATGATATAGATCTATTTTAAGACACACTGTTAAAAATATTTTAATATTAAAAATTTTAAAGACAACGAAATTTATTTTCCCTTTTATTTAGCACAGTAAAATTTTACTACCTTTTCAAAATTTAATCAATCAATGAAGAACATTTTTAAGAATGACGCTAAACATTTCTTTCAATATATAATTATGTTAAGAAAAAAGAATAATCAAACGCATTTTTTTATTATGAAATATTTATTTTTAAGAAAATATCCGATAAAAATTGAACATTCTATATATTTGTTTACTTCATTGTTTGCTTACAAAAGATTGTCTAAATATTCTATTTATAAATTTCAAGTAGTAAACAGAAAACATTTTGGTACTAAAAAATAATAAAAAATACATTTAACAAATTATTTACTTTAAAATTAATATTCTCAAGTGAAATATACATTAAAATTGTTTATTCTTATAGAATACAATAAAATATTTTATATGGTTTATGTATTGCTATAAAATACGAGAAAATATTACTCAATTTAATGGAAAATTTTATAACCTTTTAAGATTTTATTAACTGAAATAAGTTCAGTTTCCTCGAGCATATTAAGTAAAGTAAAATTGGGTTAATTTCTCACAGCAAAACTTTCTTTGAAACTTCAGAATTCCAAAATTCTTTTACATTTTTCAATAGTAATTTTATTTCAAAATTATGTGTAAATCTTAATTCGAATATCACAAAAAAGTGTGAAATGTAATATCATCAACAAAATTAGAATTTATTTTGACTGCTTTTACTAAGAAATTCACATGTCGACATGGAAGAAAATTATTTGAATATAAAGCTAAAAACATTTTACAGTTTTAATGGCTGTAAAAAATAGGAACTTGTAAAATATAAGATTCCTATATGTTCCAAAAATGTTATTTAAGTGAAACAGACTTCTTGAAAAATACTTAAAGTCTGTTTAAAAGATCTTTCATAAAAATTAAAGTAAAAGATTAATTTAGAACTTCTCACGAAAACAATTTTTTTACAAATAAAATAACACGGCAGAGGTAAATTTATTTCAAACCTTAAAAACATGTAATATTAATATTTAAAAAATTAATATAAATAAATAACACGTAAAACTAAATTTAAAAGAAAAAAAAGAGTGAGAAAATATTATAAGGAAGAAAGATTTAAGTACGATAGTGTGGTGGTGAGCTTAGATGCCCGTTTCATAAAATATTTTATTTCAAGTGTAAAATATTCAATTTGGATGTTTCTCACATTAATATTTACTAATAAGTTAAACTCAATAAGTCGACAGACAAATAGAACTGAGGTTTACAGTGCCAGTATCTGTTCTGACAATATATATTGGGTGATTTGGGGTGCCAAGCTCCAATGGTGTTTTTTCCAAGCGTACTTGCTTCTCATTTTCATCGATCTACTGAAAGAATGAAAACCTGAGTCGACCTTATTCAGCCCGATGATCCAACAATAGACCATTGGTTTGGATAGGTGAATTCCTACCACAATGGGCTTCAGAATTATTATTCAGCCCGATGATCCAACAATAGACCATTGGTTTGGATAGGTGAATTCCTACCACTGGTGAATTCCTACCACAATAGGCTTCAGAATTATTATTCAGCCCGATGATCCAACAATAGACCATTGGTTTGGATAGGTGAATTCCTACTACTGGTGAATTCCTACCACAATGGGCTTCAGAATTATTATTCAGCCCGATGATCCAACAATAGACCATTGGTTTGGATAGGTGAATTCCTACCACAATGGGCTTCAGAATTATTATTCAGCCCGATGATCCAACAATAGACCATTGGTTTGGATAGGTGAATTCCTACGACTGGTGAATTCCTACCACAATGGGCTTCAGAATTATTATTCAGCCCGATGATCCAACAATAGACCATTGGTTTGGATAGGTGAATTCCTACCACTGGTGAATTCCTAGCACAATGGGCTTAAGAATTATTATTCAGCCCGATGATCCAACAATAGACCATTGGTTTGGATAGGTGAATTCCTACCACTAAGCCAATGGGCTTCAGAATTATTTACTATCAACAACAGCTATGAATTTAAACTGGTGATCAGATTGCAGATACGTTATGCCTCGGTGATGATGTTCTGTCCAATATCCCGTGATGAAAAATATGATCTTCAAAGCTGTTAAAAAATTATACTTGTTATCAAAAAGTGTTTTACCAAATTATTATATATTTTGGACCATTACGAGAGCCACATTGTGCATATTTCTGGAAGACAATTCTCCCTTTTATGCATAGAAATCAGTTCAAAGTTTAAGAAGTCGAGAGTATATACTTTCAGAGACGCATGCCTGACCTGAATTTCAAAGAAATTGGTTGGGTCGTTTTGGTTTAAAAGTGTGTGCAATTAGCCATCAAAATGACTCCGAACACTATTTAGGAATAGCTATCGAGTGTATATCCGTCAAGAGAATCCTAAATATTTGTTGTAACACCTAACTAATTAATATAAATTAGAATATTAAAAATTATTAAGAAAATGGTGAATCAACGTCATTTTAGAATTATAAAAATAAATATTTTTGTTTTAGTGGTCTTTTGTTGCAATTTAATTTTAAAAATGTATATTATGTATACTTATGTATATTATGTATACTTATAATTATCTTAAAAAATAATGTGCGTATAATTTTCGATTATAAGCACATTGTTTTTCTGTATCGAATTAAATCTATATCGAATAAATATTATTAAGAAATAATATCTATGCCAGAAATATTTAAGTGAAGTGATTAGAATTTTTAGTATTTCATTGAGAGAAAGAAAGACAAATTTATCTCAAACGCATGAAACTAACTCTCTTTTTCCGACTTTTTGTTGATGGTCACCAAAAACAATAGCATTCAAATTGAAATCATTCGGGGAATGATTATGGACAGACAGAGCATTGCTTCTTCCATAAAAAAAGCACAGTAAATAGGGAATATTAGACTATTTTTGACTGAATCCCAGGAGCAAATACATCATTATTAGTTCTTAAATTTTAGGTTATTTTGGGAGAAGTTTTCATATCATTTCATTTTACTCTAAATGTTTTTGATATTTCATATCTTCCAAAATATTCTTTATACTATCAATCTATAAACTCCTACCTTGATTTTATGAAATCACGTGTGAATTACATTTATTTCTTTTGTGCCTACATTAATTTTTCAAACATTTAAAAGAAATATTTAAGCAATTTTTTAAACAGAAATTATTTGATTAGCTTCCTTCTACTTTTGCGAACAAAAAAATTTTTTATAGTATTTTTTATCATAAAATAATAACCATAAAAGATATTTTTCATAGATTACTCTCACTTGCGTATAAATTGTGACAATAAATAAATACTTTACGTAGGAATGTATTTCTTAAGAAACTATTATCTAAAGAAATGTTAAACACACGTATATAATTATATATAAATGTATCTATATTTTTCATTAAATGTTTTCTAAAATTTTAAAATCAGAAAATAAAAACTAGGGTAAATTTAAAATTTATTTCAAAACTGTAATTAATATTTTGAATTTAAAGTTATTAACTATTTTGATTGAATCTATATGAGTTCATTTTATTTATCTTTGTTTTTTTCATTTTGAGTAAGTAGTATAGTTAAAAAATCTAGTAAAATTAATCATTTTTCCTTTGAAAATAAATCAATTACTTAAAATGTGAAATAAAACCTACTTGAAAAACATTATATTATATTATTTTAATTTAAAAATTCAAAGTTTTAATTACTAGTTAAGACTCTAAAAAATTATTTATTTCATCAGTAGTAGCAGGTTAATTATCTGCAGTAAAATTAAGGAAAATGTATATTTTTCTACTTTACCTTGATGATTTATTCATTTTCGAGCTTGTAATTCTGTTATGTTTAAATATATATCTTTCAGATATTGACAAACTCATGATTATTTCATGTTTACTAAACACCATTCATACACTTTAAAACCAGTAATTCACTTATGTGTAAGGAAAATATACATAAGCTTTATACTTTTAATTCTATTGTGTTCTAAAAGCATCGTTAGTAAAAAAATGTTTAAAATAATACCATTGAAATTTAATGAACTAATAACTCTGATCATTTTCATGGCTAAATAAATTTATTTAGCTTGTTTGAAGTAAAACGCATTTTATTGAATATTGCAAACTTTTTCCTTGCATTAAATAAGTATAAAACTTCATTATAAACCACCTTTAATGTAGTAACATGTTATATGAATAGTATGAAAATTTGTTTTAATGAATTATAAACAAAGATTAAAAAATAATTTTTCGTCACTTTTGATGTTAACTATAGAACAAAATCAATCTATTTACAAAGATTTTTAAGTGCAACATTATACGTTATAAAATTATACGTTAATTTTTCCATTGAAATAATTGTTCTCTTTTTTATTTTCCCTTTTCCTCTTTCAGCTTTTCTCGATAAATTGACATTAATTCTTTCTTCAGAAATAATTGGAATCGTAATTTAAGTTTTATTTAAGCATACGATTATATATATATATATATATATATATATATATATATATATATATATATATATATATATATATATATATATATATATATTTGTCTTAAATCACATGTATTTACTATGAAGCACCTCAAAAAACGGATCCCAAATATCAAGCAGGACCAATTAAATTAATTGTAATTAAATAATTCGTTAAAGTATGATTTTCCGGATTAACTTGTTATGAATCAGTTAAATTTTCACAGCACAAAAATTTTGTAAACATAATACACAAACAAATCTTAAGTAAAGTAATTCTGATAAAACCCACATTATTCAATAAATGCTAAATATTAAAATAAACTACTATTAAGTAACTCAAATTAATAATATAACAACATCAGTTTTAAAATTTCCCAAAATTCGCAAACAATTCGAAGTGTTTTATTAACAATTTTCTGATAATTTTGGGAAATATCTTTTTTTTGTAAAATAGGAATTTTATTGATAGAAAGTTTATTTTATTTCTTCTGAGTTAAAAAAACATTTAAATTTAAATACAAAATTATTAAATTTCCTCCTTGAGTAGTAGTGTTCAAGCATCTCTGTCATTTTTTACTTACAATAGCTAATTAATTTTGACTCTTAATTTAAATGCAAATTCTTAAACGCTGCAAATATATGAGATCAAAGTTAAAGTTGAATGCAACAGTTGTTGCACATAAAGTCGGACACACGCTATTAGCCTGAGAATTCAAGGTTTATTAACACAAAATGTTAAACATAATGCAACATTGTGTTCAAATATTTTTAAAATTTGGAGATTTCTAAATTGAATATAATTTTTAATACCTTAAAATCACAAGGCAGATTCAAATGAAAATCAAATATGGGAGACACTATCTTTCTGTAATAATAAAATAAAATATAATGTAAACTAAATGAAAAGAACAGACTTTTAGATGCCGCCTAACCTGTCTCCTGATCATCGTGCCTGATTGCTGATAGGGAGGTCCTGTGTTCGAATCCCTTTCCCAACATGATATGTACATTTTCTCTCTATACTGTCTGTTCTTTCCTTGTATGAATGGTTTCTTACCTTATAAACGGGTACCAAAGGCATATATGCACTGAGGAAGTCTGATTCCATACCAAATTACCGTTCAGTAGAAAAAATGGAGCAGCGCACCCCATATTGCCAGCCTAGCATGCACAAGTCAATAACAACTGCTGACATTTATATGACATATATTTAGTTAAATATATCTTATCATTTTTAATGCATTTTCTTTTAAATTTCTTATTACTTAGGTACAATGATCTGCAGTTTATAGTAAAAGACTTGAAATACCGAAATATTTCAAGAAATTTACTGAAATTATTAATTACGTATTTTATTTATCTTTAGTTACACAAAACTTCTGTTCTCACAGCCCGGATAACGTCCAACTGTTTCCACAAAACAACTTTAGCTGTCCAGCAAAGCTCGCCAATATTTTTAACATCAGCATAGATACTCTTGTGGAGCTTCTTTTGACAGATCACCAGGGCTGTCTTCAACACCTTCGGTGGAAAATTTAGGGTTTTTGCACGTACTCTATGGACACAACATCATCATCAATTTATATTTAGTTTCACAACACTTTACTATATGTAGAATCAAATAATTTAAATCGTAAATGTTCCACAAAAAGGAATTATATATTTTTATTTTAAGTAACAGATAAGTAGATCAGATTTCCAATTTAGAAAGTTTAACATGTTTAGCTTCAAATGCAATGTTTTTTTCATGAGCAAAAATGACATGATATTTGTTGTTTTTGTGATGACATGAAACATGTCGATGACATTAATCTCTAATGTCAACAAAACTATTTATTAATTATTATAAATATTGAGTGTAATAGATAAAATCTAAACTAAGTTTTAAATAAATACATTGTTAACATATTTAAATAACTGTTTTAAATACTAAATTTTAGGTATTATTTTAAGTCTTAGGATATTAAAATAAAAAATGACTAAAACTAAATTTTTCAAAATTAAAACCATGGTAAAAATAATTTTTTTATAATATAGTTAGAATCAAAATACTAGAATTCAAGTAATTCAGTTGAATAAAATTAGAATTCCATTTATTTTAATTTTTATGTTTTACATTAAATTTTAAACCATGATTAAAATCTTGCCAAAAATTAACTTGTGTTTTCTTATATTATCAAACACACGTCACGGCTATCGATACTGGTTTCTAGAAACAGAATATATGACTGAGTTTCATTATTTTGTAAATAATAAGAATCTTCTATCTCTTGGAAGTTAATTTATGTCTAAACAAGATGACCAATGACTTTAGTTTAACCTTCCAGTATCTTTCCGAAAAAACTTTTTTCCAAATCATCGTATTTTTCTTTTGATCCCTATGATAAGAGCCATAATAAATAAGGGATCATTTTTTCAATAGCACAACCACTTGTTTGCAGATTTCCTAGTTAGAGCCTCAGTAATTTGGTAAGCATTCTTAGATTCTTTACATTTGTTGCATTAAACATTTAACACTTATTTCTCTTTCTTATGAAGAACTTATTTTTTAGTAAATGAATTATGCAGTTCTTTTAATTTTACAGAATATATTTGATAATTTATCTTATCATCATTAATGCAAATGGAATCATTCTATAAAAATAACAATTTAAAAATTAAAAAAAGCTTTCAAATTATTAGTAAAGAATCTCAAATAATTAAAAAATAGCCTTTTCTAAAATATATGTTACCAATGATTTTGCTATAAAAAGAAAAATGTTTTCCGTACTTCTTAAAAGTAACTAAAACTTTACATTATCTATATATATTTTTATTTGTTTTACTAACAAAATAGAATAAATTACGAAACAAATTAAATAAATTTTCTCTTGCTTTCAATTCCTCTCTCCCTCTCTCTCTCTCTCTGTGTATATATATATATATATATATATATATATATATATATATATATATATATATATATATATATATATATATATATATATATATATATATATATATATATATATATATATATATATATATATATATATATATATATATATATATATATATATATATATATATATATATATATATATATATATATATATATCTGTATTGCTAAATTAAAATCAATTTATAATATCTGTGAGAATGAAGAATAAATATTTGTATTTTTAACATTTTGAAGCTAAAGTGATCTAAAAATCAATTACATAAATATTTTCTACTGTAGCTTTTTTTTAAGGGTTATAAAGCTTAAATATTTTCTGTTGTAGCTTTTTTAAGGATTATGAATAGTTTTAAAATTTTTTTATACTAGAAATAAGCATTAGCTTTATTTCCTGAATTAGTTATACTGTCCAAGAGATAATATTTCTTTTAAATCTTTTATTAAAATAACAATATACTACTGCAAAATTAATATTTTGAAATAAAACTTTTGATTTATAGTTTTTCTTCTTAAAACTTATTATATTAATTTAAAATATGAAATAAACTGATTTAAATGACTTATTTTCAGATTATAAAATGGATCCCTTGCGTTTACTGTTGCTAAGTCTGGTCTACGGTTACAGTTGCCGCTGTGGACAGAGTTCTTATTATCATGCGGATGTCTCGACAGGCTGTCAGGTATGTAGAAAACATCTGATTTGTGCTTCGCAGTCATTCTCACTTCCATAAATAAACATTTAATGTCTAATTGAACTCAACATATATTTATCGTCATAATTTCTGGGCATGTCTCAGTTAAAATTGCAAAATTTACAACATGATAAAAATTGAAAATCTAAAAGTGATGAAATAAAGGTAATGATACAAAGGCATTACATTAGTTAAGCAATTGTGATTAAATAACTCTAATGAGATTTGAAACGCTTATTTCCAAACATAAGTTATTTAGTTGATCATTTAAAAACTAGTGTTCATGAATATTATTGATTAAATTACTATTACACTTAAATTGCATTTCATTAATATTATATTATACGCAACATTTTTAGCATTTGGTTAATTGACTTACCTCATAAAAGGTGTTTAAAAGTTTAAAAAAATGTTGTTTTACATATAATGAATTACATGATTATGCATAATAAATGTCTTTAAAATTGAAATAAATGTATACTTTAAGAAGGTAAAAAATTTATTAAGTTAGTTAAATAAATAAAATGAAAACTTTCTACTTATATTTCCATTTAAATTCAATATAGCCATTTCTAATTTTTACTTAAACATTTTCTGTCATTTAGTGGTATTTTATTACTTACCATTTAGTGGTTTATATATATGATATATAACAATATATATCATATTTATTAACTTAATAAATTGCTTAAACATAAAAAACTTATTAAATTTTCTAAAATCCTTCAGTACTTTAAAAATCAGGTAATTAATGTAAAAAAATTAATACCTTTGTTATATGTGAACTACAGACTCTACAATTTTATTTTTAAAGAAGTTTATTTTAACAAATTGTCGTGGATATATTGTAAGGAATATGTCATACAAGAATGTTACTAATACATTAGTAAAATTGTTTAATAAAATAATATAAAAATTTATTGATCATTAATTTTCAAAATTTTGAGAAAAAATTCCAACTGTCACGAATGCACATGTTTTTAAATATTTTGAGAAACATTTTTATAGAAACATTTATTAACAGTAATAATGTATCTGCAAATATGGCTCTCAAAATCTTCAAATCTGCCCTTAAAATCTTTACATTTCCTCTCAGAATTGGAACTTAATGTATTTATTTTGTATGACTCTTATTTAGGAATCTAAATTTTGCTTTTTTTTCTCAATTGCTTAATAGATTGCTTAGTAAGATTTCTTAATTGTTTATATTTTTTATCATGTGTTGACTGCAGTATTTATTTAAGCATTTTTGTTGACATTATTATTTAAGCATGTATTCAAAATTGATTTTTGACTTAAATTTCCAGTCATTTATTATATAATTAATTTATTTCAAAAATTTAAATAATAGTTTCTATTTCATATTCATATACTAAAAAATTTCAACTTTATATCAAAGTAGATGAAATTAATTTTCTTGTAAAATATAAGATGTTATTATATCAAAGTAGATGAAATTAATAGTAGAATAATCTAAAACGTACCCTATATTCATTTTAAATATAGGAGGGAAAAGTCTAAAAGAAAATAAAATATTTCTCTTCCTCATTTTTCAATTTTTTTGTATATTTTTCATCTAGAAAACTTTAAATTATCACAATGAATCATGACATGTGCAAAGTGAATAAATGTAGTTCAAAATACTTTTTAAAATAAAAAAATAAAAAATTCCTAGTTCAAGGAATTCCTAAATCCCCTTTCATGAACAAATTGATTTTTTATGCGTTATAGATACTATTCTGCCATAAACACAGCAAAGGATTAGTTAAACTTATGTTATTCTGATACTTCAGAAATCACTTTTCTAATATGTCTCATGAGCCTTCCATTAAATCCTGATTGTAAACCACAAAAGTCCAATCTTTGCAAATATTTTGGAGAAAAATATTGAGAACTATTGGAATAAGCATTGTTTTATTAATATATGACATTGCAAAATTTCGTACTGATTGTTGATTGTTAATCTCCATCAATATGTTCCATTACTTGTGAACTTTCAAACCGTACTTAACAATTACTATTTGTTTCAATAAACTGTTTTTGTAGTCAGATGTAATATCCATACGAAATTTATAAATATTGAACTGAATGTTTGAAGTTTTTGCCCCTACACACTTTTGTTGTGTTCCTCAGAACAGTATGTAAAATGTGGCATATTCTAGAATATCATTAATTGATATCTTAACTTGTTAAAAACATGTTTTTTTTAAATGTACATATTCAGGTTTAGTACCAACAGGCTTAGGTTTAATAAATTTTCAAATAAACTGATTTCTTTATTTTAAAGTGCTTTTTTTAATTTAATTTTCAAAGTAACAGCATCTTAGAATGTAAGCAATTAAAATTTTGGAAATTTAATTTAGTGTTAATTGTTAGTTAATTAATTAATTTAATTTAGTAGAAGAATTCAAAACTTAAATAAATTTCGTTTGGATATTCTGGAACTTCTGGGTTAATTCCAATAAGGATGTAATTTGTACAAGGTAACACAATAATATTTACTCTAGGTGTGTCACCAGAATATTTGAATCTTTTTGAGTTTGTACCATGGGACGAATTTTTTGTACCCTGGAAATATTACATTAGCTGATAATTTTTTTCCTGTTATAATAACAAAAATTTACAATTACAATACCACTTCATTAAACATACATTTTTATATATCCAAAAACTAATAAAACTCTTATTAATTAATTATTACTTAATAAATGTTTTATAATACAGAAATATATTCGAAATATAATCCTGTATACGTAGAATTTGATTCAGAGGAAAATAAGTGACTCTCAAAATATTGTCAAGATAAATTATTATCACTGTCTGGCTTTATAACTTATCAGTTACAGTGATTAGAAATTTAAGATACTTTGAAAATAAAATATCGTCAAGGAAATGCTTGTTTTTATTTTGAAAATTATAGACTAAATTCATGTTACAAAAATTTAATGAAATTAATATGAAATTATTATGAAAATATGAAAAGTTTAAAATGAAATTATCTTTTAAAATTGCAGAACTTTTTACACTGGATTAAAAAATTAAAAATTTCCAAATTATTTGTGCCGATACATATGCTTAAATTTGCAAGAAATGTATACCGTGTTTTTAAGTTATATATCAATTATTGAATTGGAATGCCACACTACGGATTATTACCTGATATTTGTTAATTGCTAACTATTTTATTATTTTTGATATTCAAATTAATATCTAATATTTTAAAATTATTTACAATTTTTAAATATTTTTCACCATTAAAGATTGCTTTAATACTTTTAAAAATAAAAAAAATGTAGATAATTGAAACAAATTAACAGAAATCAGAAAAAATGGTACAGCTAGTAATCGATAACGACACAAAATTCAATTTTGTTAATTTTATCACAGATAATTTCCTTTATAAATGTTTGCGAAACCGAAATAGTTAAATTGGGATATTTTTATAGATTTGATGAAATTATACATGCCCCGTTCCAATCCATAAAAGAATATTTTCTTTATTTTTGTTTAACTCACCCATCTAATTTAAGTAAAATATTAATAAATTATTTTATTGAATTAAATAGCGCATTTTAATATTAATTTCATTTCGCAGGTCTATCATTACTGCAGTGATGGTGAAATGGCAACATTCACATGTCCATTTGGACAAGCATTCGATGAACAAACAAGTTCGTGCAAAGATTCTTCTTCTGTAAACTGCGTTGAAACAGATCATCATGATCACCATAGACGCAAGCGATCAGAAGAAGCAGTAGTCCACTCCATATCAATTGCTGAAGTAAGAGAAGGTTTGAAACAACTGTACACTGAAATAAAAGATCTCATGAAACAGAGTGCAAATGAACTTGCTCCAACTATTTATGAGCAGATCAAAGAAAATTACGTACCAATCGTTCGAGAGTGGAAAGAAGATGTCGTTCCATTCTACAAGGAGAAAGTTGTACCTCAGCTTAAAAAGTCTTACGCATATGCGAAAAAGTTGTACATGAAGCTGGCGGATAAGGTGAAGCAGTCTTGGGAAATGTCTAACAGCACCCACATCAACATTGTTTCTTTCGCAGATGTGGCCAAAGTGGTTTCCTCTGACATGGAGCCAGTGGTGAAGCTTGGCAGATATCTGTCCACGAGGGTTGCTCGTAACAAGCGCCAAGCTCCTCTCATGTCAGATGAATTAACTATGCCTGTTTTTGGTAAAATTCTCAAATGTTTCGACGAAGTTTATTATAATTAAACATACATTTACAGGAAAGTTGTTAAATGTAAACTAACCATTTTCTAAGCTTTGTTTTAGAAATAAATTTCTAAATAAAAATAAAAGGATGTCTATTTAATTATCATTTTTTCAATGGAAGGAAATTTGCTTATTCAGAGAATTAGAAAAATAAATAATAAAATTAGAAATATTATATTTTTTATTTACAACTATTATTAACACTAATATTTAAGCACATAATTTTCACACTTCCTTTTAAGTTTTTTCTTTTTAACATAAAATACAAGGAATACATGAATTTTATCTTTATTAGCAATCATTTATCCTCATATATTAAAAAATAAATTAATACTTTTATGAACCAAACACGCACACATACTCAGGTTTTGATATTCTTGTAATAGAACTTTTTTCTAAATTTAAGTAATTTCATTTCCAATTCTATATTTGAAGTTTCATATTTTTAAGTTTGATTTTAAATGCAATTTTAAACTATTTTAATGGTTTACATAATTTTAATGGTAAATATCCGTATTTAATATACAACTTTTTGTGTGAATAGTCATTAAATACTTTCACAATTTATTAACGTCTTAACTTCTTTGAGACTTAAAAGTCTTAGTAATATGTAATATATATATATATATATATATATATATATATATATATATATATATATATATATATATATATATATATATATATATATATATATATCATAATATTCATAAATTGGAGTCTTCTTTACAATAATTCTTTCAGATAGTTGTATGTATCATGAATATTTTTCTTCAAGTGAAGTTTGATAAAGCAAAATTTGAACTTATGATAGAAACTAATACATATTAGTTAAACTTACGATTATGAAACTGTATCAATATCATTTAAAATGTCGAACAGCATCCACATCAACTTCATTTCCTTTGCATGTATAGACAAAAACGTTTCCTCTGACCATAAACCAGTCATGAAACTTGGTTTATATTGTCTACGAGGCTTGCTCGTCCGAAAAGTCATGGTTCTAGTGTGAGTTCGATGAATCAGAGTTCTTTTTTATAATTTATATCTCTTACTTCTTTTTTATAATTTTTTTAACACCGGTATATTTTAACCTCATTAAGAAAATATACAATTACATTTCATTCTTACTATACATATATATATATCATAAAAAATGTATTGAAGTTTTAAGTTTATAGATATAGTTTAGTAAAAAATATTGTTTCTAAAAAATATATTATATAAAAAAGTAGAATCTTAATAAAGTTTTTGAAACACTCAAAAATTGAAATCCACATATATTGGCATCTGTTATGATATTAATGTAACTGCTTTACTGTATATCAAGTACTTTTCCTAAAATTTACATAAATAAAATTAAACAAGTTTTCACACTTTTTATACTTCCGGAGTATTCGACTGATTTTGTTTACGTGATCGAATCTTTTATATTTTTACTGCACTCGTTAGTAAAATTTAAATTTTGTTTAAATTTCAATGTCCCTCAAAGCACTAATTAATGAACAGGAAGGTGTTTACTCACAAATAATTAATTTAATTATAAATTATAAAATAAATTGTTATGAAAGGTAAACTATTTCTCATAGAAATATGTTAACTACTGTTGGAGTTTTAGAATTGATACTTTTAGGTTTCTATTCAAAATTTATACGATTTTATTTGTCAAAATTATTTTTCAGCGACAGATTGATATATGAATCGTTAGCCAAATTAAGAAGCAATTATAATTTCCTAAAAATGTGTTTGTAACTTTACTGATGGTTTGGTCGGTCGTTGAGGAGTTACCATGGGTGTTTTGGTCTTTAGAAAATTTACCCGTTTCTAGATCAATGTTAAAATAAAAGGAGTGGATCCTCTAATGGTGCCATCTATCGGAGGAATCTTAGACAAAGTTGCACTTTATCCCCTGTGGTGCTCTGGATAAACGAAAGACTCTAACGCTACTGACTTAAATTTGACTAGCCGACGGTAAAGCAAGCTTGTCTTATCGATGTGTCATGAGTAACAACAGCATAGCAACAACTCATATGGTTTAATTAAAAAAATTAATGCAAAATACAGAACATCTCAAGTATTACAGAATTACTCAATTATAATAAGAAGAATAAACATTTATAATTTTGAAGCATAAAATTTGACATTAATAACCTGAACACAATAACAAAAGAACAGAAGTAAAATTCCGAAAAAAAGTTTAACATGGAAGAAAACACAAGAGATGAAGTTTTTATAAGAAGTTTGACTCATGAACTCCTGGATTTCCAGCGTAATTTCCTAATCTCATTCCGTTTTTGAAAATCTTTATCTAAACTTGGGCATACAAGATCAAGTTTCACATTCATAGTGCCTCAAATACAATGTTGACATAAATTAGATGAAATGATGTTTATTTAATTAAGATTTTGTGCCGAGAATCAAGTCCTGCTTGCATACGAGATTTTTGACAAAGTTTTTCCAATTGTCTAAAATATTAGCCCAGAGGTTTCCTTACGTTTTGCAGCTTGTTCAAATTTAAAAGAATATATTATTTCTTTTAAAAAAATATGATATTTAAATGATTCTGGAGAAAGGGGTTTGAAGTCCAGTGACTCAAGTGTTCCTGTCTTCTAGCTGATGAATCTGCCATTTCTTTCTCTTCGATACCTACATGTGAAGGCATACAGTGAAAAATGTTTGTTTTGTTTCATTTGTAAAAAAACATCAATTCATCTCATATCTGTAATAATCTGATTTTCCATGTCGCAGGATTTATGGTCATTGCTTGGATGGCGGCTTTAGAATCAACTAGAATATCTGTTAAGACAAACAATTGGTCTTTATGTTAATATTTATAGGAGTTTGTTAATGTTTAAAGTAGTAAATAGAATTGTAAGAAATGAATAAGTCTGCATTTATGAAACCATAAACAGTCAGCTGAGAAAAGTAGTAGTAATCTACTATATATTATTTTAAACCTTTGTCACCCATATGATATAATAGTCAACTGGATAACTTATCAGATATAGTTAGAATGTTGATTCAAATCTAATTTAAAAGATATGTCGTTAAATATTATTTCATGTCTGAGATTACTTTAATTTGAGTATTTTCTGCAAAATAATAAGATTTTTTAATTAAAATTCTTAAAAATTTGAATTGTTAATAAAATAGCTTACATATGATGTATATACTTACAATCATGTTATCGCCATAAAAGAATAATACTATGTTATAAAATTATATTACAAATATATCTATTAAAATTTAAATCCCTTTATTCTCAGTCATTGTATCATAATGAATAAAAAATAAAGTTTTTGTATCATTACTGCTAAATAAATTATCAATAAAATTCTCGTGAACCAAGATACACAGTGTCCCAAATCCTGAAAAATTAATACAATAACATAATTTGAAGAGTTTAAAATTGCACAATTTATCCGAAATAATTCAAATTTTACTATGATTTTTCTCTGAAGCGTTGCTTATTAATGCATCTTATTATCAGTGCGAAAATAATACGCGACACTTCCTCATTCTGATTTGATATTTTAGTCCAAAACTGAAAAAAATATTTTTTAATAGTTTCATTAAGCAATTGTATTGTCAACAAATATTTCCAGGTGTCAAATTCATTAAGATTTTAAAATACATTTTATTGATAAAAATATTTTAATTGATATTTAATCATCAATAGAAAAAGTAAAGATTTTGTCTCATGCATTGTGTGAGAGGCAAACAACTATTTTTTATTATTATAACGAAAATTCTTTTCTTTGCATGAATTTAATATTTAATAATTTCCTGTTAAAGAAATACCGGAAATAGTATTTAGGATGTGCGTCGATATTGCTTTCGGTGGTAATTGGGCCTAAAACTTACTAAGCTAAAGTAGTAAATCTTAGAGATCATGAACGTTTGGAAGATTCAAAAAGTTATATTCTTTCCATTCGTGATTTTAAAGAAACGTTAACTAGCTTAATTACATATCTTGCCTTTTTAGTCTCTTGATATGCGGTTTCACCAGGCGAATGCATATTAGATTGCAACGTATAATCTTTCAAAAAATGTACTAATCACACAACAGACAAAAATTTCTTCATACTTTATTTCAATACAAATTTTGATTTGTTTGCTTTACTACTATTATTTTATTGTAAACTATTTCATATAACCTAACTAAGAACAAGCTTTGATTTTCCTCATCACGATTTCAACTAATTTTTATACAGGAATCTTGTCTTCTATGTTTCAATATGCATTATTTCTGATTTTACCTTTGGTGTATATTTCATTTTATTCAGAAGTAAAACATGTTTCTATGATTAGTTTGTTTGTGGCCTAGAATGGTCCTTTTTCACCAAGGGCTAATTAGACAGAAACCTCTGATTTAAACTGGATTTTGAATCACTACAAATACTCAAATTTGAAGTGGGATTTTAGCCAAAGAAAACATTGAACTGGGAGCGATAAACCATGCTGCTACCAGAACTAATTTCTTATCTCTGATTTAACTTTATTGCCATATAAATTACATTACAGTGTTTTCTCGCCACATCACACTTCATGTTTTGCAGCTTCAGTGCTTCGCAGGTTTTTACAAAATATTCATCAAAAAATGAAAAAAGAAAAATACAACTATGTCGGCAGCCACATTGCGGAAAGGAGCGTTGTTTTATGGTGACACGTGTGAGAGAGAAGGATTCCTCCATATCAAACAAAAAGACTTCTACATACCACGGTCTCAAGGTCAAAGTTGACTAAGAATACATACCACGGTCTCTAAAAAGCAAGTAATTGGTTTCCAGTGGACAGGAGAGTACGAGTGGACTTATCCTGTGAGTTAATTGTCTGTGCATCATCGCAGCCTCACGTAGCATTTTCTAATGTCGCCAGTCTTGTTCCTGATGTTGACTGCCTCGTAAACTGTATTTTAGTGTTGTGTAAGTGATAACTTGTTTAGTTTAAACGATAACTTTTTTTTATTAATTAAGCTCTTATAATGCCGCCTAAGCAGTGTGTCCCTGTAAACGCTTCGTCTGAGGTGTCCTAGAGAAAGAAGATGACGACTATCAGTGAAAAAGTTAAACTTTTAGATATGATCAAAAAGAACAGAAGTTATGCATATGTGGTACGCCATTACGGAGTGAATGAATCTAAAGTGGGGTACATCAAGAAAGAAGAAGCTAACATTCGCAAAAATGCTTCAATAGTCTTCAATAAAAAAGCGAAACGTAAGGTAACTTCACATAATAAAATAATCGTAAAAATGGAAGCTGCTCTGGCATTGGGGATAGCTGATTTCAGGAAAAAACAGTGAGTTTAGACACTAATATGATCAGGACAAAGGTCAATGCTGCTTAGGAACAAATATTTTTGATGACGACAATGAAGAGACTGAAGAAGGTGCTGACAAACCTCAAGTCAGTAATAGCATTGCCAGAAATGATTTGCCTCCTCTAGGACGTGGATTTTCAGGCAGCAAAGGCTGGTTCAAAAAATTGCAAAAAAAGATGTGGCCTCAGAAACGTGCTTCTGTATGATGAGGCTTCCTCTGCTGACAAATATGCTGCTAGTCGTTACGTGGATGAAGAGTTTTCTAACATTATCAGTAAGGGAGGATACCTCCTTGAGCAAGTTTTAAACATGCATGACGCAGGCCTTTTTTGGTAAAGGATACCTTCACCTACATTCCCCTTCAAGGACAAAGTGAAGAGGCCAGACTTTAAGACTCACGAAGATCATGTGACTGTCATCATGGCTGGCAATGCTGCAGGTTTAATGCTTACGTCAGACCTTATTTATCAAGCCAAAAAATTTACGGGCATTAAGAAACAAAAATTGGCTCTGTTCCCTTTGTCCTGGATGCACATATCCAAGATTTGGATAATGAAAGCTCTTACCTTTGAATGGTTCTTCCATTTCATCATTTTTCAGACGAATCTGTATATGGCTGAGAAAACCTCCCCTTTAGGGTTCTTCTTGATGAACTGTGCAGGGACCCAAACAACGAACCAGCAATATGACGGTGAGAATATAGAGTTTCTGTCCCCAAACACAAAATCTCAAATCAGCCAATGGATCAAGTTATTATTTATGCAGTTAAGGCATTCTACACTGGCTCGACGATGGTGGGCCTCATCTCCGCAGTTGACAATACCATTGAAGAATTCAACTTGAAAACATACTGGCACAGTTACGACATTTCCTCATGTTTGTCCAACATTTAGCAAGCATTAAAGGACATGAAAAGCGAGACCAAAAATTCTAGCAGGAAGAAATTATGACAGAACGTGGTGCATGATTATCCAGGCTTCACTCAGGAAGAAGTTAATCACTCAGTGGCTGAGAAGGTGTTGAGGCTGACTCACATTATAAGGAATGAAGGTTTTATCAACATGACAAAAGACACCAACGCCCTAATCAATTGCCTCTCGGACCCACTGACCGATGAAAACCTCCTTAAGATAACAAAGTCTGCAAGTGAGGAAGAAAAAGAACAGGAAGACGAAGAAGAAACAAAAAAGCATGGCTTTACCCTAGAGATTCTGCAAGAATTTTGTAACATAGCAAGAGCGATACAACAATTTGTACAAGATATTGATGATAAAATGGTTCGAGCTGTCGAGGTCAGCAGTGACGTTGACGGGGTTATTTCCTTGTACAAGGGAGTTTTGAAAGAAAAAGTAAAAAACAAAGATAACTATCCATCACCATATTTCTCTCCAAGGTACAGCCGTTGGCTCTAGAGTCAGAGCCTTCAGCAGAAGAGTCTTCGAGTGAGCGTAATGCTTCTACGAGTCAAGTGAGAGCCTCTGAGAAAGCAATAATGATTAATGTTAGTATGTTGTATAGTGCTATGTAAATAACCTTATTGAATAGCACTGATACGTTTAAGTAAATACGTAGACTGTTGTAATTTTTGTCTTAAATGTGTAAAGTATAAATACTGTTTACATTATTTAAAATATTCGTGTACGCGCATACGTGAAAATTCCTAGGGGCAATTACTAGTTTTTCAGCTTTAGCAGAAGGTCCTGATTCCTATTAACCGAGAAAAACAAGGGACTACTGTATTAGCATTTAAAAATTACTATATTTTTTAGTTTATAAATAAACAAATTTATTGTGTTTTCTTTTTCCAGGTATAATTTTTGCATGTAGCGGGAAGTTATTTGTAAAGCACTATTCAATCAGCAGGGTATTTGTGAAACTTTAAATCTTCAACTTAAAAATAATTCAGAACACGAGTGCATATAAAACCTTTTAATAAAACAAATTTTAAACAGGGGGAAACACCAAGCTTCTTCTATGATCAGAGGCGTAAGCTAACTTTCTTTTGCAAAATGTATGGGATGGTTACGTCATTTTTTTCACCTTTGAAGAACAAATATTTAGAACTGAAATCTTACCAACAATTTCTGATATAGGAAGTGATCCCGAATCCACATAGTAGCATAAGCAAATTTCATGAGATTTAAAGCCTGCCTTTGTACCATTAATGTCAGCTTGTTTAAGGGTCAAACTTCGTACATTCCTTCTGGAACATGCATTGTGAACTTACAAAAAATTATTATAATAGAAGGGAAAAAACAAGAAATCAAACATCTTATTAAGAAACTGATTTCAAAACATACACGGGGTATTTTCTTCTACAAATTGCAGACACCATTGAGTTAATTAATAAAATTAGGAGATTAAGTTGGAAATTTACTGTAAGCTGTTTCCTTTTAAGTTATGTATTTGCATCTGACCGAGAAAAATACTCAGTATTTGGGAAGAAGCCAAAAATTTGAATACCGTGTCTAAAATATAGTACATTCTTTGTTTGTTTTTAATACTATATAATAATTTATTTGATAAATGTGTTGAAAATTACTTAAAATATTAGTAGACATAAATTTGAAACAAAATATTTAATTAAAATAAAATAAAATATTTTCAGTTTTAAGAAAAATATCAGATAAATTCATCAATGAATGTGATTAAACAATTTATTAAAGTTTTTGACATATTTTGTTTTGAATTTAGAAATTTTATCTGAGATTTTACGATCTATAAGATCTTATAATTTATATATTTGGGTATTATATGACAAAATGTTCATTAAACTAAAGAGATATATTTTTAATAGAGAATGAAAAAGTATATAAATACTAAAAATAATATAAATGTATGTAATAAAAAGTATTTATCTCACATTTTTATTTTTATTTAAAATATTTCTGTATTAATGTTTTAATTTATTTGCTATGTTCTCTGTAGTATTTTTATTTAAGCTATATTCTCATCTTTCAAATATAATATAAAATATTTTAAACAACACTAATCACAACGGCTAAAAATTAAATAAAATTGAACTCGTATATTAAGATTTTTTATTAGAGTAAATTGATTCTGCATTTAATTTTAATAAAGAAAAATTATAATCACACCTCATTAAATAAAAAATTACCATAAAATTAAAACAAGTTCTTAAAATTTATTAATAAACTTTTTTGGTAACATATAATGTACACATGACATATTATTTATAGGTTTCTTGAAAAATGTAGTTACTAGATACAATCTGTTAAACAGTATTTTGTTAAAAACTATGTTAATAATAATAATATAAAATTACATTTCTGAAAGTAGTTTTAACAGACATTTCCTACATTTTTAGTAAATGAAATTTAAATAAGTTTTGAAGCTTTTTGTTATATAGCTCAATAAATTTACATGTATTTAATATCGATTATTGTGTTCTATGTTTATTAATTAATATTTTCTAAATGCCAAAATGATCACTCTTTACTAAGTGAAATTTATTAACAGCATATTAAGGCGTACTAAATACTAAATTACATAAATATTGAAATAAACAAATAGTTTTACTATATATATATACATAGACTAATAGCCATAAATTAAGGATAATTTAGAATTACACAGAATATAAACTCTAAAATAAAAATTTCACAAGAGGAATTATCAAAACATCTTGAAGAATAATATGCAAATTACATGAAACCAACAGATGCCGCCGATAGTACGTCACAATGATGATAGTGAAAGAGTGGGGTATATAAGGAATGGTTGGAAAGAAGTAAAATTGTTTACAAGTGCTTTAAAATCCTTTCAGTGCAATAACCGCATAGTTATGGCACAAAGGAAGCATTTGGATGATGTTTTACTTTATTAGAATTATCGGCCGTCATGAATGTGGAAGTACTCAGCTAGAAGTATCCGAGGAACTTGAAATCGCCCAGAATATCATCTCTAGTTTCTAACAATGGCTTCAAGATGATGATAATGTGAGTAGACGTTACAGCACAGATCGCCCAGCACAACGCCGAAAGAGGATCAATATTTGGCAGTTACTGCCAAAAGGAACAGACGGAGCACAGCATCAGACCTGTGTCGTCCGCTCTCTTCAGCTACCGGTACGACAGTTTCAAGGCAGACCATGTACAGACGCTTAGGGCACATTGGTCTATATGCTCGTAGGCATGTCAGATGTATTGAATTTCTCACTGTCACCTGGGGTTAGCCTGCAGTAGAGAAAATGCATTGTGAACACCTCAACAGTGGTGTTGTGTGATGTTTTCTGACGAGTCCAGTCTGATAGATTTAACTTTCAGTCTGATTTTTGCCAGACTTTCATATGAAGAGGGCCAAGTACCATTACCACCAAGGCAACAGCATTGAACGATACCGTTACGGTGGTGCAGGACTGCACGTTTGGGGAGGAAATATACTGAGTTCCTGAATTAACTTGCATGTTCAGAATGTAACCATGACAAGCCACATCTATCGGGATAGATGTGGCTTGTCATGGCGTTTGGGCTTGTCATGGCAAATGGGCGTTGTCATTTGGAACAACCTGTACGTTTGTTTCGGGGTGCCATGGGTGCAGAATTTCCGTTTATGGATGACAACGCCCAACCTCACCGTGCAAACATTGTAGACGAATGCCTACAATCGGAGGATATGACCCGTATCTACTGGCCAACATACTCACCGGACTTGAATCCAATAGAACATGTGTGGAACGTGCTTGGACGACGAATTGCAGCCCATCAACCCCCTCCCAATGTCTACCGGAACTTCGGAGAGCATTGTTTGTTGTGAGTGCTGTAATATTCTCCAAGATCTGATCAATAATTTGATACTCAGCATGCCTAGGCGTTGTACGGCCTGTATTGCTTCGTCTGGAGGGCATACCATATATTAATCATCATACCAAACATGTTATATTGGTTTTTGTAAATATGATTTTTTTGAAATTTAATCCAGGGAGTAAAAATTTCAATTTTTATTAATGATGTCAAACATATAGCATCTTTTTTGCTCTTTACCATTTGTTTAATAAATAGACTTTACAAATAAGTCACATTTATTTTGCTTCTGTCTCTTTCTTTGCCAGAACTTGCATTGTTTTTAATTTATGGTGACGAGTGTATGTATGTGTGTATGTATATATCATAATAATTTAAATATAGTTTTTCTTAACGTAGTTGTATATTTAAACATTCTTAATCATGCTTGAAAAATTTCTTTATTAATTTTTTTTAAATTTGAGCAATTATAGAATTAAATTTACTACATAGGATGGAAAAAATTTATTCTCTTTAATATTTATAGTAATGGAATTATTTTTATTTATAAGCTTAGACGAAGATCTGCATAGCAAAATCTAATATATTAATTAAGCAGCGAAATTTTTTTTCGGTTTGAATTGATAATATCTATTAGAATAAAGAGAATTATAGCAGAATGATAGGTTCAAGATAATTTAAAATAAAAATAATATTATCTTTTGAATTTTAGTTGCAGTTTTTACTTTATTTTGAACAAAATTAATGCTAATTTGAACTTCATAAATTACTTAATGTAACATTTCTCTATAGAACTTCTTTTAACACAGAAATATTATATATATTTTCTTTTTAAAATTGTTCTCTATATATAACCATTGGATTAAATAAAATATTTTCAGTTTTGTATCTAAATTATTTTTGCATTTCCAAATAAATTGTTTTTAAACAATACCGATATATACTATTTTCCCGGTTTGGAAATGCCTTAGAAAAGTAAACCGATGTATAAGTTTGTGTAAATTAAAATATTTTTAGCTTATCAGATGTTTGTAAATTAAAATACCGTATGAAAACGAATTACAGAATGAAATTTTTTTCTAGTTTTTCTTAATTAAAATATGTACAAGATAGTAATTAATATTAAACTAATTGAAATTTATATCAAATAAAATAATCACAAAAACGCTTAATACGTTGGACATAAAACATAAAATAAACAAAAAATACGTAGGAGAACAAATAAAAAAGAAGGAGGAGTTTTAGAACTTTCGAGTAAATGATTAACCCTATCAGCTGATTAAAAGAATAAAATTGCAGTGCACATCAAAAGACTAAACATATTGTAGTCAACAACAGATTAAATTTTAAGAATGTTCCAGACAGTTTTAGGAATTTAAAGTTTTCGTTAGAATTAAGGATTTGATAAGTTCTGCTTAGCTTATCAGATGTAGAACTTGAGAATTGTTAAGAGAACGTCACCATAGAGAAACAAAGAAACCAGTTAATATCGCCAGATTTTGATCATTTCTATGCTAAATTTAATTTTGCACTGAATAGGACTATATTCTATAAAAATTGAATTTTATTTCCATTTATTGCTTTATTTCATATTCATATTGTAAAATATGCTTCATTTTGGTAAATCTGTAATAATCATGCAAGTAAGTATATTAGTTGAGTTAGTTGAAAATTCAAACAAGATAATCTGTAAAATTGCATAAAATTTTGACAGTCCGCTACAAAAATTCACATAGTTTTAATTACGAATTAAGACTATAAAAAGTTATTTATTTCATCAGTAGAATCAGGTTAATTATCTGCAGTAAAATTAAGGAAAATGTATATTTTTCAACTTAATCTTGATGATTTATTCATTTTCGAGCTCGTAATTCTATTATGTTTAAAAATATCTAAAAAATATCTTTCAGATACTGACAAACTCATGATTATTTTATGTTTTCTAAGCAACATTCATACACTCTTAAACCAGTAATACACTTATGTGTAAGGAAAATATCATACATAAGCTTTTATACTTTTAATTCTATTGTGTTCTAAAAGCATCGTTAGTAAAAAAACTGCTTAAAATAATACCATTAAAATTGCATTTAATGAACTAATAACTCTGACCATTTTCATGGCTAAATAAATTTATTTAGCTTGATTAAAATAAAAAGAATTTTATTGAATATTGCAAAATTTTTCATTGCATTAAATAATTATAAAAAAATTAATTATAAATCATCTTTAATGATCCTGTTACATGAATAGTAGGAAACTTAGCGCTAATATATTATAAGCAAATATAAAAAAGTAATGTATGATTGAAATTTATTATTGAGCAATAAAAATCTATTTGTAAAATGACATAAAATCTACGTTAATTGTCCATTGAAATAATAGTTATTTTTATTCTCTTTATAAACTTCTTTTTCCTCACTCAGCTTTTCTTCCTAAATTGATATTGTTTATTTCTTTACAAAGAATTCAAATCATTATTTTAGTTTCAATAAATCTTTCGATAATTTTTCCTATTTATTTTAAATCATATGTTTCCATATTATCATTAAGCACGTCGCAAAAACGTATCTAAAATATCATGTACAAACTATTAAATTAATTGTAATAAAATAAATCGTTAAAATGTGATGTTCTGGTTTTACTTGTTATTAATTGGTTAAGTTTTCAAAGCGCAAAATGTTTATAAACATTATGTTAACACAAATCTTAAGTAAATTAATTCGTTAAAACGCATTATTCTAAAAATATTAAATAAATTACTATTAAGTAATTTTAATTAATAATGTAAAAAGAAAAATTAAAAAATTTTCCAAAATTTACAGACAGTTAGAAGTGTTTTACTAATAAGTGTCTGAGAATCATGCGAAAATATTATTTCATGTTAAATATGAATTTTATTGAAAAAAACTATTTTCATTTTTATTAAGTTATAAAATCGTTTAAATTTAAACACAAAATTTTAAAACTTGATACCTTAGTATAATTGTTCGCACATCTCTGTCATTTTTTACATAACAAAGCTAATTAATTTTGATTCTTAATTTAAATGTGAATTTTGAAACATTAAAAATATCTTAGATCAAAATTGGATTTGTACGCATTAGCTGTTGCATATAATGTCGGACACTCATCATTAGTCTGATAATTCAATGTTAAATAACAACGAATGTTAAGAATAATGTAACATTACTTTCAATGATTTAAAAATAAAGAGATTTCAGAATAACATACAATTTTTAATACCTTAAACTCACAAGGCAGATTCAAATGAAAATAAAATATAGGAGACATTATCTTCATGTAATAATAAAATAAAACATAAATTAAATTAAAAGAACAAACATTTAGATGACATATTTAATTCATATTAATTCATATTTAATTCAATATATGTATATTATTTTTTAGTACTGTTTATATTAAATTTCCTATTACTTAGCTACAATGATTTGGACTTTTTTTAAAAAGGCATAAAATATTGAAACATTTAAAGAAATGTATTGAAATTCTTAATTACGTATTATAATTTACCTATAGTTCCACCAAATTTTACTATATGTAGAATCAAATCATATATCATAGCTTTTCTACAAAAACGAATTACATATTTTTATTTTAAGTAATGGATACGTAGATCAGATTTCCTATTTAGGAAATTTAACATATTTAGTTTCAAATGCAATGTTTTTTTCATAAGCAAAAATGAAAATGACATGAAATTTGTGATTTCAGTGTTAATCACATTAATATCTAATTTGAATCAAACTATTATTTAATCATTAAGAATATTGAGTATAATAGATAAAATCTAAACTAAGTTTTAAATAAATAGAATATTAATAAATTTAAATAACTGTTTTAAATATTAAATTCTAAGTATTATTTTAAGTCTTAGGATGTTAAATTAAAAAATGACTAAAACCAAATTTTATAAAATTCAAACCATGGTAAAAATATTTCTTTATAATAAAGTTAGAATCAAAATACTAGAATTCAAGTAATTCAGTTGAATAAAATTAGAATTCCATTTATTTTAATTTTTATGTTTTACATTAAATTTTAAACCATGATTAAAATCTTTCCAAAAATTAATTTCTTTTTCTTATATTATCAAACACACGTCACGGCTATCGATACTGGTTTCTAGAAACGGAATATATGACTGAGTTTCATTATTTTGTAAATAAGAAGAATCTTCTATCTCTTGGAAGTTAATTTCTGTCCAAACAAGATGACCAATGACTTTAATTTGACCTTCCAGTATCTTTCCGTAAAAACTTTTTTCCCTAAATCATCGTATTTTTCTTTTGATCCCTATGATAAGAGCCATAATAAATAAGGGTTCATTTTTTCAATACTCCAACACTTGTTTGCAGATTCTCTTGTTGCAGTCCCAGTAATTTGGTAAGCATTCTTAGATTCTTTACGTTTGTTTCAATAAATATTTAACACTTATTTCTCTTTCTTATGAAGAATTTATTTTTTGATGAAAACTGAATTTCTTTTTTTTTTTTACAGAATTTCAGTTTATCATGTCATTATTAATGCAAATGTAATCCTTCTATAAAAATAAAAATAAGAATTTAAAAATTAAATAATTTTCACATAAGAATTTCAAATAACAATAAAAATAGTATTTTTTAAAATGTATGTCAGAAATAATTTTGCTTCAAAAAACAAAGGTTTTCCATATTTCTAAAAAAATTAAAGTGTTATATTATTTCTGAATATTTGAATTTGTAATACTAATAAAATCGAATTAACTATCAATTAATTTTTGCATGCTTTCAGTTTCTGTGTAAGTTTGTAAAACTGCTTAAAATAGTATTAGTATCATTATTTATAAGGAACGATTTATACATGTGTCAAACAATTTTTCTATTTGAAAATTAATTTTTTATAACTGAAAGTATATAACGAAAAAATGTTTGTATTTTCAAATATTTTGAAACCAAAGTGATCCACAAATTGATTCCATATATACTTTCCACTTTAGCTTTATCAAGGTTTATGAATAGTTTAAAAAAATTCTTATGCTTGAAATCATATTTAAGTTAAGTATTCCTTGAGTTATTTATACTGTACAAAAGATAATATTACTTTTAAATTTTTAATTAAATATAACAAAATTATACTATAACATTTAATAGTTCTAAATATATTTTTTGCGATGTTTACTTTATGGTTTTATTCTTAAAACTTATTTTTAATGTAAAATATCAATTGAACTGATTTAAATGACTTATTTTCAGATTATAAAATGGATTCTTTGCGTTTTCTGTTGCTAAGTCTGGTCTGTACGACAGCTGTCTACGGTTACAGTTGCCACAGTGGACAGAGTTCTTATTATCATGCGGATGTCTCGACAGGGTGTCAGGTATGTAGAAAACATCCGATTTGTGCTTCGCAGACATTCTCACTTCCATAAATAAAAATATAAATTCTAATTGAACTCAACATACATTTACCGTCATGTTTTCAGGGCATGTCTCAGTTAAATTTGTAAATTTTACTACATGATAAAACTAGAAGTTTAGTTGATCATTTAAAAATTAGTGTTCATGAATATTATTGGTTAAATTATTATGACACTTAAAATTGTATTTTATTAATATTATATTATACTTAACATTTTTAGCATTTGGTTAAATGACTTACATAAAAAAAGGTGTCTAAAAATTAAAAATAAATGTTGTTTTAAATATAATGAATTACATGATTATGCATAATAAATGTCTTTAAAATTGAAATAAATGTATGCTTTAAGAAGTTTTAAAACATTTATTAAGTTAGTTAAATAAATTAAATGAAAACTTTCTACTAATATTTCCATTTAAATTCAATATAGCCATTTCTAATTTTTACTGAAAAATTTTCTGTCATTTAATGGTATTTTGTTACTTACCATTTAGTGGTTTATATATATGATATATAGCAATATATATCATATTTATTAACTTAATAAATTGCTTAAACATAAAAAAATTTTCTAAAATCCTTCAGTACTTGAAAAATCAGGTAATTAATGTAAAAAAATTAATACCTTTGTTATATATAAACTACAAACTCTACAAAAACTACAAATTTTATTTTTAAAGAAGTTTATTTTAACAAATTGTCGTGGAGATATTATAAGGAATATGTGATACAGGAATGTTACTAATACACTAGTAAAATTGTTTAATAAAATAATATAAAAATTTATTGATTATTAAGTTTCAAAATTTTGAGAAAAATTTTTGTAGAAACATTTATCAACAGTAATAATTACTTGCAAATATGGCTCTCAAAATCTTTAAATCTGCCCTTAAAATCTTTAAATGTCCTCTCAGAATTGGAACTTAATGTATTTTGTATGACTCTTATTTAGTTGTAGTTTGTATGACTCTTATTTAATTTGTATGAATGTAAATTTTGTTTCTTTTTCTTAGTTGCTTAATAAGATTTCTTAATTGTTTGCATTTTTCGCAAGTTTGACTGCTGTATTTATTTAAGAATTTTTATTGATATTATTATTTAAGTATGTATTCAAAATTGATTTTCGACTTAATTTTTCGGTCAATTATTATATTATTATTTATTTCAAAAGTTTAAATAATACTTTCCATTTTATATTCATATACTAAAAAATTTCAACTTTATATCAAAGTAGATGTAAATAATTGTCTTGTAAAATATAAGATGTTATTATATCAAAGTAGATGAAATTAATAGTAGAATAATATAAAACGTACCTTATATTCATTTTAAATATAGGTGGGAAAAGTTTCACAACCTTTGATTCAAAGAAAATAAAATATTTCTCTTCCTCATTTTTCAATTTTTTGGTATATTTTGCATCTAGAAAACTTTAAACTATCACAAAGATATGTGCAAAGTGAATAAAATGTAGTTCAAAATACTTTTTAAAATAAAAAAAATTCCTTTATCAGTGAATTCCTAAATCCCCTTTCATGAACAAATTGATTTTTTCTGCGTTATAGATACTATTCTGCCATAAATACAGCAAGGGATTACTTAAACTTATGTTATTCTAATGCTTCAGGAATTAATTTCCTCATTTTTCTCATGAGTCTTCCATTATATCCTGATTGTAAACCACAAAAGTCCAATCTTTGCAAATAATTTGAAGAAAAATATTGAGAACTATTGGAATAAGCATTGTTTTATTAATTATTGTCATTGCAAAATTTCGTACTAATTGTTGATTGTTACTGCCATCACTATGTTCCATTACTTGTGAACTTTCAAACCATACTTAACAATTATTATTTGTTTCAATAAACTGTTTTTGTAGTCAGATGTAAAATCGATACGAAATTTATAAATGTTGAACTGAATGTTTGAAGTTTTTGCCTCTACACACTTTTGTTGTGTTCCTCAGAACAGTATGCAAAATGTGGTGTATTCTAGAATATCATTAATTGATAGCTTAACTTGTTCAAAATATGTTTTTTTTAAATGCACAAATTCAGATTTAGTACCAACAGGCTTAGGTTTAATAAATTTTCAAATGAACTTATTTCTTTATTTTAAAGTCCTTTTATAATTTAATTTTCAAAGTAACAGCATCTTAGAATATAAGCAATTAAAAGTTTGGAAATTTGGTTTAGTGCCAATTACTTTAGAAGAATTCAAAACTTAAATAAATTTCGTTTGGATATTCTGGAACTACTGGGTTAATTCCAATAAGGATGTAATTTGTACAAGGTAACACAATAATATTTACTCTAGGTGTGTCACCAGAATATTTGAATCTTTTTGAGTTTGCACCATGAGACGAATTTTTTGTAACCTGGAAATATTACATTACCTGATAATTTTTGTCTGTTATAATAACAAATATTTACAATCACAATACCACTCCCTTAAATATACATTTTTATATATCCAAAAACTAATCATAATGCTTAAACCTGATAATTTTTGTCCGTTATAATAACAAATATTTACAATCACAATACCACTCCCTTAAATATACATTTTTATGTATCCAAAAACTAATCAACTTATTGAATTGGAATGCCCCACTAAGGAATCACCTGATATTTGTTAATTGCTCACTATTTTATTATTGTCTGATATTCAAATTTATATCTAATATTTGAAAATTATTTACAATTTTTAAATGTTTTTCACCATTAAAAATTGCCTTAATATTTTTAAAAATAAGAAAAATGTAGATAATTGATACAAATTAACATAAATGAGAAAAATTGTACAACTGTATTCGATAACGACACAAAATTCATTTTTGTTAATTTTATCACATAATTTCCTTCATAAATGTTTGCGAAACCGAAATAGTTAAATTGGGATATTTTTATAGATTTGATGAAATTATGCATGCCCCGTTCCAATCCATAAAAGAATATTTTCTTTATTTTTGTTTAACTCACCCATCTAATTTAAGTAAAATATTAATAAATTATTTTATTGAATTAAATAGTGCATTTTAATATTAATTTCATTTCGCAGGTCTATCATTACTGCAATGATGGTGAAATGGCAACACTCACATGTCCATCTGGACAAGCATTCGATCAACAAACAAGTTCGTGCAAAGATTCTTCTTCTGTAAACTGCGTTGAAACAGATCATCATCATCACCATAGACGCAAGCGATCAGAAGAAGCAGTAGTTCACTCCATATCAATTGCTGAAGTAAGAGAAGGTGTGAAACAACTGTACGCTGAAATAAAAGATCTCGTGAAACAGAGTGCAAATGAACTTGCTCCAACTGTTTATGAACAGATCAAAGAAAATTATGTACCAATCGTTCGAGAGTGGAAAGAAGATGTCGTTCCATTCTACAAGGAGAAAGTTGTACCTCAGCTTAAAAAGTCTTACGCATATGCGAAAAAGTTGTACATGAAGCTGGCAAAAAAGGTGAAGCAATCTTGGGAAATGTCTAACAGCACCCACATCAACATTGTTTCTTTCGCAGATGTGGCCAAAGAGGTTTCCTCTGACATGGAGCCAGTGGTGAAGCTTGGCAGATATCTGTCCACGAGGGTTGCTCGTCCCAAGCGCCAAGCTCCTCGCATGTCAGATGAATTAACTGTACCTGTTTTTGGCAAAATTCTCAAATGTTTCGACGAAGTTTATTATAATTAAACATACATTTACAGGAAAGTTGTTAAATGTAAACTAACATATTTTCTAAGCTTTGTTTTAGAAATAAATTTCTATATAAAAATAAAAGGATGTCTATTTATTTATCATTTTGTCAATGGTATGAAATTTGCATGTTCAGAGAATTAGAAAATAAATAATAAAGTTAGAATTATCTTTTATTTATTATTTACAACTATTACTGCTAATACTAATATTTAAGCATATACTTTTCACACTTCCTTTTACGTTTTTTCTTTTTAACATAAAATACAAGGAATCCATATTGATGCTAAATTTTACTTTATTAGCAATTCATTCATCCTCATAAAATAACAAATTTATTAATATTTTTATGAACCAAAGCAATTTAATATGGCATTCTTATAATGGAAATTTTTTTCTAAATTTATGTAATTTCATTTCGAATTCTATATTTGGAGTTTCATATTTTAATGTTTGGTTTTAAAAACAATTTTGAAATGTTTTAGTCGTTTACATAATTTCAAAGTTGTATCTCCTTATTCAATATGAAACATTGTGTGTCAATCGTCATTAAATACTTTCACAATTCATTAACTTTTTAAAACTTATTCTATTTTAAAAGTCTAAGTTACATAAGTAATTAATAAATTGGAGACTTTTTTACAATAACTCTTTTAGAAAGTTGTATGTATCATAAATATTTTTCTTCGATCGAAGTTTGATAATTAAAATATGTACTTATGATAGATACTAATACATATTAAGTGAAATTACGATTTTGAAAATGTATCAATGTTTTTGAAAATGTCGGCAGCATCCACACCAACTTCGTTTTCGTTGCATATATAGACGAAGCGGATTCTAATGTTTAAAAAGTAAATAGCTGCAGCAAAAGTGCATTCAGCATATTTATTCTCCTGTGTCAACGTTCAGAGTCACGAAACACCTTCAGAAACTTAAACTTTATAGCAGTGCAGCAATACATGAGCCACTTTTTATAGATGTTATGATCAAATATCGTCTGTAGTGGTATCAAACTCATAAAAATTGACTGATTGGTAAATAAATGGAAGAAGATAATATTGTCTTTAAAAGTCATTCACTCTTTTTCTTACAATAAGATAGGGAAGAGCTAGGAAAACACATTGCAGAAGAATATGATTCTGATCATCTCCTTACAACTGTCAATGATGAAAGAGAATATATAAACTAGTTTAAAACTAGAACATCTAAAATATTCAAGAAATATCCACTAAGTATCATTATATCCATTTTTCCACAGAACATGCATTTCACCGCTGCTCTTTGAAAAGGAGGTCTCTATATACTGTAGATATTCAGATGCGGTGTAGATATCCAAGAGCGATATTCGGAGAGGTATTCTCTCAAAATATACCTCCAGACACAGTATGAATTTTCGTGGTTATACTTGGGATTCAATAATTAATTTTTTTATGACCCCAGGACGCCAATTGTTTTGCCAAATCATTTGGAATATATTTTATGTGGATTTATAAGAACATGTTTGATATTTTTCAAAATAATAATTTTTGTTTTTCCCTAATGCATATTTATTATCTGTTATTCATACAAAGTATAAATTTCAAACTAACTGTACAATATTAAGTTTCATATTTTCAAAACAAAAATCAATAAGAATGTGTTTTTGTAATTTAACTAATATTCCTATTATTAAATTATTTAATATTTATAGTTGAATTACATTTAGTTCATATTTGCTAGAATATAAATGTTACTGTATATTTAAAATTTAATTAATTTGTTAAACTTATGATTTAAATACTAATTATTCCCTTTAAATTTAATAGCGGCAGGAAAAGTTTAATTAATTGGGACTCTTTTTACTATAAAAAAAGTTAGGAAATTCCAGAAAAAATTATGCTATATACAAGAAATGTTGAATGATTAATCTTTAGCAATTATTTTTATAGCCATGAAAAATGTTAACAAAAATACCTGATTAATCATGTTGGTAAAGATTTAATTAGTGGATGATAAATTATATGTATATTGTGACTGACAGTGATTTAATGATAAGCTAATCGATCATATTCATTTAGTTTCCTACGTGGTGAAAAATATCAAATTTATCATAAGTTTATCTGATATGTTAATATTTATAACTACCTCTAAGCTTGTAAAATTTAAAAAAATGTTAGAACTGTAACTCTGAATATTTTCAGCGTACTAAATAAATAAAGTTTTGTAAAATATGCAAGAATAAAATTTGTAAATAAAATATGCAGATAAAGCTAAGACATAAATATCATCCTTTCATAAGCAATTTTTTAAATAATACTGAAAATATTTTCATTATATTTCATACAAAAGCAAAAACACTATTTTTCAAACATCGAAATTATCACAAATAGTTATATTAGTATTAAATTATATAAGTATTAAATAATAACTGCATAATATAAATGCTAATATATTGTTAAAACTTTAAGTTTTCTTCATTTTTTATCTCATTGATTTTGTTATCTCCATATGAGTGTAGAACATTTCATTAATAAAATAATTAAACCCTATATATTGGACCATAATATATCCAAGAAATCAAAGGAAAAATTGAATATCTCACCTACAAAGTTTCGTTATCTATTCTGCTTTTAAGCTTATTTCTTAAATTAAAAATTGAAAGAAAGAATTCTTGAGTAAGCAAACTTTAAAACTAAAATAGAGAGAAAAAAACACATTTCTTAATTTTTAAACAGCGTTGTTGTTTGAGCAGTACAATTTAAAGTAATAGTCTAGATAAAAATATAATGTAAAAGTAATTAAAATTTTAAACAAACGATGAAAATATATTTTGAATTTCACTCCTTTTGTATTTTACGTTATAATAATGAATTTGGATATTAAATTCGTTAAGTGCATAAAACATACATGAAAAAATGGAGTTATAGAACAATACATATCTAGAATGGTTTAAATTTCATTGGCCTAAAAAGTAAATAGGAAAATGTTGTTAAAACTGCTTTTACAAGTAGTTTTACTTCTTTTTATTTTTAAGAAAAAATGTTTGAGAATTCTATCTAGTATTGGTTTTTTCAGAGAAAACAATAAATAGGAATGTTTACATCTACGTAACAAAAACAATGTTACTCCTGAATTAATTTTTTTTTATCATTTCCATGGTAATATAGACATTTTTACATATATAATGAGTTAAGATCATAAATACATTTAAGTATATTATAATTAGATCGAAAACATTTGCTGTGCTTATATCCAATGTATGAAAATTTTAGATACAAGTTACTTTTCTTTTTATTTTTAGGCTGTATAATAAATCTCGTTTAGAATCTTATTTCAGATTGTATTTAAAGTAACAAAATGTATACAATTGGAAATTCAACGTGGTTTCTAGACGCTGCGTATACTTCTCAGTCAGACTCAGAGCAGTTCTCAAAGTTAAAGAACTTGTATTATATTCTCATCCTTCAAAAATTTTGGGGATTGGCTCAAATATTCCATAAAAAGCTGTAATGCAGCTCCATCGATAGATTTCAAATCTTCTTCTATTTTCTTAAGTGCATAAGCTCTTAAGTTTCTCTCGATGCAAATGGATGTTGAAAGATCACCTACTTGTTTCTTTAAGCCCCTAAATGATTTGTCGATGAGAATTCCATTCTAAAGTAATCAACCATTCTTGAATTACTCTATTGTATAAACTATTAGATCAATGTTATCTCCAGCTCTGAAAAAGTAGCTGTGTTCATTGTACGAAATCAATTTTTAATAAGGGGTTAGTTTTATCAAATATTTTTTCTGCTGCCATGAGAAGTTGTTTCGAAATCTCAATGCGTGTTCCATTTGGAGCGTCCCAGGATTGCTATTTAAAAAGTCTGACAATTATGTAGCATAGATAATCATAGGTGGCATTTAAATCCCATAAAATTCTCTTGAGGTAAAATCTGGTTTCGTGATCACCTGTGCCATCTCAAAAATTGCTGGGAAGATTATTTTAGTTATCCATGTTTTTTTAAAGGTGAAAATATTTCTTAAAATTTGCAAAATGTTTGTGAAAAACGGTTCCATGAAATCAATTAGCACCGCGGAGTCTTGTCGTTTTCCTCTGTTAAAGATCCGCGTCTTTAATGGGTTTGTGTGCATGCAGCACCTGAATTATGTTTATATTGACAAATGAAAGCTATATATACCCTTCCAATTGGGCTGCATGTTTCAATTAATTCTCCATCATTACATAAATAATACACCTGGACGGAAAGAACGACAATAAATTTGTTCATTTATTAACAAACGCATACAATGCATGTTAAATGCTTATGATCCAATTTGTTTTACGATATATTTAAATGAGACTTAAAGAAGTCTGGTGGCGGATGAATGATTTGCGCATTGATTTTTGCGCATTATGTTCATGGGTTGAAATACCATCCAAAATTTAAATATCTGTAGAGATTCGAAATCCAGTTGCTTCTGTTGTACTGTTTCTCTCTCATGATTCGTTGAGGAATAAAATGTACCATTTATGGAAAAACACACTATTCATAAGAACTAGTTTCATAGCTGCTTAAAACAGATTATTCAAAAACGGCAAAATCACAAGAAATATTAAGAGAAACATACGGTTAGAAAACGCTGTATGAAAATTAGATGGAAGAGTGATGAGGAAAATCAATACTAGTATTTGGCTCGGTAATTTGAACTAGATATAAAGAAAGTATTTATACGGTAATCAAAAATCTAAATTTGTATGGAAGTAGAATTGGAAAAAATTGTCTACAGACCGAATAGCAGAAATAGTTTTGCTAATTTGCTATCATTGTTGGTGAATATTTCAAATACTGTTGCATTCTAAAAATTTATCGACAGATATTAAATAATCTTACAGTATTCCTAAAATTCATTTTATTCAAACGGCTTGAATATTATATTGAAATAAACTATTTCAGAATTCTATGGATAATTTTTTATGTATATTTGCTTCCATTAAACATGTGAGAGCCTTTTTCTGAATGATTCTGAATACTGAAGAATACTGTTTAATATTTTATCAGAACTATAGTTCTTTATTTATATTCATTAAATGTTATTTAATATTTTTATGAAAATTAACACATGTTTTCTGCAACGAAGAGAAGTACTTCCTTTAGAGAGTCGTAAATAAATCCCATTTATAATGGTTATGATAATGCTTTGTATCATTTTTCTAAAATGCATTTTTTGAATGCATATTTGAATTCATTTTGAATTAAAATATGCATGAAAATGCATATTTTAATTTCTAACATAATGACTAAAAACTCGTATAAACTATTCATAGCCTTTTTAATACATTAAGATTACTTGAAAAATATTTCGTATAATTATCATCTTATTTATAAACGAGCTGTTAAAATTAATATATCTTTACAAAAAAGACGCTTTCCAGCTGTGTAAAAATGTAATATTTTTGTCCTGTTTAAATGAATTTTAAAAGATATGATTTATAGAGTTCGTAATATCATTATTATTTATTAATAAATGATGTATTAATCTTCATCTATAATCCTACATTTGCATAATTTCTTGCCATTATAATTTGTGCATCAAATTAATTGTATTTTAAAACATAAAAGTTAGAGATTAGATTTTTATCAAATCACAAACATTTCTGCAATTTTGTTTTTGATTATTATTTTCTTAATTTTAAATTTGAATTTTTATTAACCTATTTTACTGAAAAATTTTGAATAGAGACTTTACTATTTTCTATGAATGTCTGCATATGCAAATTTTTTACAGAAATATTTTCTTTCTACATAATACCATATTGCAGAGACCCATATTAAACTTAGATTTTTTATTATTTTTTTTGAGCACTGCGTATATTTCTCGATGATTCAAATACAGTTTTAAAAATGGAAGAGCTTATATTAGATGCCCAAATTAACAATAAATTTGGGTACTGAGTCAAATATTGCATAAAAAGCTGCAATACAGTACTTTTGATAAGGTTCAAATCTTTTCCTTTTCCTAAAAGGCATAAACTGCAGTTTTTTTATGGACCAAAGACATTGAAAAGTCTACATCAATGTTTCTTTAAAAACTTTTATGATTTGTTGATGAGAATTTCCATCTAGGGCGATAAATAATTCTTTAATCTTTCAGTTGTATCAATTATGAAGTCAGTGTTATCTCCAGCTCTGTAAAAAAATATGTTAATGTATTGAAATCATTTTATTATTATTACATTATATTTGGAACTTTATTAATTAAAGTTCCAAATCCTCTATTTTTTTACCTGCTACGTAAATAGCCCGTGAATTCGAAATGATTTCTCTCTTTGGAATGTCTCAAAATTTCTGTCTTCAGTTTGTTTAAGTCTAGAAAACAAAATTAAATAAATTATTTCAAAATTGTATAGATTATTTGTAATGTATTTCATCCTCCATTAATACCGTGAAAGATTTTTCCTGAATCTCTATCCTTATTGAGCAATACTATTTAAAAGTTTACTGTCAATATTATACTGCAATAATTTTTACATATTTAATATTTATCTAATAATTAACAAATGCCATGTAAAATAATGCTACGATTATTAAGCATTTATGTTTCAGTAGTAAATAAATTTTGTTGAAGTTATTATGATGATACTTTGAACCATCATTGTTAAAATCTCACTATAGAATATTTTTTATTTCCACAATAAATAAAACGTAGTTCATTTAAACTATTAAACTATTCATTTTCTTTTTAAAACATTTTGATAATTTAAATAATAATCATTGAATTATGCATCTAGTTATAAATGAGATGTTAAAATTAATATTTATGTAAGAAAATGCCCTTTAAATTTATGAAAAACGTAATATTTCGATCTTTTTTAATTCCCGTTGAAAAGAAGTCATATAAAAATATCTTATTATGATTTTTCTTTTAATTATATAATCTGTTAACTTCCGCTTGCTAAGAAACAATGAAGATGATTTCAAAACAATACTTTTGAATAATTTCTTGGTGTAATATGTGATGACAAATTAATTGTAGTTTAAAATGTGATAGTCAGATAACATATTTCAAATAAAATAAAATATTTTTTATAATTTCGTTATTAGTCATTATTTTATTAATTTGAAATTAAATAAAATTTTTTGTTTATGATCTTTTTTTGATGGACAGTTTTGAATCAAAACCATATTTTTTCTTAACATGAATATCTGCTTGTGAAATATTCTGATGTAGTGTAATTTTTCTACATTAAGTGATGTTGCAGTTACCAATCTCGAATTCAGATTGTTGCATTGCTTATATTTCTTGATCTGATTGAAATGCAGTTTTCAAAATGAAAGAACTTGCATTAAATACCCGACTTATCAAAGGATTTCGAGATTAACTCATATATTGCATAAAAAGCAGAGATGCAGTAATTTCGTAAAGTTTAAAACCTTCAGAATATCTGTCTTCAATTATCTGACGTTAATTGAGCATTGGCAGCCTTTATGTACCATAAAATTCTCTTTTTGTTCTATTTAATTTCGGAATCCCTTAAATTATCTGTATGCTGTTGCGAGACTTCTCCGGTAGTGAGAATTTTTCTATTTAATGCCATTAATCTTGAACTCAGATTTTTTCATTATTTCTAGGCAATGCGTACATTTCTCGATCAGATTGCTATATAGTTCTGAAAAAAAATGAATGAGTTTTGATTAAATGCCAAACTTATCAAAGGACTCAAATGTAGCATAAAAAGTTGTAATACGGTACTTTAGAAAAATATTAGATAGCTATTACTCTAAATGAAACAACTATGGTTTATTCGGAAGCAAAGGACATTCACTTCAATGTTTCTTTAAAATGTTAAATAATTTGTCGGTGACAATGCTCATCTAGAGCGATGAACTATTCTGCAAACTCTTTTGTATTAATTACTTCTATGGGTCGATGTTATCTCCAGTTCTGTAAATGTTAAAATAATGTTAAAAAATAATGTCTGTAACTGTTAAAGTAATAAATGTTAAAATACAAAAGAAATAGCATTTCATTTTTATGCTATATGATAAATCTCGTTTAAATGAAATTGTATTTAAAATAATAAAATATATATGTATAATTCAAATTTTTACATTGTTTTTAGAAAATGGGTATACTTCTTGGTCAGATTTCAATACAGTTCTCTAAAAGTAAACTTGGATTGTATGCCAAACTTACCGAAACTATTTGGGGTTTCACTCAAATATTTCATAAAAGACTTTAATGCAGCTTTTTCCATAGGTTTCAAATGATTTTGTCTTTCATTAAACCCAAAAGCTGCGGGTTTGCCGAAGCCGAAGGCCGTCAAGAATCCTCCTAAGTGTTTCTTTATGATTTGTCGCCGAGAATTGATATCTAAAGTGAGGAACACAACTGGAATCTCTCAATTGAATCAACTATGAAGTCAACGAAATTTGCAGCTCTGTAAAAGCGATTGCGTCCTTTATTTGAAATAAATTTTTTAATAAAAGGCTCGATTTCAAAGTTTTTCCCTGCTGCTATGAGATTTTTTTTTCTAAATCTCAAATGATTTTTTTGGGGTGTTTCAGGTTTGCTGTCTTAAAAGTCGGACTTTCATGGAGCATTTAAATCCCAAAAATATCTCTTAAGATAAAAGTTGGTGCTTGCCGTCTCAATAACATACTTAGATAACTTGCCATCTCAAAAATTGTTGGTAAGATGATTTTAGATGTCAATGTTTTTTCTTCAAATGTGAACAAATTTCTAAACCATTCCATAAATTTATTGAAACAAAATGTTGCATGAAGTCTCTTAGTACCGCAAAAGCTTGGCGTTTTCTTTTTTTCAAGGTTTGAATTATTGATTGTGATTCTATACATGCCACGTCTGAATTATTTATTAATAAATAATTGAAAGCATATAGCATTCCTCCTATTATATTATTCCATATAGTATTATTCCAAAAAAGCAACCTCACCGTCACGTAAGTAATATACCTGCAAGAAATGAAAAACACAAATTAATTTATTCATAAACTAATAAGTGTTATAACTTTTAATTGTTAATGAGGTAATGTATTTAGCGATAAATTTAATCTGACATAAGGCACATTGTTGGCAGCTGAATGGCTTGCCAACTGTTCTTCTGCGCATTTTGTCCGTCGGTTTATATTTCACTTTAAGTTGAATACATTAGAGTTTTGAAATCAAGTCAAAACTATAAGACTCTCTTATCAGATATCGGCTGTAAAAAGGACCATTCACAGCGATAAGAAAACGAGTCATAAAAGCCTGTTTAACGGCTTCTGAAAATGGATTACGGAATAAAGGTATAATCATAAATAATGTAGACAAGTAGCTCAAAAATATTAGCTGATATTCCATTATAATTACCCTTATTTTAAATATTATCCACACACACAATTACGAATATTGACCACTCTGATGTTTAATAATATTATGATATTCCTAAAATTCATTTTATTCAAAGACTATAGAAATCACAATAAAATGAATTATTTCAGAATTGTAAGGATTTTTTAATGTATTTTTGAGTCCGCCAATAATGGGAAAATATTTCTCTGAATATTTTTGAAAGTTAAACAAAACATTAAAATATCTATTATAGTCAATATTATTCTTTGGTCATTATTAAATATTTTCTTAAAATATTTTGAAAATCTATGTGAAACAAATTTTACATGAAATACTTAAGCATTTTTTGGAACGTTAAACAAATTCCATTGCAAAAGATTATAATTTGTAAATTTGTGTTAAAATTCAATGAGTGAATTTACACTATTAATTAACCTTTCAAAATATTATACCTAGTTGAAGAAAATGTTCGTAATTTTAATTTAGTTTTAAATGAGGTATTATAATTTATGTTTATTTATAAGACACTCTCCAGCTGTAAAATATGAAATATTTTGCTAAATAACAATTAAAGTTCAAATAAAATAAATTATATTATCTTATTAAAATAATTACTTTTAATTAATTTAATAATAGTCGCTTGATGAGAAACATAAAATATTAATTGATTACCATTTTTTTAAAATTATTTTTCGCTATGATATTGAACATGACAAATTATTTTATATTAAAATACAGCAGACAGTGAACCAATTTTAATCAAAAGTAAATTTTTTCTATCGTTTTATCATTGGTTATTTCAATACTTAAGATTTTTTTGTTAATCATCCTATTTTAAGGAATAATTTAAAATTTAAATCATATTTTCTCATATGATGAATGTCTGTTTGTGAAATCTTCACTAGAAGTATACTTTTCTCTACTTCGTGTCTTGTTACAGACACCAATCGAGAATTCAAATTTTAGCATTGATTCTAAGAACGCGTAAATTTCTCGATCATATTTAGTTACAGTTTTCAAAATGAAAGAGCTTGATAAAATGCCAAATTTATCAACTAATATGTAGACTGGCTCAAATATTGAATACCTACGATAAGCTGCAATTCTTCTTCCCAATTTTCTAAAATGCATAAACTGCAGGTTTATCGGAGCCAAAGGAAATCATAAGTCTATTTCCATGTTTCTTTAAAAACTTAAATGATTACTTTATAAAATTATCCCTCTGAAGTGATAAGCCATTGTTGAATCCTTTAGTTCTATGTATTAAAATGTCAGTATTATTTCCAGCTCTGTAAAAAAATTTCGACAGTGTTTTGAAATTGATTTATAATTTAGAGGTTTAATTTCTCTATTTTTTTAACTGTTGCAGAGTGAAATTAATCTGAAATCTGAACACTTGTTCTATTATTAGAATCTTATGATTTCTATCTTCAATTCTCTGAAGTCTAAATATCATAATAAAATAAACTATAAGATATATATCATAATTAAATGAAAGTAGAAATGCATTACAAATTATCTATACAATTATTTCAGAATTGCTTAAGCTGTTTGTAATGTTTTTTACTGCATTTGCTAATGGTGTAAAACAATTTTCTAAATCTCTGGCAATATGAAACAATATTTAGAATTTTAATCTGCGATTATTATTAAATCTTACACAATATTTTCATTTAAAAAACGCATGCTATGTGAAACAATCTGAAGATTCTTAAGGTACCCGAACACGTTCGGAGCATTTTTTTAAATACGCAACATATATACATTGTAACCATTTTTTCTTATTTTACTTTAGAAAACATTAGTATAGAGCTATTAATATTTGATGTATGCCAATATTATTCTTCAGAAATGTTAAATATGTATACAATCTTAAGGATTTTTTTAATAAGGATATTGATAGCAAATCAAAATTACAAAAAAAATTACGCAGTTTATAAAGTAAAATTTAAGGATGTATTGTATTTCTCATTCCAAGACAAAACCAGGATTCAATAGGTGTAAGTACTCCTCTGGAAATCTTGTAATTAATCTGTAAAACATTCATTTTACTCCAACTTTATTTTGCCTCACATAAAGCTTGGTTTTAATACTCGCTTTCCATTTTGTGATTGTACTTTTAACGAGTTATTTATTTATAAAATCCTGCATTTTAGCAAAAATCAATTAGAATAAATCTATTGTGCTCTTCTTTCATCTATTTGTAAAATATTGAATAATAATCCATTAAATTAGTAAAAAGATTTTTATTAAAATAGTCTAATTACTAAAATATTTAATTAATTATTTTTAAAATATTTGATTGTAAGATTAGAAAGCTTAAAATGCGTAAATTATGAAAATACATTGTAGTTTATTTATTCAGGGTATTAAATCAAATTAAACTCTGGCTAATATTTAAAAATAATAACAATATAATTATTCCTTATAGTTAATTATAATTAGGATTTTGACAATTTTAGTTAATTGAATTGAAGAATAAATACATAAAATAAATATCACTCCCAAGACGTTTCTGATAAAATTCCATTTGTGCTCAAAATATTTTACTAAAATTAACAAAGTACATCATTTTTTTATCGTTTTAAATTATTTTCAAAGATAAAAGAAAATATAATTTAAAAGCTTATACAATTTTAACCCCTAAATAAATATATTTAATACACAATATAATATTACATAATGATTATGCATGACGCTGTATAATCAATATGTAACAAGGGTAAGAAAAATGTTAAAGTAGACTATTTATAGTTATAAAAATGGAATATTAAATGTATTAAGATGCTTAAGAAAAAAATGCTCATATAAATAAATACTTTAGTTTACATTAAATTATCATCTGAACTGAATATTTTTAATCAGAAAAAATAACCGACGTCCATGAGGAGTATCAAGTCATGTGCTCTTTGGTCCATCGTAGCCGGTGTCTAATAGGCCTTTCATTTCATTTAAAATGGTGCTTTCTTTTCTTAAATATAAATTTATCCGATATTTTTATGTAGGTGTAAAGTGTTCTGGTTGCATATTTGATTCCAGATGGGTCTTGTGCTTTTCCAAAGCTTCTACGCATTTTTCAAAATTTCTTTAAGGATTTTTCTTTGATCACGTAGTGTCAACTTTTAATGTCTGCCAAGTCATTGCTTTCCTCCGACTCTTTGGATTTTCAAGAAGTTAGAAACAGCGTTTGGACTGATGAGTGGGTGCTTTGCAATTTCTCTTGCACCTTTCCCCACATCTTTGCATGACACAATTTGGCCTTTTTGAAATCCACTTAAAAGTTTTCCCCTAGGCCTTTTAACTGTACAAAAATTGAGGATTTTCTTCAACAAAATATATTTTTGAAAGAAAGACAGTTTAAAAGAACAAAGTTTTTAACATATTAAACTGCTACAGATTCCAAAATTAGCATATTTTTGCAGGTGTCTTTTTACTTTTTACACAGACCAAAAATCGTCAAGAACTATTGTATAAAATTTTTTTAAAGATAAATAAAACTTTTCCCCCATAAGGTAGAAGAAAAGTTATATTAATAAAACAAAAAAGAAAATTTACAATAACTATGCTAAAATATAAAGCATCATTTATAAAATATGAGTGTCCTTCCAATTTTTCTCGTTTACATGGTTAAGTTATTCATGGTTTAATTAGTATATTTCCTTTGCTTAAAATATTACTTAATTTTTTTTAATAAAATATTATTTAAGTTTCTGAATGTTTACACCCAACAGCATAAAATCTAATTCAACATCAGAAGAAAATTTCATTTAATATCAAAATGGCATATTTTCTGACATTCAAATAAAATGTTAAATAACAATGATTCGGTATGTAATTCAGCGCTAAACAATTAAACTATGTTACATATTATCAAATAATAATTAGACGATATTAATAATATCAAATAAAAATTAGACAATGTTAATAATATCAAATAAATAACAAAAATTTAAGAATGTTAAAAAATACCAAATAATATTTTTTTTACGTTTAAATAAAATATTATTTAATAATATCCAGTGGGAGTCACTTTAATATTCGATAAAATTGTCGAACATTTAATATTGTCAGATTAATATTGGTTTAATAATTGTCAAGTAATTGTCAGATTTTATAAAATTTACTTACAATATGCACCAGTTAATATTTGAAACTTGAGAGGAATATTAGAGGATTTTTTAAATGTTTGACAGATTGTATATTGTAATCTAATATAGAAATGGAGGTAGATCTGTGCAATTTTCTGCACGGTCAAGAGACAAAAGACGAGATATGCATCTGAGCTAACCTACTTATCTTTAAACTCAACACTGGGAAGAACACCGCTTTTCGAATCTTCCAACTCATTCAGAATTGGTCAACTTTCCTGTTCCAGTTTAATAAAGATGAAGTCCACCTAAATGCGAATGTAATATCGACGCATATTCTAACCATTATTTCACGTCTCATTTTAACATTAAAGGAAGAAACATTATATTTATGGTAGGAGCTGAATATTTTAATAATAATAAAATCTGCTATTTGCCACTCAAATATAACTTAAGTTAAATAATTTTTTTATTAATGATCAAACATTACTTAATTGAAGAAAATATATTTATAAAGTTTAAGCAGTGTTTGACTCCTAACAAGAATTATTGATGATAGAATTGTATAATGTAGCTATTATAAAAAAATTTCAATTTTGTACAAAATGTCAAATTGGAACGAGGAAATGCATGATATTGTTTTGGCCCTGAACTTAATGCCCCTATTACATAAGGGTTGCCGATATTTCCGTTCGAGCAACTCCCGTAGACTTAACATTACGTGACGTCATAGCTCCAAATTTCAGCAACTCTCACTCATTGTCCAATAAATGCTTGAGATTTATTTCAGGTTTGCTGTAAGAAAATAACGGTTTTACTAGATTCAATAATAAATCGCTGTTCTGGATACAATTTTTAAGGTTGCCATATTTTAACCAGTAGATTCTGGATTTCATGATAAATTCTTATTTGAGAATTTTGTTTATAACAAAGTTTTTAAAACGATAATTAATTTAGATGAACATTTAAAATTAATTTTCTTTTTTTTGGTAGAATAAATTTCTTCCTTAAATTTTGATATTTTTTATGTTATTTTTTTAAAAAGTTTTTGCTTTAAATATATCAATGTATTAAAAATTTTCCTTTTCTGTAACCTTCACAATTTATTAAGAAAATAAGACAAGTTCTTCAATATATTACTGTATTTATTAACTGAATTTATTATTTTCTTTATTATTATTTTTTGGAAATGTAAACATATTTTCTTGAGTTAACATTTATAATTGATTTTGCCAATTATTTCACATTTTCTCTACTTCCTTTAGCCATAGCATTATTTCAACATCTGACAGGATACGATTGTCTGAATGCACATTTTTTAAAAATCAGATTTAGTTTTTAGTCAGCATTCGTCAGTCCATGGCTAAGAAACATTGATGAATACACTGCACAGGTAAGTCTTGAGTAGGGAAAATTTAAAAAATAATATGAAATGAAAAGTATAAATGCAATTTTTGTAGGTTATAAAATTTTTAAAAATTTAATAAGATATTTATGTCTAACTATTGTACATTCGGTATTTCATGAGAGTTTTTAAATGTATGCATTTTAAACAAACAAACTTTTTTTTAATTTTTAGTTCTTAAGAGATTAAAGAATTAAGTATATAACGTGAATATACCATTTAATGGAAATTTCAGAAATCTGGGTTCAATATAATGTTTTAACTTCATTTTAGTTATCCAGGCTTCCAGATTAAATATTAACAGGGTTTTCTGAAGTTTTTTAAAGTAATTCTATTTGAATTCTAATGTATCTATCAAAAATAGAAACGCCTGCAAAATAAAATAAAAATAAAAAAGTAGTTCATTTAAAAAAAGGTGATTTTATACAATTTCAAATTTAAATTTTTGGTTTTTAAATTATATAAAAGTTGAATTAAGTTAATTATAAAATAATATGAAGTAACAAACATACAATATTTTAATACTAAATTTTAATATTTTCTTCATAAATTCAATAATAAAGTTTTAGATTTTATATGACAATTTTATTCTATAAAAATATATCTTATTAAGAAAGTCTGCATAAATATTTGGAAATACTCTAAAATTATATAAACAAAATAATTTGAATTAGAAAATATTCGTTAAAATGCAGTCTAATTTTTAAGCAGTTAAATTCTTTTATATTGAAATTAATATTCCCATTCTAAGTATATATTTCCTGTTTAAAAATTGAAAACTTAACAATCGTTCATTAACACTGAATTATGATAGCAAAAATAAAAATAAACCACCATTTCTTGTACCATTTCCTCTTGGTGAAAAGAAGACAGAACTTAATCCGTTTTTAAAATCATTGGCGATATTAATTGCCCGCGTTGCTGCTGCATGCACAAAAACTTCGGCAACTTATGACACTCATGATTTTCACTGGGCATGAAATTTGGCGAAAACAAAATAATGTACAAATTTCAACTGCGCATCTGTTAAAAATATCTGTAATATTATTGGATGATGAGCACAATTGTTGAAATTTCGGCTGTGACGTCATGTAATGTTAAGTCTACGGGAGTTCCTCAAACTGAAATATCGGCAACTCTAATGTAATAGGGGCTTAACATACATCAATAAGCAATGGTTATCAGAAAAATCTTAGTAATATTGTAATCACTTATGATAAAAACTTGCTTTTAAAACATTTCAATTTTTGTAAATGTATTAAATTTTATAACTCGAGACATTCTGTTTTTGTTCTCGAAAGTTTTATTGAAAATTTGTTGATAAATTACTGCACACAAGCGTAATTTCTTGTCAATCAAGATACAAAGACTTAAGACCTAGTGGCTTAATTTTTAATAGATATAATAAATTAATAATGAAATTTCGTAACATAATGTGATTTCTTGATTGAGATAATACGATTGTAATCATTTATATGATATTTAAGGTATTTAAAGAAAAATTCAAATTTTTCTTAAGAATTTTATAAAAAAACAGATTAAGTTTTATTTTATTAATATGATAAAGTTCTCTAACTGCCTAAATTAAAATTGCGCTCAAAGTACTCAAATTATAGTCATAAAATACTAACAAAATTTTTATAAAGCTCTTTCATTCTATATTTAAATCGAGATCCTAATTGCGTTCAATAAGGTATTAAGAGGTTGACTACTGTATCATATGGGTGGCAGAAAATTTTAAAATAACGTATAGTCGCTGACAACTAATTTTCTCAACTCACTACTTAAATTTGTATAAATACAACATTTTTTACGTTTGAACTTGCTACTTTTTCTTGTTTGAAGCCATTTGGTAAGTGTATTGAAAATTATCATTCTTAGTAAAATTTATTTACAAACTTTCTTTTTTCATGATTTCTAATCCAATTGTGCATTTTTTTTTAAGAAATAAAGATCTGCTTTGTTATTTAGCTAATAATGCACGTATATTGATATCGAGGAAAAATAGTGTTGACATTTAGAATAATATAAACTCTACTACGTCAGCATTAGTTAATATATTTCTGTCTGGTCTAGTTTACTTTTTTAATCTCTTCAGTAATTTTAAATTTTCATAATTATTTGTGTGTGAGCATATTTATGTCTATCAGTTTTCACTTCGTATGACATCGCACTTTTAGGATAATTTAAAACTCAATTACTCGTTCAGGAAGTTAGAACTATTAGTTGTTATAAGCAAATTTAATCTGGTATTAAAGAAATATAAAAAGTAAGAATTCTTAACTGAATTTAAAATTATTGTATAAATTTTAAGAATTTAAAACTTAGTAAAGTAGCTGTATTAGTTCTATAATCGATACCGATAAATGCATTTTTATCTCCTAATAATTTTATTTCTCCATAAAACTAAATTTTTCTTGAAACAAAGTTTTAGTGCAGATTTTTAACTTTTATTTCGTTAAAACTATGTACCTTAACTTGTCTAAAGTTAAAACTATTTGTTAAACTTTAACAATATGAAGATAACTCGAATAATAGAATAAGTTTAAACTTAATGAATAACATAATCTAAATGAAATTTGCATTTTTACTAATGAATTACCATGAAACTCGTAAAATGATAGTTTTCAAAACAGACTAATATTTATACATTCTGCTTTTAGGTTACTGGGTTAAATATTAAATTTTTAAATATGTAATTGCAGGAAAACCGAAATTACGTTTTACATTTGAAGTAATGAATAAATATTGAATAGTTTAGCATTTTAGACTTGTACAAATGTTAGATAAATATTAAATATATTGCTTTAGTTTTTATTTTTTCCAACTTTAGCTTTTTAATAATTCTGAACTCGTAAATTTTAATATACTTATTTTTACTGAAATTCTTTTAATATCCCTTCAGCTTCCTTGAAGATACTTTTCATATAACTTAATGAATACGTTTGCCTCATAGAGGGAAAGGAGGACCCAATTTAAATAATTGGAAGTTTGCATTTAATATTGTGAAAGTCAAACTTTTTTGAATGCAAACAAGAAAATTATTTAAAAATTAAACATTTCATTTTTATGCAAGCTTCAATAACAATGAATTTAAAGCTTTGTGTCATTTGACAACAGCATTGATAATCTTTCTCAAAATTGTTTCTTGACTTAAAGGACTAATTAGACAGAAGATACTATCTTCAAGGAAAAGATCTTTCCCTTAATGTCCTTAATCTCAGCAGATTAAATAACTATGTAGTTCACTTTACTATTCTTAAGCAACGTTTACATATGGTTAAAATGGGAAGTACCTAACAAACTAGTAAATCCAATTAAAGCCTTACATAATCGTATTTTAAATGGATAATGTTACATAGAATAAAATACACAACTTTAGACTTTGTGCTATTTAAATTTCTCATTTTTTGTAAAATGTTTATCTTAAATAAATGTAATGCTTTTATAATAATTTGTAATGGGACTCTTACGTGACATCCTGCGCGTTCATCGTTGAAGAAAAACCGATCGCCTGGTTGGCAGGCTTCTGTAATGGAAGCCAAAGCTGCCACGAGGAAGATGATGCTCCAGTGATTCATGGCTAAGAATCTGAAACAAATAGAAACATAGAATTCATGCAACTATTTTACAAAACTAAATAATATTCAGCTTCCAATGGCTTCAAATGAATAGTATGAAATTTGCACACCATAAGTTTGCAATACGATCTAATTCTGAGATATTAAGAGAATGAGTTTCATTATGAATCATTCAGTCGCGCGCGTAAATATTTACTAGAAAAAGTGAAAGTACCTAATTTATGAATCTTGAGACATGAAGTGTTCAAAATATTTTAAATGTTTAATTTTAAATCATAAATAGTTCTACATTTAAGTATTAAACAGTTAAAGCATCTACTGGTCTAGATCTGTAATAAGAGTCGAAATTAATCTTAAATTAATTAGTCTAAATAAACTTTAAATTAGGAATATTTTATATGTAATCCAATTTAAGAAATATTAATATATGCAGAAACTTACACTCTTAAGTAAAGTATCTTGAGTCTTTTAAATTTTTTAAGCTTAGATCGGAACTATTTTCATAAACCGAAGACTAATAAGCGTAAATTACAAAAGGTTAATAAAGGAGTATAACTTTTTATAGACAAGAGTTAAAAACGTTTTCACTTTTTCATAACGTAAATTTAGCAGTGAACAGATATTTATCAGCACTTGATATTTTATAAAAAACTTTGAATTTCTTTTGGAACTAAAAAGCGTTCTTAATATGGCGTACTGAACTTAAGTTTCATCTTAACATATTCTTTAAATTGTAAGTGTAAAATTTTGCTGGAAAGAGGAAACCTAACCTTATTCATGTTTATGAAAATAGCGTATAAAGAACTTTTCTTAACCTAGGAACTACCACGTTCATATTAAGTAAAATAAAAGCTTAATTTTACTAATTGAAATTTAATGCTAAGTTATTTTCATGTGATTGTATTTACTGCATACTTTTTGTTCAAATCTCTTTGTTAAAGGTGGTCGGGAGCTGTTTAATCTTCCTTAAGTCTGAATTGTTATCCATCTTTGAAACTAACGTTTTATAAAACTCATTCTAATGGAGGGTGTTACACCTTGAGTCCTTTTGAGATAACTATTGTAGTTCCGATAACTTTAAATTTTAACTAATGTTAAGTTGTTTAAGAATAAACAAAATATGGCTGTAAATCTAAGATTTCCTTCTTTAGCATGAAGATTTTGTTTTGCATGAACAATAAGTTTCTAAATGCATTCAAGAAAACAGTTTTAAATTCTATGATTATATATGTTAACGAATGTTTAAGTATGATTTCTTAGTTTTTTTAAAAGTCCTGAAAATATGTAATGATAGAAAATAGGAAGAAATTTAAGTCTTTATAATATAAATCGATGATCATGCATAAAAATCATACTTGTGTGCTTGTAAATTACTTGAAGTATTTATTACTAAGAATTAATCTAATGAATAGTATTTATATCAGAGTATATAACCCAGAAAAAAGTCAGCTAAAAACCAGAAGTTCTGAAAAGGTACAGTGCCAAAACTAGTTTCTTTCAGTAAACTTACTAGCTATTCATTTAAATTAGAGAAAAAGGAAAAACTTGTTTCGATTTAATGAATTTCAGAACTAAGTACATGATAAGAAAATGGTGCAGTATACAATGTTATCCGTAAAAGCGTTATATCGGTTTTTTAAAGTTATTTTTGAGGCAATTGTCAATTGATGCATATCTAGCTTTTCTATTGAATTTTGTCTTAATACAATTTTTTTAACCATATATACTTTGATCAAAAGGGGCTAATATCTAGAATGTAAATAGTGTAAGTGTCCCAGATACTTTACAGCTTCAATTGATATTCGAAACTTTATCCCAGAATTATTTTTTCAGTATATCCATAGCACAGCACTTTAAATGATTTCTTGTATTAAATTTGGGTGTTCTCTTGAAACGGTAAAAATGTTTAATCTTATTTTATTCTTTAAAATACGAAACAATAGTTTTGTGTTAGAACTCTAAGGTTTTCCTACAAAGCAAGCAGTCTTGTCTAGAGCATAAAAATTTCTCTATATGATTAATATACACGAATTTATTTTCAAGTATTTAAATGAATCGGTCAGCATTGTGTGTAGTAGCTTCAGATGTTTTTAAACTGTCCTGCATATTACAGTAGTTATCAATACCACCGTTATTCATATAGACTTGACTTATCTTGACCTTTCGCTTATGCCGTGTCTTTGGCTCAATTAAATGAGTTTAAACACTCCAGTGATATTTGTAGTCAATGTAACAGTAAATTTTATATTATGTAAATATTATGCTTTTCATCCATATTATTTCTCACATTGTTCTAAAAGTTTTTATTCTTCTCCAATTTTCAGGATGTTAGTTCATTAAAATAGTATAGTTCGATATTTAGAAAGGAAAGTAAACTCTTCTAAAAATAAAGAGATGGTGCTATTTCCTGGTTATGTTACTGGCGAAATTAAATCCATTGATATAAAAATTTAACTACAAAATTTAGTAGTAGAATAAAGTGAATATTTATTCAAAGTTTAAATTCTAAAGATGGCAATATTGCTGATTCACAAAGCTAAAACTTAATATTATGGATACAATATCTTGAAATCTTTAATTTTCTAAATGCAAGCATAAATTAAGAAATTGTATAAAAAGAAACCTTGACTGAATTATGAAAACTAAATCTGCCATTTGTTTACTAAAAGATTAATTTGAGTCATTTTTTGTAGAACTTGAGTTCAAACATTCTTTGGCAATTGTTTGCATTGATAGCATTGTCTAGCAATTTTCTGTTTCGATTTTAATTCTAAGAATACTTATCATGGTTTGAAACTTACTTTAAACCCTACTTCTAATCCTCTATATAGTGTTCAAATTAGGGAAACGCTTATGTGGTAAGTACAGTAAAACAATTATGAAATTTATATAACTAAAATACTTAATACTCTTAGTCTTCTAATTTATGACTGTATTAAAGAAATGCGAAAAATTGTCTTTCAAACATAGCTATTTCTAAATAACTTTTATCGAGAGCTATGCATTAAACCTCTACTCGATACTAGGTGCAAAGTATTATAGAATTTTTATCAATCTCTAAGTCAATTTAAAAAATAACGAGTAATTGTAATAGTGCCTAAACTTGCAAGTTTTAAAGTAAACTGCAAATTCGAAAGATATTGAAAAAAGTTTGAAAATAAAACTTGTATACTCGTGCAAAAACTCTAAATATTTAAATTCCTTCCAGAAAAATGGCTAAAATGTACTACCTAAAAGTACTAAATATTTGTAGATAAGTTCCCAAATATACGGAAATTTTATTTCAGTTAATAAATCTATTAAAATTTTACATAAATTTAAGTTAAAAACTGCTAAACTCAGTTTACAATTGTGCCAAAATTTTAGAAGAAAGTTTAGCCTTGTTTACGATCAGACAGTTGAACAGTTTGATTCTTATCACGAGCTTACTTGCCTGCGGCATCAACTTTAAGCTATACATCAGTCTAAGCAGTCACGTGTAGAGTCGGTGATATAAATCGGCATTAAATATTTGTAGATGCAGAAATAACTGAATTCAAACTTTGTAATTTGAAGATATACTCACAAATCACAAGCTAATTACTTTAGCAGATAAGCTCTTAATTTATGACAAAAGTAGGAAATTGGAGAAAAATCTTGTAACAAACTTATACAATATGGAATTATCTACTGTGTCAATCTTGCCATAAAATATCTTACTCAATTTGAAAGTTTTATTTTGCAATTTTATTCAATAATAGCAATTTTATTTTAAATTTGAACCAAAAGATTTAACTACTATATTGTGAAATCCTAAAATCTAAGTTTTGAACAATTTCTGATTAAAAATTGTTTTTTACGAATTCTTAACGCAAAAGTGTTTTACTGAACAATTGAAGTTAATTTTGCATCGTGCAGTGTATTTACAAGATTCTTAACAACGTAATATTGGATAAAAAGCAATAACATAGATTTATAATAGAAACTTGCCTCTGTTTAAGGCCTTTATTACTGATTAATGTCTTAGCCCAATCTTAAGATTCTAATTTTTCGTTAATTTTCTCAACTTGTGTTAAATTTGGATCTTGTAGCTGTAACACAGTGTACGTTAATTAAAAATCCAAACTTATTTGAACCACTGAGTAACATTACCTAAATTGTTCATCCTAAGTGACTGCTTCAAATTTCTGTAAACTTGAATACTAAGATGGTAAGTTTAACTAAAGCTCGATCCAGTCAATTATGTAAATTGGCATAATATTAATCACTAATTTTCGAATTCCAAGAGAGCCTTAGCTTTAATAAAATGTAATCTTACAATTATGAAAAATAAACAATGTATACAAATTGAAATCCTATTTAATAGGGATACAAGCCTCTACATTTATATTTTGGTGGTTTAAACAGTTCATGGCTTATAGACTAAAGCATGCAATTTTTATATAAATTTCATGCATCGTACAAAAGTCTGTCTATTTCAGACATGTGGCTACTTACGAACTCAAACATTTAATGCATTGGTATTTTCTCAAGGAATATTCTTTCCGTTAATAAACTTTTATGCCATTTAAATAAAACGGAAGACAACCGGTGATGTATTCAACAGCTTTTTCTCTTATCGTTGCTAGTGCACGTCTTATTTACTAGCTTAAACTAACGGTTCTAAAGTAGTACGATATGTGGTTTCCATACCTCCACTTTCATATATACTACAGATGCATTGGGAATTAAGATGACATTTCAGCATACGGAAATCAGTTTTCCTAATAGAAATAAAAATTATCGTCTAACAAATGAAAAATTCTCATGTTGATTAACTCAGTAATGGCTTACTTGTTAAGAAATTAAATTTCTCTGAGCAGTAAAGAATTTAATGATATCCTTCTTTCAAGAACGTGTAATAACTTCAGCTAATGAACTTGTGGATGCAATTGCGAAAATGCACTGGAATACGGAAATTGACACTTAATTTCCTAAGCGTTATGCAGATTTAAAATTTTTCTTCGCAATTTATGGTAAGATTTATAGTCCATTCGTAAGCCTTCTAACGTCTTGCCTGACTATTATAACTGCATAATTTTACCAATGTGAGATGCTAATGAGAAACCGACTTACCATTGCATTGGATGCACACGTTCTGTTCATACGAAGTTACTTTTACCAGATGTCGCCTCCCGGAGACCTGATGTGTAATGAGATTTATTGAGACTGACTCCGTATGATATATCAGATTTTTAAAAATCTGAAGTGATCCACGAAGAAAGACATTTCAAACTGCTTATTTAAGATATAGTAATGAAATAGTGGCAATTGAAGGCGTAGTATTCTAAAAACTTCTGTTATCTCATTTTTAACTTTAAGAACCATTTTTAAAAACTCCTTGGATTCAGTTACTCCATTTATGAAATAACATAGCATTCAGCTAGTATTTGTTATAGAAGTCGACTAGTAAAGGTGAGAATCATAAAACTTCCTTAAAATGAAGACCTTGTCAGAGAATAATTTTCAGTATTTTGTTGCACCTGATATTAGAGCTCGTAGATTAATGTCAGCAAGTGTACGCCAAAATCTTCGTCTGTTTTCAAAGTGCATTGTTTAAAAAGACCTGCTCAAATTTATAAACAGTTGTCTTACCAACTTAAACTTCTGGTTTGTCTTTACAAATTGTCTCAGACCAATCCAAGGTAAGACCTTCATAAAACAGACCAAAATTCATTATTAATATAAGACTTGTGCGCAGTTCTTGTCATTTCACTTGGTGCAGCTTGTTCTTATTTGGGCTTAGTGTCACAACTCAACATGTCCCTTAAGTATTGTTCAGAGGTATCAGCAATAACAGGTATAAATTTGAAATTAATGAAATATTTTATAAAGAATAAATTTCTAGTCTACAGTTGTCTGGAATATTTATATACGAGGTCCAGTTCTACTAAATTCGAGTCTTCTCAATTAAAAACGGAAATTAAACTTGCACTTCGTATAGCTTCATGACAAATAAAAACATAAGTAAAATTTTTTCAAGTCTGAAATATTTGTTAAATGTATAGTAAGAAATAAAATTAGTTTATACTAACTTTCAGTTAGTTTTTATCTCGTATTACAACTTCTATAAACTTTGTTTTTCTGAATTGTGGAAGCTCTTTATTTTCCTTTCTTGATCCAACAATTAACAAATATACTGCAGTTGCTTTACATTAAGCAATATTATGTGAAACTACAGCATCTATAAAACTCTGGTCAGTAAAGTAAATGATAAGAAGAGAAATTGTTTGAAGTGGAAAGTAATAGTTGGGATTTTATTTGTATAAAATAAAACTCTAGCAATTCCTTTTGAAACTTTTATTAAAACTAAGTTTTGCTAAGTAATCTAGCATTTGCAATTAGAGCTGCCAACCAAATGGTTAACACTTTCGCCTTGAGTTTTACAGTTCATAGATTAGAATCCTACCTTAGACTTGGATGTTTTAATTGTTAAAATGAAATCCAAATCCTTATAGGTCCTAAAATATAATTAGCCCTACTCTAAAAAGTAGCCATTGAGAAAAAACAATACACTACTGCATTTAGTATTTACATCTAAATAAGAAACGATATTTTATAAATTCTATACCCTTGTAGATTAGTTATTCAACTGTATCCACTTCAAACTATTAATACCTGTTAAATACACCTCTATGTGTGAAAAATTTTAAGTGACTTATTTATATTAAGAGGTAAATATTTTTATTAAGATTTGTTCAAAGAATATCATGCATCACTTTACTCAAGATGTTACGTGTGGAGTAAAAACGAATTGCAAGTTCTGTTTCAAATTTTCAGTTTGGAAAAACAGTTGCGTATATAATGTAAGTAAAAATGAGTAGATGCCTCTAAGTAATTTTAACAAATTTGTATGATATATTTAAATGCTATAAATTCGCTTTATTTAAATACTTATGTTTAAAAGCTGTATTTCAAAATGAACATTAGTGTTCAACAATTTTGTAATAGTTTAAGAAATACAGAATTATCTTTTGTGTGGAGGTTGTTTCGTAAGCATCATCGCTAGCCATAACAAGGTCGGAAGCTTTTTTATCGTTACTCGGTTAGCACCATGAACCAAGTTACGGAGGCGGGTAGCATTAAGCAAGTTACTCCACCACAAATCTGTTTATAGGGTAGGCTAATTTCATACTTAATCTCTGGAAAAAGACAAACATCCATACACAAACCGGGATTCAAACGTGGAACCAACTTCTCGGGAAAGTTAGCAGCTCAGCCATCACAGCCGGCTAAAAATGAAGGTTAAAGAGTTTTACTGGACTAATAAATTTAACATTCTACTTGAAGGTTGAAATTTAGCTTTCGTAATGTAGAATAAATAAGTGTACCCTTAAAATCAGAACTTGCAGTTAGGACCAAGAACAATTATCCTCGGCTAGTCTTTTATTCATATTTAATGTTAAATAAGTCTGTTTTAAAACATTTCACTGTCTAATTGACTTATTTCGTCTTAGGTTGAATGTGAGATGGCAATATTCACCCTTATTGTGCTGTTGCTGGTAGTCGGGAGTAATTGTGAGTATTCGCAGAATTTAATTTCTTGCTATAAATATTTGTCATTCTGCATTAAGATTATGCACACATTTCAAATGTATTAAAATTCCCTCCTTTCACATTGAACAGTTTTATATATGAAGTACTGAACATTTGAAATACACAAAAGATTTTTTCTTGTCTTTTGCTACGAGAATATTATAATGAACGGTCTTGTTATACTTTTAACCTTGTATAAGCACAATACTCTAAATTTGGTGAAAGAAAACATAGCATTCCTTACAGTAATAACATTTTTCTCGCAGAAATGTAGTTAACGTTTTAAGAGACGAATTATAGCATTGTTAGCTTAATAAACTAAAATTCTTTCTATTCTTAGTATAGAAATAATGGAATTTCAGCACTACCTTCCCCATTTAAAACAGATCGCAGGTTTGAATAGTTAAAGTTAGGCTTGTTGTAGTAATTTAGAGTAAACTTTAAACTCAGTCTAACTGGCTCTCTTGTGCAAAACAATGACGGTTGAGCTACATAACCAATCAACCTATTTACGACACCATATGAGTAAGCTATTTATGGCACACCTGATGTGCAAATAATTGCAACTTTACACCTGATCCGTACAGAATTTAAAAAACAAATTAAGAATGGGGAGAAGAGTTATGCCACAGTTTGAAGTCTACCACACTTAAATTTTAAGTTAAAAAGGCAACACACACACACTCACACATATCAATAAAGATCTTTTGTATTAAAAATTAGCCCATTTTAGAGTGCGGAGGTAAAAGGAATTGTACCTTCAATTTAAGTTCGTAAGTGTAAATCACACCTCGTACTTGAATGCTTATAATGAATCGAAGTTTCCACTTAAATATATTAAACAACTAGTTCTTTTATGCAATAAATGATTGTTGCGCTGCGATCCAAATTTCTTATGCAGAGGACTGTAGTGGAACTGCCAAGCGGACATAGGTGCTCCCATTTCTTTTTATATATAGTGCAATAAAGATTACTGTATTTCACTAACTTTAATCTTATTGGATTAAAATCTTTATGTAGGTGACCGATATATGCCACAATGTCCAATGTCTAGAGAAAGAACTTATCATGAATACGAATTGCCTGAAAAAGTAAGTTGCACGACCTAAATCTTCAACTAGCAACTAATTCTAGATTTTCACAGATAACAATGGAGAACTTCAAGAGAACTCTAAACTTTTATTGCTTTAACAAACTAAATTTCTTCTGCTTAATTCAATGACTAATAAAATTAGGATTATTTTGTAAATATATTTTTGATACTTAGTATTTGGGCATTGTTTTAATTTCTCAAAACTATTCTGATTAATATTTATTTAAATGGCTTAATAAAGCTATTGTAATACATAGTAGGAATACAGTTTCTATAGTAAAATGTTTGAACTGAAGTGTTTAATGAAATTTGTGATTTTAGATTCCGCCAATGAAAAATTTTAAGATTCTATTCAAGTATTAACGCAGTTTTCTTTCTAGAAATTTAGAGGTAGGGTTGCATGATTAAAATAACTTTCATGCTCTGAAAGCTGTACGTTTAATGTACTTTGGTCGCTAATTAAATGATAAAATGTTTGCAAAATATTTCCTTTTAAGCCTATTTCTAAGTCTATCAAATTTATTCTCAAGAGGAGAGAAAAAGCAATTGCTCAATAATTAAAGGCTGCGTTTTACTCATTATGCTTGGTATTAAAAACTAATTAGCATTGCTAGTGAATGGGTGACCTTTTTGAAACGAAGTTAAAGTAATAAAAATTGGATATTTTGTATATATATATATATATATTCAAAAGGACTAAACTAAAGAATTACAATTTAAAATCTAAATATTTATGTAAATTGTAAAACGTAACAACGTTTGCAGCTTATACAAAATCTGTTGCTGTAATGAACTACAGCAAAAGCCTGAGCTGAAATTAACGTGGTGGTGGGACTAATCCCCATCTGGTCCAGTGGAATTGAACCAGATCCATGAGATCATAAACAGCCAGAAAGGCCAAAAGCAGATGTGGACTTTTCACAGCCTCCTCACGAGAAAACCCCAAGCACTTCAAGATGCATTGTGTGCAAAACGGAGCATTGTCGCACTTAGGGCGTGTTAGGTATTTTCTTTCACCGTACTCAAAGATCATACACTTCAAGTGGCCAGTAGAAAGTCGAGACAGTGTCGTCTGATGTACTCTGGACACCCTCAAGTCCAGCCAGCCGCCTCAGAGTGCTCTTATAGCCGGCGGGGGGAGTACCTGGGCGAAACGGGTGAAGTAAGTCGGGAGAGTAATCTCCTGATAGGGTCACGCCGAGCTGGCAGCCGAATGGTTAGCGCTCTTGCCTTCGGTTCAACAGTTCGTGGGTTCGAATCCCACCTTGGGCATGGATGTTCGTAGTGGTTCGGAATCCACTTTAAGCCGTAAGTCCCGGTCTAATTAGCCCTCGTGTGCAAAAAATGACCGTTGAGCGACAAATAAACCAAACCAAACCAAACCTGATAGGGTCACCCAAGGCATGAAGGCCTTTCCAATATGCTCAGCTAACGTCTGCAGGCATAAGAGCCAAGTCAGACTTCTACCTTATGTTCTAACATAGGACAAGGTACTCCAGGTCTCCGGATCAACAGAAGCTGTCAAATTTTCCCCTTTTACCATGAGTCACCTTGATAGTAAGTGCCAGAAGTATAGTAATTTGTCTTTTAAACAAATCAAAAAGATAAAATTAAAATGATTGGATTGTGGTAGTAAAATTAGGAGCTAGATACCAGTTTTTAGAAGTCTTAAAGTCCTGCAGTTATACTAGAGATTTTTTTAGGTAAAATAAACAATTTATTCTGCAGAATACTGTTATTTATCTCAGAACTCCAATGCATTAACATAGTTAAATGCTGACTTCTAAAAAACAGAACATATCAGATATCTATGAACTTGAAACTGCTAATTTTATGTTGAATTCAATGAATGTGTTGAAACTAAATCTGAACTGTTAATCTGATATTATTTCATACCTCTTGTCATTTAATGCTTTGCAAATCGTACTCATTAAAACGAAATGTTTTTTGTAAAATTTTTAATATTTTTATTGCAGGATTTCTACGTCTGTCAGTGGGGTCATGAAGTAGAACATATAATCTGTGATATGGAAAAATATACCCCAGAATCTAAGTGTGAAAGCCATGATCCATGCTGCACAAAATACTTCTCAATATTAAAGGCTAATGCTCCACCAACGCCTACACCAATGTTTCCTCGGTATAATCTGACTTTTGGGGAATTTTTATTGATTGTTATGGAAAATTACGCGTTTCAAATGAGGCCACAGTGGGATGCAGACAGAGGTGAACCAGCAACCCCCAGTCCTGACTGTCTGAAGGCTCACTCAACTACGCCTAAACCTGGAACTCAAGATCGCTTGTCATTATTTGGTTATCTAAAAGCTGCTTATAAGGAATACGCAATTGGATATAACAAACAGTTTGAGAATTCCTCTTCCACATTAAAAGCTGATACAGTTACGCCTCCTGCTGACAAGAGCAATAATCCAACAACGCCAAAACCGATGTTTAGTCGGTTTAATCTTAGTCTTATAGAGTTTTTACAAACTGTTGCGGATAATATAGTCGAAACCACGAATAGACAAGATGCAGAGAGGAAAAAAGCTGAAAGAGAGTTGGCCGAGAAGTGTCCGATTATATATCCATCGCCTAAACCAAGAGTTATTCTGACTAATATAACATTCTTTGGATTTTTACGAGATGCTGCAATTCAGTACTTTAGAAATCAAGAGCTGGAAAAGCAGTCTACAACTTTAAGAAATGAAAGAGGGACAACTCTTGACAGTAAAAATTCTGATTCGAGAAAAGCGTTCACAAAGAGGAGTTCTAGATTTGATGAAACAAGTTCAAATGACTATAAGGCTACATCAAATTTGGAGCCAACAAGTTCAACTGTTACAGAAAACAATCTAGAGTCCCCTGAGACTAAAGTATCAACAGCAGAACCTAGTAAACGTGAAAACGCATCCACTTCTAATGGGGAAAATTCAGAACTTAAAATGGATTCTACTAAAAAATTAGAAATATTCACAAGGAAAGTAATCATCCCAAGTATTAAAGAAATTGTAAACGATCCTAGTAAAATGTCAAAGGTAGCTGGTTTATTCAGAACATATTTTCAAGCACTCGTACCATTAGCAACAGACTTAATGGAACAGCTTGAGGAAGAAGTGACTATTTTAAAGTTATCCAGGAAAAAAATTTTAGAAGTTAAGGAAATCATCGAAGATGAATCTCAGTCTCTGTCTGAAGCTGTTCTTGAGATTTTGCCTTCAATATTCCATAGATTAGCAGATAACTTTGAGCTATTCATGGATACGGTTGATGAAGCTAAGGAAAGGTACTCTATTAGTCCTATTCAAATGTTTTTCAAGTACCTGATGTTATTAATACGTTTTAAATTCGTAACTGAAGACTCTGACGAGTTCATGACCTTTCAACCAATATTCGATGTTAGGAAAGATATTGAAATAGGATCAAAGATTATGAAAGAGGTTACAGAAGACAAAATGTTCTTGGAAGAAATCGATCCTACAACATTAATTCTTCAGTTACTTTTCTTCTGAATTTTTAATTCTGACAAGTTAATATAATAATTCAGCAAAGTTTATAGTGAATAAAGATTTTTTGTGCAGTCTGTGTTCAATTGTTAAAACTTTTTCCTTTTAAACTCTTGTATTCAATATCTGTACATTTTTAAAAATGACTTTAAATAACATTACTTTAGATTAAAGAAAGATTTTGTTTATAACATAGAAGTTATGTTTCAGTGGCTCTCAAATCAGAAATCATGATCAGTTAAAAGTCTAGTCTTGTATTAAAAACTTCTGCTCTGAATAGGTTTCAAAAATGGTTAATGATTTGTATCGAATTGTTCAATAGTTTGTTAACTATCTTAGGCTTACAAGTTTGTAATAATTTGGAAGCTCTTTAACGTTTAGTTCTCATTGCCTCTAGTGTGAAAGTGACCTTTACTTTAACCCATATTTAACGGAGACGGGTAGATTGTTTTCAAAATATCTGGCTGAGCTGCCACCGAAATGTCAAAACTCAGATTTTGAGTTTGAAGAGTTCTGGGGTCTGATTCACAACTTGGGTTGTATATGAATAGTTTGAATACGTTTTATATTGAAATCGAAGGTTTGTAACATGGCCATAGAAGGCAACAAACTAATGAAATTACTCCAAAAGCACTTGTCACCCAAGACGATACTTTTAAACACAAACTAAATGAGAAACTAAAACCTAATTTGCACTTAGTAGCGAATTCCCGAAGACATTCCGATAATTTTGCTATCTAATAAGGTTTTAATTGAAAAGATATAATATTAACAATTTCATTCACTGAATGTTAGTGAAATCGCCTTGTAAAGAAGTTTATATTAAAATGACTGCGGATATTATCCGTGGTGGTCATTTTCAGAAAATTTTAGAAGAAATTTCAGTGAAGGGGAAGTAGGAACATTGGCATGTTCCTTATAGCCTGTGATGGTAAATGTGCTTCAGATCTAACAAAAATTAGATTTGAAGCACATGTCATGACTTTTTTATCCTTTTCTATTGTTCTGAAAAGAAATCGAGCCTCCATGAACGAATCTCGCAGCAATCCGCGATATATTTCATCGATGTTCTTTTACATCAAATTTTATTTTTACATTTGTCTTGTTAATTTTGGAATGAGATGTACATTTAGGCAGAATCATATTTATAAAAAGATATAGGAAAGCAAGTTCTTAATAAATCAGTCTTAAAGTGCAATATAACTTTAAATATTTCCTATTAAATGTAGTATCCATATATAAATGCGGAGGCATTTTTGTTGTAGAATTTAATGAGTACCTAATAGCCCTTCAACAACTTGACGAAGAACTTACATCAGTAAAGTCTTGCTAATGAATAAACACTAGTTAAGCGATTTTTTCTCCTTCGCACTGCAAGTCGCTGCCTTGTGTATTCATTTAATAAATGATCACCCATACAATATGTGCACTATACTGGCGCCATCTGTTGTAATGGTTTAGTAGAAACATCTTCATATTAGTATTTAAAAGCTAAATTCGCACATTTGACAGAATTGTTGCAATACCATGGAAGACTTTTAATTTATGCGCATTAAAAAGCAAAATAAATGAAATTTATTGGTAAACTCACAAAATAGGAACACATAACGGAACATTTCTAATGAAAAACTTACATTAGGCTTTATTACACGAAATTGGAGAGATGAGTATACAATTTGCAAGTAATATTGTTGTAAATAAAACGATATAATACGGTAGTTATTTTTCAATAATGGTTTCGTTTCGTAATTTAAAACCTACAAATATCAAGAAATTGTTGTATATATAGTATATTGAGTGTAAATTAGTATTCGAAAATGCATAGCTAAGTTTTCATATTTAAATGCTCTTTTCATTAAATCTTTAATTGTGTATGTTATTTATAAATATTAGCAAATTCATTTCCCTTTTTCTATTTATGCATTAGATGAAATTTATGAACATACTATTTTTAAATAAAGTTTTAAGAAATTCATAGCATACAAAATGTTCTTTGTATTTAAAATTTCTTTGTACAATGACCGCTGCAATATTTTTGATTATACGGATGTTGAAATGTATAGTAATGTAATAGATGATTGTTGAATAGAAGTTTAATTAAAAAGTTTGCGCTAAAGAGCAAAAAGTAGAGTAATGGAAAATATACTTTTTTCTCTGAAAAATCAAATATATATAGCAAATATGAATGTAAAACTTCTTTAAGTTCAGAAAAAGAAGCCAGATGTATATACTTATAGTAATACTTTCACATCTCAACTTTTTAAGCAGTTCAGATGACAGGATTACTATTCTAAACAGATTAAAAGAATTATATGAAAAGTTCAAAATTTGCACTGAGTTTAAAATATTCTCGCGAATAAATAAGGAATGTGAAAGTAAATAAGCTTTAACAAAAAAAAAAACAACACATTTTTAAAGATTTCGAAATTTATTTTATTTCTCTTATTGTTAAAAAGCGAATAAATAATGAAAGGAAAAGAAAATGTCCACTTTAATACTTTACTCTTAAATTTATTGAATTCCTCCAACAAAGGTACTTTAAAGTTCTATTTCACAACAATAAATTTTAGCTCTGAAAGTTCTAGATTTATAAAAAATAGCTCTTCTTAAAAAGCCTAAGCTTAACTGCTGAAGCATGGGATAAAATATTCAAAAGGTCACAATGTACCCATTGATGCAAAGTTTTTTGGGTAACTCGTGCTTTATACGGGAACGCGGGATAAGACACTTTTATACACATAAATATATATATAAATAAAATATATACAGAAAGAGCCAATAAAATTGAAACTTTGTATTATTAATTTGTAACATGTAAAATTAGGAAATATATTTTAAAATTCAGCACACAGAAAATTTTAATTATTTGTGTTTTACACATTTAAGAAATACACGTATGCATAGATAAAACAGCCCCTTATGTTTCTGAATTTCCTGGCTGTTTATGGACTTGTGGAGTTGGTCTAGTATTGGAATTGAATCATCCAAGATTAGTAGCAACAAAAAATTTAAAAAATTTAGTATAAAATGGTTAAATGCTAACTAGATATACATGAGGATTAACTTAAACTAAATGCACTGCCCGGGATTGAAACAAACTCCAAGAAGTGGCCAGAAAATTATGCTAATTTCAGTGTCGACATATCGTACCGTGTAATGCAATTGATGCGAAATGCGCTGCTCTCCAGTGCGCGTAGGATCAGATATAAGGTGAGGAACTAGCAGAGTGGGAACTAGCAATATTCGCGTCATTATTCCTCCTTGGAAAATCGTTGAAAGTTTGTTATTGTCGCAAAGGATGCCTGTTGCTATTATATCGAGCAGAACGATATGTTTGATTGGTTACTAGTGACCAGCATTAGTGGTGTCCGTTAATAAGACCCCATTGTAATCCCATAGCATAGACGCCAACGTCTGGAATTAGAGTGATGTGGAAGATGGAGTAGCGTCTTATCAAATGAGTGGCGCTTCTGGTTCTTCAGTGATAGTCACCGCGCACGATTGCGTGGTCAACGAGGAGACAGGTCCAATGCTGCTGCAATGGTGGAACATCCCACCACGGGACAACGTAGCATTGTGATGAGAGGCACCTAGCATACGATTCCATGCAACCTCTAGCTCATTTTCATAAAAATATGACAGCCCAGCAGTACGTGGAGGTTTCGCTGAGGCCGGTGACACTCACCTACATCTAGGGAATGCCCAATGCCCTTTATCAACAGGATTATGCCAGTCAAGGTGCCCTACAAGATATACAGCTGCTTTCCTGACCACCTTGCTATCCAGATCTCTCACCAGTTCAACGCATTTCATGTATGAGTGGACGCTTTTTGCAGACCTTTTCATTGCCTCCTTCAGAATACACACTTTGGCAAATGGTTGACAAGAGAATGGAACGTTCATTCTTTTCTTGTAAACTAGAAATATGTGTTAACCTCTTAGTTTAAGATTAATAATTTACTGAATGAAAAACGCTTAAGAATAAATGCTCCTACCTTTAGAATAGAAATTTAGAACTTTTAAAGGATTTTAAGAGCTTTATATATTAATATTAACAGCTGTACCATTTATAGCATTTCAAAAATATTTTTCAACTTTTCAAGAAAAATTTTTCACATAATTTAGCAATTATTTTGGTGTTGGAAAGGAAAAGCTGATATTCAGGTTTTCTTAATATTCATCATTTTAAATTAAATATATTTTATTAATTAAGTAATATTCTTAATTTATTTTAAATTAATTTAATTATTTTTCTTTTTAGGATATATATATATCTAGTACTTACAAATGCGTGAACTTTATATTTCTGAAAACATTTTATGCTTTGGCATTTTTTTCATTATCTTCATTTAAAAATATAATTATTAATGGATAACTATAATTATGAAATGTGATAAATAATAGTTTTTATTTACTGCAAGTTATTCTTGTAAATTTACTATTTTTAGTGGATCATTTTAAAAATATTTTATTTCATATTACTATTCTCTCTCCTTAAGTAATATTTTACAAAATTTATTCGCGACTTGAAATGTTTTCTTTTTTAAGTAATATTTTATTGTTTTTAAATAAACATAAAAATTGCAGTAATTTTTTTGCTCAACTGTTGATGAAAGTAAATAGGCTCCATTCCTCGGTGTTTTTTTTAATCTTGGAATGAAAAAATAAAATTTAACGAAAAGAAATCTCACGATAGCGTTTTCTTGGAATTCCAAAAGATTTCATTAAAAGGCTGTTTTATAATATTGTTTCTAAGTTTTAATCTTCAATAAATTACAAATCATTTGAATTCTATTAAATATAAGATTGATAAATGTTTTATTCACTTCATCTAAGTAATAATGCAGTTATTTATACATATTTTTTTAGCATGCAGTCTATCATGATATCTAAATTCAGAAATATTTATTTTTTAAATTCAAAAATATTTTCTATTTAACATATTAAATTAAAAAATTAAGAAAATCAGAGTTTTTGGAAATTATTTGAGATTTTCAACAAAGTTAAAAATCAAAAATAGGATACAAGATCTTGAAAACACTGCATGAAGAATTTGTCTTACCATCTTGTAATTAAAAAAATAAATAAATATCCACCCTAAAACATACATCTCTGGAAAATAAATGTTCTACAAAAAATGTATACATATCGAAATAATATTTTTCAGTGCATAAATTTGAATCTTTAAATAAAAAATTGTGAAACTTTCCAATAAATAATTTCCGTAGAATTTTTAATTGGAAAGTTTTAAGAAAAATTTTATGTAAAATATAATATTACGTTTTTAATTTAATTATTTGTTTTATTTTAATTTGCTGTCATTAATATCACTGACTTTAAAATTTTAAAATCAACAATTTATTTATTACTCTTAAGTAGTAATCTTCTATCGAACAATAGAATAGGAAATGTGATATGTACTAAAAATAAAATTTTTTAAGCAGTTTTATTCACTTTATGGATTTTTAATTTCTTTTAAACTTTTCCGTTAAAAACCTTTTTTCGAATATAGTGCATTTTGGGAAAATTTTTTCCTTTCTTAATAAATCATGAATAAAAATTAGTATTGTAAAGTTATCTTTGATCAACTTTAAAAAACATTCCACAAAATATTTTACTTTCAATAATAAAAATGATTTAAATGTTTCAAAAAGTTCTGTTTAAATATAAGTTTTATGTTTTGCTCTAGCAGACTTCACGGTATTTAGCTCAAGATAAGCTTTTCTATTTTATGTAAAAAATTTATCCTTTTTATATATTTACAACAAGGGTACTTAAACTCTGTTAAACTACACAGATTACAAAAGAATGAACTTAATGATTAAAAAATTTTAATATTATTAATTCTTTACCTTATTTTCTCTTCCAAAGTTCACTTTAAAGAACAGCATTTTGGAATAGAAAGTTTCTTTATTGGAATAGTCTTTGGTGGAAGAAGGAGAAAGGAAGGTGAGAGGTTGAAATGTTCCTGGCGTTTATGGTTGAGGAAGCCTTTTAATACACACACATTATTCCTTGTGTTCTAGCGAAACAAAATAAAAAGATACTTCTAAGCAATGAGAAAATCCATGGAGGAACTTAATCTTCTCCACGAAATTTTGTTTTTGAGCATTCTCTTTTTCCACGTGGTGAAAGAAGAAATGAAGTAGCCAAATGCTATGAACTGAAATGATCATTGAATAGGAGATTCGAGGAACTGTAGACCTTCTACTACAACTTTGTAATTACTGTATATGGGAAGAAAGATCTGTAGAAATAAGAGAGAAATTGGCCATGTCCAGAGAGGAAAGGAATCTCATTTCATCTTATTAATTTCTGCTTATCTTAGGATGAAGCTTAAAAATATACATTCAGTTACACATTCTCCCATAAAATTTGTCATCGTTCTAAGACCCAGGACTTAAGAATATGTTTGATGGTTCTCATTGGCTGGGGAAGATAGATTAGTTCTTGATGTGGTGAAATTGCTTCTATAGCAAGTTTGTCGATTTATTCGTTGCATCAATTTCCACATGAAGCTTGACCCATGCAATATCAATTTTAATAGTTGAAGTGTAGCAGATTTGAATTCAGTGAATTGCAGGACTAGGACTTAACTGGCCCTAGAATGATTCCTGATTAAATTGATGGCTGCCAGGCTATAAACCCTTTTTTCTGGAAAATGTAATAAGATATTGTTAGTGGAGACGTTCTCTGGGTTAGTCTTACATATTTAGTCTACACTTCGATTAGTAGGTGTACCAGTAGTTGGGAGAAATGCTGAGGTAAAAGTAGTATTTAATGCCTTGGTGATACTTCGCAGGAATCTCTACTGGGTTGGAGAGATCCTGATAATAAATCTAGACCTCGGAAAAATATCGTAGGTAGCTACTCTAAAACACCCCATTTTTTCAACTACAGTTTTATAGATAATGATCATAAGTTTCTGAGAAATTTTCTTTTGTTTCCTGCATTATTTTAGTATCTCAGAGTAAAGCTTTGATGCTGGCTTGTTGGTTTCAATGGCAGAAAAATTAAGTTTCTTATTGAAGGTAGCATTAAGAAACTAGTGGTACTGACTTGGTTTAGTCTCTCTCATTACCATAGAAGATTTGCGGGCAATATTTTAAACTCAAAATGAGCGGTGTTAAATTTTATTTTCTTATATGTGTAGTTGGTGATTTTCAAACCAGTGTTTGAAATGAAAAAATGAATCTTTGCAAAATTTCTTAATTTATTTTCTTTTCTGGCTGTTACCAGAAAAGAGAAATCATTTGCGAAGGCTTAACTATGGCTCTCTGGCTCAATATATTTGTCAATGAAGTCCCGGTTAGCTTTGATTCATCGATCAGAAACCAAATCCTGTAAGATGGTAAAAAAAGGCTGCACTTATTTACACTAACGATATCATCAGTTTATCCTAATTTAATTCCCATACCTATTACCATAAGAACAACAAAGTAAACGTTTTACCCTTCTATATTGTTTCAGCTCACAACCCTTTCTATCTCAAGGACGTAACTTTTCTTGCTTCCTTAGTTTCGACTCTTCGACTGTCCTTTATGAACTTGATCTCACTCTAAGAAACACAAGGGTGATTCTTTCATAGAAACTGTATTCAATTAGAAAGAATGAAACAACATAGAATATTTCATAAAAAACTTAATTTATAGATACCTCGATGACTCAATGTGCTATTTACTACAGTACTTAGATGCCTCAATGATCTATTTACTACAGTACTTAGATGCCTCAATGATCTATTTACTACAGTACTTAAATACCTCGGTGAGCTTTTCAAACATAAATAAACATAACTAGTTCGGATTATTATTTGTGAGCTCGAAGAATATGGCATGTGTTTTGTTATTGAAATTAATCCTAATATTTGACTTAAAAAGCTTACAACTGTTTATTATTCATAAAGAAATGTAACAATCATTTAATATAGATTGGTATCCTTCCAATCCCAATATTAGGCTAAATTAATCCCAATATTAAGCTTAAAAAGCTGACAAATGCTTATTAAATGAAAATGAAGAAATGTAACGATAGTTTAATACAGATTAGTCCCATTTAGCTAATTTTCATTATAGTTCAGAAATTCAATACTTTATGGGAGAATGTTCTATCAATTTTCGGCTTAAAACTACAAATGTAAATAATGTTGCACACGTATCTCCAAACACGAAACTCCGCTATGAATCAAAGAAAAACGTTAAAATAAATTTTATTTCCTTAATTTAAAAATCTAAAAAAATTGAGGAAAGATATTACCAAGAAAAATAAAGAACTCTTATAATAGGAAAAATAAAAGTGTATGTGTGAAACATACTAAAACTTCATATCATTTGTTTCAAAAACTATAGGTGATTTAATATATGATAACCATAATTTGTCGTTATTTTAATTAATGTAGCATTATGTTTATGAGATGCGGCATTTTGATGAGTTTTAAATTTTTCTCAAAAAAATATGAAAAATTAACGGTATTTTTATATTTCTATTTGCACTAATTTCCATCCTTTGAATGAAAGAAATATATATATAAAGTCTATTTTGTTCAAAAAATTAGAAAAATTGAAGTTCTTTAATTGGTATGTCTGTCTCTATATGGCTATGTGCCAGTTTGATGCATAAGTAATAGATTTTTGTTAAATACATTTCATCCATGAAAAAATTTTGGCAAAGATAAATACGAATAAGACATGGTCAATGACGTTATCTGAAATGATGAAATCCGCATTAACAAGAGGAGAAAAAAACTAAGAGTATAATGTGAATTGCAGTCAGAAATTGAGAATTCATATAAAAAGGCTCAGGAGAAATACAGAATATTGATTAGTTATCATTGAATAATTAAAGCTTTATTTAAAAATATATCTCATATTTACCTTTCACTATGTATTGTTCAATTATATTGCTTTCTAAATTGTCAGATATACATAATATGTCTCTAAAACTAGTGTTAAGAACATTCCAAAAAATTCCCAAATTTGTCCTTAGGAAACCCGATTCACCTTACTGGGATTTTATCTATTGTTGTTGTTGTAACTTATGGCATTTGTAAAAGCCGAATTCACTGTACTATTAGCTATGCTTTTTTGCCTTGCTATTAAACATTGTCTATGAAAGTTTAAATCAGAAGGGTGTGTTTCCCGTTTAACCAGAGCACCACAAAGGATGAAGTACAACTTTGCTCTAAGCTCCTCCGACAGATGGCACCACCAAAGGATCCATTCCATCAATTTTGACATTTTAACTAAATTTTTAATAGATAAGAGATGAAAATGATGAGCTCTGCAAAACTTCTAGTTAAAATTCAAAAACATATTTCCTGTGCATATGGCAGAATAAGTTACTCCTTTTTTTATTTTTATATTATTACTTTTCAAGGCTTTCTGATATTTTCCTAAGTTTAAAGATTAATATCATTTTATATTTTATCTATTAGAGAATCGAACTATCTACTAGTACTTTGGTGAAAATTCAATATATTCTCCTAACTCCATAGGTTTTCTTCCCTGAATGAGCCTGATAATTAAAAAAATAAGTAAATGATTTGTCGAAAATAATGAAATTTTATGTAATAAATTCTGATATATTCAAAACAAAGGCACTTTTTTCACATCTAAAAAGTAACAGAAAAAGTGAAAGCGGAAGAAATCTAGCAATAGTCGTTACTGTTCATGTTTTCTATTGCTTTGATCTTAACAGCTTTATTATCAACTAAAGAAAAATAATCAAACATATAAGTAATTATTTTTTAGGAAAGAATAGTTTTGAATCAAAAATAAATTGATGCTATTTTAATAATCTATTTTCGAATTTCAAATTATTTGTTTTTATATTTCGAGTGGTAGTTGGTAAAGGAGTTGTTCTCATTTTCTAGAAGGTAAATTCTATTTCGGACACTGAATCTTCTGCAGTTCTTTCGAGTTGGAGAAGAATGATCAGAATTTGGACTTAGGTTCGATAGTTTGCGAGTCCTAGACTATGGGTTGGGATTTTTAAAGTAATTCGGAATTCAATTATAACCGTAACTACTGGACTAATTAGCTCTCGTTGGAAAGAAATGATCTTTGAGAGGCAAATAAACGAAACCTAAAATTATGTCGGTAATGTTCACTAATGGTGACTGAGTCAGGTAAAATAATTTTTTTCGCAATATCCTCCATGGGAAATGATTCCTCAAAGAATGTCGCAAATCTTTTGGGTCTTCTGTTCATGTAAATTTTCTACTTCAGTACAAATAACATCCAAACTCCTTCGGGTTGACAAAGACCCATTGTGTGGTTACCACAAAGTCATTTAATGAGGGCATTTTCAGTGAAAGCACATTTGTTGAGGTATGCGGCCCACAAAAAAAGTTGCAATCAGATCTGCCCTCTGTTGCGCCGAAGTTACATTAAAGATCACACAAACTATGTGAAATTCCTATCTTTTTAATAAAAGTATTTTTTAATACTTTTTATTGAAATTTTACACATTTCTTTATTTTAAATATAATTTCCGGTTTTGAATAATAAAAAAACCAAGAATGTTTTATAATAATTTATATTTTGTTTACATATTTTAATGATTCAAATTCCGATCGTTGAGCAATTACCATGGGTGTAATGGTCTGGAAAAAATTTCCTCCCCCTCCAGATCAAATTTAAAATTGAAGGAGTGGTTCCTCTGGTGGTGCCATCTATTGAAGGAGTCTTAGAGCAAAGACGTACTTTTTCACTTTCTTGGTGCTCTGGTAAAACGAAAGACTCATCCTTCTGCCTTAATTTTGCAGAGCTGTCGGATAGCGAGCTTGGTTTGTTTAAGTGTCATAAGGAACAACAACAATAAGAATTCAAATAGCTTTTAGGTATTTAAAAATATTAAAAATTTGTTTAATAATTATAAAATATCATTAAAGTGAGTCTTGTTTAGACATGCTTGTAGTAGATTCATTATAATAATTTTCTGTGCTGCATGCTCTATATTTATAGTTTATTATGAAATTTTTCTAATTTTTTAATTTGTTGCCATAAAATAAATCAAGAGTTTAAAATTTGTTTAATTTATAAACTAAAGAATTTACTTTAAATTTTCTAAAAATTGCATATTATATAAAATACAAAGCAATAGTTATAAATTTTGATAAAATAAAATATAATTATTTGCATTACAAAATATATATCACGCTTTAAAAATATGGTGCTTTATAAAAAACGAAAAAAATGATATAGCTACAAATTATTTTTTAATTCTTACGAAAGGTAATTCAATTGTAAACAACAGGCTATTTTACCTGATTAAAACCATAAAATCATTTTAAATTTTAGAGATTTTGAAAAATCCACTAATTTGTTAGAAAAGTTTTTCATAACAACAGAAAAATAAAATCCTTAGCGCACATTCAGTTATAGTTCAGTCATAATTGCAACTAAAAAAGAACAAATAAATAAAATAAAATAAAAATAATAGTATGTGACATGCATCATGAAATATTCAAAATAATTTAGAGTTTCAGCATATAATTATATATAGGAAAATAAATTTTATCTCCCTCAATTTCCATAATGATTGCAGAAAATTACATATTATAATGAAAAATAAATTTCAAATATTCAGGATATGTGTTAGCTTTAATTCAATTATGATTGAAAAAATGCTATAAAATGTTTACAGGAAATACGGTTTATTTATTTATTTATTTATTTCATAATAGTAGGGATACATTATAAAAAAACTGTCAAATTTCTTTTCTGAAATTTCTTAGAACGAATTATTGTGTGTAAAGACATTTGAATTTAAAATAAAAACTATTAATTATTTTTATTAATAATTTCTCATATCTTCCTAAAACTGATACTGCTTTAAATTAATGTGAGGAACCTATCTTATTTTCTTATTTTCAGGCAATACTATTCCTTGGAAATCCCTTTTATACTTTTAATGAGCCTTTGAATTTACATGCATAGCAAAACCACAGTATATTGCTTACCTTAAAGATTTCTAGCCTTCAAGAATTAAAGTATTACTGTAAATGTTGAAAGAATACCTGAATACCTTTACAGTCATTAATACCTATACATAATTACTACGTATTAATAAGTTTTAAGCAACTATGAACTGAGTAAGTGTGTATTTCGTTAAAAATAGATCAAGTTATTAAATATCAGATGATTCTTTTAGGCAGTTTATTTCCTTTACTAAGCATAAGCAATTATACAAAAAACAAAACAATGTAAACATCAAATAGAACTCTGAAAGTCTGAAGAGAACTTTAAAATCAAATAGAAATGTATTTTCGGAATAGCGAGTTGTTTGCAAAACTAGTGAATATTATGAAAAATATGTCAAATTTTTACCCTACACTAAAGTACTGATGAAAGATAATATAAAATTTTGTTTACGAAATCATTGGATTCTGTACATAATTTCACCACTTTCTGACATGGAAATAATTTTTCGACGACGTTGTCCAGCAAAGTAGATATTCCGATTTTGCTTAACTAGATGAAAGCTAGCCCTCTCCTGGTGCTTGACTTTGCTAGGGTGCATGGAATCATGGATTTGATCTAGCTGCCGCTAGATCCTGAAGGATTGGACACAACACAACAAATGAAGGTAGGAATGAGAAATGCTTGTTCATGCAGAGATGCATGCAGTTTAATGTTCCTTTGTTGTTGAGGTGTTGATGGTTAGTTTCAGTTAATTAATTTGTCACAGAATATTGCTTACTTAGAACTGGTTGGAAATTTAGCTCAAATAAAGAAATAGATGTAATTTTAAGTAATAACAAAATAGAATGAGATTAATTTTATTAGATCTTATCAACCAATTAACATCTAGGTTTGAAGATTATATTTTCAGAACTCATAATATTCAAATTAATTCAGAAATTCATAATTTAATATTGCAGATTTCAATAAAATGTTTGTATATATATATATATATATATATATATATATATATATATATATATATATATATATATATATATATATATATATATATATACATATATATATACAAACATATATATATACACTACTGGCCATTAAAATTGCTACACCAAGAAGGAATGCAAATAACAGAACGATATTTATTGGACAGCAAACATTATAGTGGAAAGCACAAGTGATTACATTTACAAGAAATTAGGATGTATAGATCTTCAGAAATCAGTACCCAGAGCAGCCACCTCTGGCTGCAATAACAGCATTTATCCGCCTAGGCATGGAGTCAAACAGAGATTGCATGGCATGTACGGGGATCTCAGCCCATGCAGCTTCAACACTATGCCACAGTTCATCGACAGTAGCGGATGGTGAGTGATGGCGTGCCAATCGCTCGGCAACCATTGACCACACGTTCTCAATTGGTGACAGATCAGGAGAACGTGCTGGCCAAGGTAACAGTCGAACTTGTTCTGTATCACGAAAGTTCAAAACAGTACGGGCAACATGCGGTCTTGCATTATCCTGTTGAAACAAAGCATCATATCAACAAAGCATATATATATATGTATATATATATATATATATATATATATATATATATATATATATATATATATATATATATATATATATATATATATATATATACACTTTCATAATAGAAACTTATACATTTCTCTCAATTGTTATGAATAGTCAATAACATTTTTTCCCTGAAACAATTGCAATGCTTATCCTGATTTTCAGGTAAGGACTGAAATTTTCACAAAACTCAAGAATACTAATAAGTTTTTATTTTGAAATTTTGGATTTTTTCAACAAGAAAACCTTTAACTGAAAAGAAATAATTTTTCTCAAAAATTGAGTTTAATCGCGAAAATATCCACTTGTAATGCTTTTACAACCAAAGTTGAGGATGAAGAGTGCTCACGAAAATATTGATTAAAAATAATGCAACAAAATCACGTCCATTTGACTTTGTAACATTGTTCTCAAATATTTAACCTGAAAACCTCCCAAGGCTAGCTGAAAGTTAAGCCAAAAATCAATAGAACAAATACATGATCTTTCCTAAAAGCTTTCACGAAATAAAGTCGGTTTTAAAAATGTTTGTTTTGTGAAAGTTAAGAACTGTCATATCAAATCCTTTTCTTTATTTAATGATATGTTTCTATAAAATGTTATATAATAGCTGTTTAAACTATTATATGCTAACCATTTGACAAATTCAGACTTATCTTTTTATTTAAAGTTTAGCTTTACAAAGCTAATTTTGAAACTTGTACGATGTACAATTAAATTTACTGTAAATATGGTAATGCCAAAGCAGTTCCAATGAGAAAAAATTTGCAGAACACCTGAGTATGCTTTTAGTTTTCTTCAACTAAATATTTCAAAACTAGTTGTTTTGATTGATTATTCCATGCGTTTATTGCCTACTTTTATGTATTTTTATATGTTTTTATACAATTTTTAAACCTTGGATATGTTTTAGTATTTTAAGCGAATAATTTTACATTTATTAAACCATTCTAAATAATCAAATTAGAGAACATTAATTGAGATTCATTAAATATATTCAATCAATTAATGGAAAACAATACTTAAGCAGACAAGCTCTTCTCTGAAAGAACTAGGGATCTTCATCAATCATATTTAAATTTCTTGAGATTAAAAACTTTGATGTTAAATATTTATTCTTTCTAAAATAATTCGTAAACTGCATTATTTTTAAAAGGTAAAATAACAAGTGTGTGAGCAAATACAGAAGGCGACAGCTATGTAAGTAAGATCTAAGTTTATAATAAGATCTAAGTTTCAAATTATGTTAAATAGGAATATTCTCGCCGTTATAAAACAATAGAGAGGAAGCATAACTTCAATTACCCAGAAAACTATTTCGCGAATAACATAAAAACACAACAAGATGATAAGGTGCAAGAGATATGGACCTAACTGAATAAAAGTTAATGTAATCTGTATTTTGATCCCTTTAATTATTACTTATTTAGAAAACGTTCCTTAATATACATATGTTTTAAATATGTAATCACTTAGCTTATTATTCTATTTTTTTCTAATAATGTTTGATTGCATCTTTAGTAGCTTGGGTAACAACCTTGATGAAATTCCAGATTTAAAAGTAAATAGAAAGGTATGCATTTACACATTTTCAAAATTCGATATCCAGTTGCAGAGTGATTTTTAAACAACTCAAAATGTCAAGATTTTTTCTGCATTTATGAAAAAAAATCGTTTTAATTTTGCTTTAAAAATTATAAAATTTATTTTTCTCTTTCTAATATATATATATATATATATATATATATATATATATATATATATATATATATATATATATATATATATATATATATATATATATATATATATATATATATATATATATATATTGAGTCTGTATAATTTTATTAGATTAAATATTAAATTCACAATAAAAATTAATTAAAAATAAAAAGTTTATAAAAGTTTTAATAAATAGAATGTAATAAGAGTTTTTTAACTCACTTTACTAACATTATCGAATTAATTTTCTTAGTTTTAGAACAGGTTTGCAAATTATTCATAATATGGTATGATATTTACAATTTTATTAAAGTTTTTTTGTATGATTAAATACTTTAATTCAGCTTTCTCTTAAAACTTAAATTAGAATGCTTAAGGAATTTAATAAGTTCAGCGTTAAAAGACAAATATTGTTATATTAAATGTCATGAAAATCGTTACATTATCATTTATTGTTTGTTGACCAATAAAAATTATTATTTCATTAATTTTTTAAGAGTTGAAAGTGCCATTTAACTAAACTTCGAAACCCATAACTTTTTAATTACAATCAAATAGCAATTTATTCATGGAAAGATTATTTCAGAAAAGTTTTTTTAAATTTCCTTGACAAAAACTTCAACAATTTATTTCGATTTTTTGAATCTGTAAGTTATACGACTATTTTTTACAAGCAACATTTATGCAGAATCATTTACACACATCATTTACATTAATAATACCGCAGAATCACTTACAAACTTTTATACATAAGCATCAAAGGGAAGACATTCTTCTTCTTCTTCTTTGAATTGGGTTTGTATGTCATTGGGCACCTCTGCTTTTATCAGCATTTTGTACCATTAACTCCAAACCCAATGTTTCCTAGTTCCAGTTGCTCGGGTCATCCACTTTATTAATAAAGTCCGATAACCCTTTAATGGAGTCAAGGTGTAACTCTCTAGTATGGATGATGCCTAAAGAGGTTAATCTAGGGAGGGCAAGAGCCTCGCATTCATAAATGATATGCTCTGCCGTTTCCTCTTGCGTATGACATTTCCAGCAGATAGGGTCTTGCTGAAATAGTCCCATCTGGTTAGAGAGTCAGTCATACTAGGGATAGCTTCCTGACTTTCACCAGAAGATGGTTAGGAGGTCATTTCTACCTCAAGTGAAGGATTCATTACTGCCCCTTTACAAGACAGCCTCTGAGTTCACTTGTCTTTTTCAGCAAGGTCAACTTCAGAGGCATCACCTGTAGATGCAGAAAGAATTGTTATTTCTTGTGTCTTTTCAGCCACAAGATAACAATTTATAAGCTCAGGTAATATAAGTCCACCCAGCATTGCCTGAGATACTGGGCAAGGCAAATTACTCTAGAAGTTTGCCAGGCAACTAGAGGCTCCGTTAAGACACCAATACCGCGGTGCCAATTAGCCCTAGGCACGGAACGCATAACACCAGGGTTTACGGGAGCTGGTTCGCGGCCTCTGATTCTATATTCAAGGCTATCCTGTCATTCCTACAGGACGTTCGGTGATCCACCGCCTACCGACGCGCCTGGTAGCTGCTCAGGCCCCAGGAAGGGAAGACATTAATGAATTTAAAAATATTAAATAAACTTAAATTAAAAATTCCCAATTATGCTGAATAAGAGTTTGCGATACTTGCCTTTTTCAAATTTTAAAATAATGTACTTCTTACGAAACATTAAAAAAAAAAAAATAAATAAAAAAAATAAATAAAATAAAATAAAAAAAATTGGAAATAGTTGTATTACACATAGAAATAAAAAATGTAGAAATAAATTATATAAATGACTAGATAGTTAGCATGATTAAACACATTTATTTCTATACACATTTAGAATGAACTGTCCTTCAAATAAATAATGTATCATATTCCTTTGTACAAGCAAATGATCACAGAATTAGAATGCAATATTTTTCTTTAAACATGATGCATTTGATGATGTATCAGTATAAAATACGTGTATTTCAATAATTAATGAAGTAAATCGTATTCGTTATGCTGAATTTTATCGATTGAGAATGGAGTTAGTATATATGTGGGAATAATAGTTTTGTCACTTATGCAGCAAAAATTTATGCGCATGTTTGCGTACTAAATATATTTCAAATAAATTCTTTGGTATAGATTTAATGATTGATAGGCGAGTGAAATCTTTTTTACATCGAATGTTCAGCAAAAGTAAAAATATGCTGTTGTTGTTATATATGACACTTGGACAAAAAGTTCGCTATCCGATGGCTAAGTCCGAAGGATGCGTCTTCCGTTTTAATCAGAGCACCACGAAGGCGAAAGTACTTCTCATCTCTAAGACTTCTTACAGATGGCACCACTAAGGATCCACTCGCTGAATTTTGACTTAGATCTGAAAGGGTAAGAAATTTTCTACAGATCATTATACACAAGGTGATGACAGACCACAGGACTTTCGATTCCACGGATTTAATGAGCACGTATATAAAAACATAATTTGGCAACTGTCCTGTTAGAAATCGATGGAACTTTGCTGGATGGCGCAGAAACTCGTTTCCAAATTTATTTGGAGGTTACAGTCCTCTTAAGAAGAATATTTAAAGAGGACTGTAACTTTCAAAAGTTTTTTCTTTATTAACACTATTCTTCGTAATTGATGGTTGAGTGTTAAAAAAATATCAACAGTATTTGTCTTGACATGAATCTAACATCGACTATTTATCTCGAAATTGTATTAAAAAACTAAATTCCATGGCACGACAGCCCATGTGGGCCAAGGCCCATAACATTTTCCATTATCGAGGGAGCTGCAGTGCGAAGCATATGTCCCAGTTAGGTGGTTAACCTAACGTGAGACGTGTTTTGTTCGCAATCATGCCGGTACTCAGTTTATCAAATCACTTAAGGGATGGAAAGTAGAGTCGACCTTGCCCTGCCCGAGGATCGAACCTCGGAAATGTGCCTTGGCAGCACTTAGCTCCTGGGGTTCTCTGGAAATTGTATAAATTTATGTAAAACAAAAATATAATTGAAAATTCGAGTCAAACTCTTAATGAGGTTTCTTTAGTCCTAAATATAGCTTTTTCCTGACCGCATGATTTTTTCCTTCATTACTGAATCATTGATATGCAAATCCCTTGCAAGAACCGACAGTTTTCTATCAGTCATTGTTTTCCAAGCTAAAACACAATATTTCTATTAAAAAATTCCAGCGAATTGCAATGCAATTTTTAATACAGTCACAGCTATTCTTAATATCGGTGAACTGTTCAAGAAGTTCGAAATTCACATGTTTTATCATAGTTCATATGAGAATACTAAATAATAAAAGACAAGAATAAATTTCTTGTGTATGACCAACAATAAGAGATCTAATCTTTTTATGTATATTGGTGGATCAGCAACAAACACAACAAGGCAAAATGATATTATATTTGGGGTGATTTGATATATAACCTCTCAGTATATTTTCAAGTCATGAACAATACTATTTGTTCAATATTTTTAATACACATTTCGAATTAATTTATAATAACAAAATGTTAAAAACATCATATCGATTTTATCATGGTTATTCTTTTCATATTCTTTTTTTAAAAAAATTCACAAGATTTCTCGAAGAATTTTCTTACTTATTCCTAAACTAATTCTGATTTACTAGTAATGATATAGTTGGCTGAGTTCCTAAATTACTATAAATTATGTCACTTATCTCTTATGTAAATATATTTGTCATATGTAGCTTTCGTAGACATAGGAAATAATAAGTTTCACTAATTTAAATTAGCGTCTCTGAAAAGTCCTAAATTAAAAATCTTGAATCAAACTGACTCCTTTATTGATTCTGAGTTTTCCTTGAAAGAGTTTTCCGGATGCTTAGTTTTGACACACGCATCAATTTGGCATCAGAAGGAAATTTAAACTTCCATTTACTTTTAGCAGACAGTTTAATTAAACTTTTATTCCAAAGGTAGTTGTAGACCATTTAAATGAGTTGTTTTGAAATTTATCATTTTGACATTAAGTTTTGGATACATTTTGCAAGCAAGTAAGGTTTTTTGATTGTGAAAAAAATGTTAATTTGTTAATACTTTTTGATATTTAATTTAAAATATTTTTAATAACTCTCATATCGACATTCACAAAAATTAATCTTTGGAGATTTTTTTCCCTTTTAAACATAACATAATCATCGCATTTAATATAGGAAACGTATATGATGATAATTTAAGCAATATTTAAACCAATGATCGTGATAATTTTTATTATTACACCATAAAAACGAAATCAAAATCATGAGAATAGAAAAAATATGTTTTTATTCTATTTTATTGAAATATGATGGTTTTATAATGGGGTATTTTTTTATTAGTTTATATTTTAATTATTTCTTTTATCATAATTTTTTTATTTATTAGTTATAGTCTTCGGTGATTGTGTATACACACACACACACACACACACACACACACACACACACACACACACACACACACACACACACACACACACACACACACACACACACACACACACACACACACACACACACACACACACACACACACACACACACATATATATATATATTGCTTCTTGGTAAAATAAAAAATAATGATAATGACTATCTCAAAAAGGAGAAATACTTTTATATAAGCACGTTTCTGATATTGTTGGATATGTGATTTTATTTTAAAAGAAGTTTTTTTTTATTTTCCAGTATCTAGAGCTAGAAATATGCATTTAATGGTTCAGGATGGTGTCATACGACACATCGTAATGGTTCTGAACAATTTTTTTAAAACTTATTTTCAACGAGGTATATTTGCTGTTTAATGTGGTATATGACTTTGCATCTCCTGAACCAAGAATTGGATTGGTCTACATGACAAAAGAGTCTTTGGAATAAGCGTTTGACTAGGCTTAGAGCTGCAAAACTGATTGTTTTACGGGACCATGAACACACATTTGAAGTTTTTCTGAATAAATCTTAAAAATGGATTGTCAAATATATTATATTTAATATTTTATTAAATTTTAGGTATCTCAAATTTTTGGTAGGAATATATATTGAATTTTAATCCATAAATTAACAATCGATATAAATAATAAATTGAAAGTCTTATACTTTCAAATATGTGTATGTTCTTTTGGAAAAAAATGATCGTGATACATTTAATTTTTGCTTCTGAAATAAAGTTCTGTTAATTATTGTAAGAGAAAAAAAATTGTAAAAAATATAGTAAAAAATATAGGAAAAATATAGTATTGTAAGAGAAATACATTTTTATTTTAGCTTAAAGTTTTTTGCATATTATCTTTAAAACAAGATTTCCGAATAACATTCTTCTTAAAAAATACGAAGATTTACTTTATTTCAATTCATTTAACGTCATAGAAAAGGGAAGAAAATACATTTGAGGACCTTAGATTATTTAAATCTGAGGTCTTAGGTTCCAAGCTGCTTTACTATCTGTTAATTTTTTTTAAAAAATGTCAAATATATTATTTTGGTGTTATATACAACTGAAATATTTTATTATTTGTTTTTTATGTTAAAATCTGGTCTTGTGAGATTTATCAGACACATTTTTATGAACTGTACGTGCATAAATTAGCCATTTAGTAGAAAGGAAAAAATTATAATAACTTTGACGGCGCCATCTATTGAGTTTTCATGATATCACAACAAATTACGAGAATTATTTACAATTGTCTTTGCTAAAAAATTATTATTCTAAATTGAGTAAACTGAGAAAAAATATTGTAGTGGGAAAAATTATAAATGTTATATTTAGAGCAGAGAATATACTTATAAAATGTTAATTTAAATATAGCTTTCTGCTGACAAAAATATTCTACTTCAAAAATATTGCAACAATAACAAATGATCTAAAATTTGGAAATATCAAATTGCTGCAATATTATCGCAGATCATGGAACATATAAAATTTCTCTCTTTTTTGGATTTTTTCTTTATTTTAAATGCAGTCTATTCTTAAATGCCCCGAAAATGTGTTGCTGTAAATGTTTGTCCTCAATCTAATTTAAAATTGTCTTGTTGCGGCAAAGATAATTTGAAGAGCTTACTCCCTTTTAAACTTTTGAAATCCGTAACATTAGAAGACATACATTTAACTGAATTTGATACTGAAACCATGGTAGGCCAATTTATAAGTGATTTGGTGTATAAAATAAGTGCGTAACTGGTTTTGGTCTTAAAACTGTAATAATCTGATTGATACGATAATTTTTCTGAGAAAATATAAATTAATATAAGTTACAAAATTTTGATAATCTAATTTGTACATGTTTTGACTCGAAAAATGTATTGAAACACCAATAAGTATTTAAAAGGTATTAATTATAATTTTTTTAATAAAATTAAAAACTTGATATTGTACAATTTGCCCAAATATTTTAGCAATGAATATTTGTTTATTAAAAATTACATTAAAGTGAAGCTTTGTCACTCATATTAAAGACAATAAAAACCAATTTTTCAGGACTGAAATATGGAAGCTTGCAAAGTGCGATAAAAATGCCAAATATCTTCTATCTATTAAAAATATTTTTTTTATGCAAAGAATTTTAAGCCAGAAATTTCTAACAAAATATTAAATTACTAAGTTTCCTAAATTAAATAAGCAACATGCTAATTTTTACAAAATGTAGTGTATAATTTTCGTACATAATATATTCTATACGATAGTTCCAAAATATTCTATACAAATTTTATATATTATATTTTTTGTTATGATTAAAATAGCTCTAACACCGCATAGAATAGTTAAAGATTATCAAAACCTTCATTTATATTGAGAAAATTTCTGAAAGTATCTCAAAGCAGGACAAAAAGAGCATCAATTCATCATAAAAGATACTTGTACTTAAGCAATTATAAAGGATACTTGTACAATAAAATAGTAACATTCTCAACTATCTAATTGAATGGTGAAAGGGAATAGTAACCAATCATCGTTTTTAGCGTTTCGTGTCAATTAGCTTATTTATTTCCAAACTTGTCATCAGACCGGTATTCCAAAAATATACTATATACTAAATGTATTATTTAACAGCTAATTATTGTATCACTTAAGAACTAATTCTTGAATGATTTTGAAACTAAAAAATAACTTTTCCTAAAAATCATAGTAAATTTCTTATAAAATACATTGTAAGTAACTTACTCAGCGAAGGAAACACATTTTTCAAAAAATAAGGCTCAAACTGTTACTATTTAAACAAATAATTGCATTTTTATTTAACAAGTAATTGTTGAATAACTTTTAAGATAAAAAAGTAATTTTCTTCTTAAAGACATAGTAAATTCCTCTTCAGATATATCGTAAGTAATTTAAGGCAATGTTTGATAAGTAAGTAACTTAATCTGCAAAAGAGACACATTTTTCAGAAACAGGATCCAAACTATTAATATTATTTAACAATTAATTAATTATATTATTATTTCACAACTTCTCTAATTCATGTATAAATTTAATTTATAAATTATAAAACATCAAATAATAATATGAAATTTTCCAATTATGTAAATATGATAAAATATTTTTAAAATTTCTTGATGCGTAAATAATATAAAAATTATTTATTTCATTATTTTGCAGAAGCTACTGCAATTAAATAACGAAAATACAAAATTTAACCTTATTAAGTAATAATTAAAAAATGACGTTTTAATAATTTCATGATTAATTTCATTGATCCCTCCTTTCAGATGAGATTTCGCTTTAAAATATCTCAAGTTTTATAGTAAATTCATTTTATTTTGATGCCGATTTCGATTTCTAAAATTAATACTACGTTATACCTTTATTTAAACTGTTGTTGTTATTACATATGGTACTTGGACAAACGAAGCTCACTGTGCCGTTGGCTATGCGAATTTAAGTCTGTAGGGTGCGTCTTTCATTTAACCAGAGCCACATGAAGGTGAAAGTACGACTTTGCTCTAAGTGTCCTCCGATAGATGCCACCACCAGAGAATTAACTCTCTTAATTTTAAGTTTGAAATTTTCTCCAGACCATTACACCCTTGATAACTACTCAACGACCGACCACAGGACTTTCGATTCCACAAATTTAACAAAAATTTGTATCGCATGTACTCAGTGGGCCTTTCGCGAGATTGGGAATCATATCCCACCCTTCAGGATGGAATATCGATGCCCTTACCACTACGCTACCACGGTCGCTTTATTTAAACTTATGCTGGTTAATAATATTTATTATTTTCTCCTTAATTTCAAATAATGAAGCTTTAATTAAATAAATTATTTTTGTTTGTCGCTAATTTTACAATGAGAATACCGAGAAAATATATTCTGAAAGCAGAATTTTTTAATACTTTTACATTAATCTTATAGAATTGCAAAATGTCATTACCTGGATATAATGCTTAATTAAAGCATACACTTCAAAGCTACGGTAATCCATTGTTTTATGGATTCGTTCAAACTTATGTCGCTTTTGGATATTATACTTTTATAAAATTCGAAGGGTATCTTTGTGAATCAAAAGCTATTGTTTCTTCTGTATTGTTCTCTACAGTTGAGGAGGAATATTTTATTTGTTAGGAAATTTCTTTTTCTCTTTATTAGTTTGTAATTATGATGAAAATTAAAGTTTATAATTACACTCATAAAGATAATCCCTATTATCAAATGTCCTAAATTGCATGTACGCTGAGAATCTAGCTGAAATTACATCTTGCTGAGAATATTAAAATAATGCTCTTAATCCTCTATGATGTACTCGGAGGAAATAGAGCTTCTTTTCTATGTTAAGAGAATACCTGGTGAAACAAAATAAACATGAAAATGTAACGTTAATTAATTTAAACTGACAGTTTCTTGAAAGATTTAATGACAAACGAGATATTACTACCTCAATGGTTTTAATAAATTCTACATAATTTAATTGCGTAATTTATAACTAATAGAGTACATTATTTTGAGAGTAAATTTTTTAAGAAACGGCTGTACTATGAATTTGTAAATCAATGAAACAAGGTGAAATATTTGAATTAATTCCCGTGTTTCAGCAGTTAGTTATAGGAAACGAGCAATAATATATATATATATATATATATATATATATATATATATATATATATATATATATATATATATATATATATATATATATATATATATATATATATATATATATATATATATATATATATATATATATATATATATATTTACACACAATCACAAAAGACTATAACTAATAAATAAAAAATTATGATAAAATAAACAATGAAAACATAAACTAAGGAAAAATACCCCCTCAAATTATTTTTATTATTTTTCAACAAAATAGGAAAAAACATATTTTTCTGATCTCATGATTTTGATTTCGTTTATGGTGAAATAATAAAAACTATCACGATCATTGGTTTAAATATTTCTTAATCATGTCATTAATTTTAATTAAGCTAATTAACGATTTCTATATTAACTGTGATGGTTATGTTATGTTTGAAAGGGGAAAAAAACTCCAAAGATTAATTTTTGCGAATGTCGAAATGAGAGCTATTAAAAAGCTTTTAAATTATATATCAAAAAGTATTTTAACAATTTTTTCACAATCAAAAAACCTTACTTGCTTACAAAATTTATCCACAACTTAATGTCAAAATGATAAATTTCAAAACAACTCATTTAAATGGTCTACAACTACCTTTGGAATAAAAGTTTAATTAAACTGTCTGCTAAAAGTAAATGGAAGCTTAAATTGCCTTCTGATGTCAAATTGATGCGTGTTTCAAAACTAAGCATCCGGAAAACTCTTTCAAGGAAAACTCAGAATCAATGAAGGCGTCAGTTTGATTCAAGATTTTTAATTTAGGATTTTTCAGAGACGTTAATTTAACTTGAGAAACTTATTATTTCCCATGTCTACGAAAGCTACATATGACAAATATATTTACATAAGAGATAAGTGACATAATTTATAATAATTTAGGTAGTCAGCAAACGATATCATTACTAGTAAATCAGAATTAGTTTAGGAATAAGTAAGAAAATTCTTCGAGAATTCTTGTGAATTAAAAATAAAGAATAAGAATAAGAAAAGAATAACCATGATAAAATAGATACGATGTTTTTATCATTTTGGTATTATGCATTAATTCGAAATCTGTATTAAAAATATTGAACAAATAGTATTGTTCATGACTTGAAAATACACTGAGAGGTTATATATCAAATCACCCCAAATATAATATCATTTTGCCTTGTAGTGTTTGTTGCTGATCCACCAATATGCTTAAAAAGATCAGTTACATTGTTGCTGGACATATACAAGAAATTTATTTTCTTGTCTTTTATTATTCAGTATTCTCATATGAACTATGATTAAACGTGTGAATTTCGAACTTTCTGAACAGTTGACCGATATTAAGAATAACTGTGACTGTATTAAAAAATTGCAAATCGCTGGCATTTTTTAATAGAAATATTGTGTTTTAGCTTGGAAAACAATGACTGATAGAAAACTGTCGGATCTTGCAAGGGATTTGCAAATCTATGATTCAGTAATCAAAGAAAAAATCATGCGGTCAGGAAAAAGATATATTTAGGACTAAAGAAACGTCACTAATAGTTCGACTTTAATTTTCTATTATATTTTATTTCACATTCAGTTATACAATTTCGAGAGAACCCCAGGAGCTTAGAACCCAGGAGCTTATCTTGGGGGTTTTATGCTCCCAAGACACATTTCCGAGGTTCAGTCCTTGAGCTGTGCAAGGTCGACTCTACCTTTCATCTTTTCAGTGGGTCAGTAAACTGATAACCAAGCATGATTGGGAACTAAACACGCCTCACGTTAGGTTAACCACCTAACTGGGACATATGCTTCGCACTCCAGCTCCCTCGATGATGGAAAATGTTATGGGCCTTGGCCCACATGGGCTGTCGTGCCATGGAATTTAGTTTTTTAATACAATTTCGAGATATATAGTCGATGTTAGATTCATGTCAATACAAATACTGTCGATATTTTTTAACACTCAACCATCAATTACGAAGAATAGTGTTAATAAAGAAAAAACTTTTTGAAGGTTACAGTCCTCTTAAAATATTCTTCTTAAGAGGACTGTAACCTTCAAATAAATTTGTAAACGAGTTTCTGCGCCATCCAGCAAAGTTGCTTAGAAGCAATCTTTTACTCAGAGGCTGAAGCATTTGTTTGGTGAATTTAAATTTTTATGTTGAACTAAAGCACTTTTTCACAAAGAAAGATTAATTCATTGAGGGGAAATTTTATGTGAGATATGAACTGGAAATTACCCAACCGCAAAAGGAGTGAGAAGAACATTACATCCTTCGCAACCCAATTTGCTCCTAATTAAACGATGAAGACTTTCTGAACACATGTGGCCAATTTGTCTTGTAGGATGGTTTATAATTATTAATGGTAGAATAAACTAAAATATTTGAAAATTTTAAAATTTTCAGTTTTCAAATGTAATAACATTTATAAACTTTTACGCTGCTCAACAGTTTTTTACGCCTGCACCTTACTTTCACGCCATTTCTCCGTTTAACCAATGAAATAAGTTATATAAGTATTACATTCTTAATTTGGGTTTTAAACAACAGATGTCGCCAGTTATTCCCAAATTGTGGCATTTGAAGTACGTGAGATTTACAACAACAACACCACTCTAACTACTCCATGTTTGCAAAATTTTCTTATAAAAAATAACATCTCGAAAACATTCAGTTTTTGACAGTGTATATTCCTGATGATTTATCAGATTCTGCAAAAGATTTTAGTTTTGATATTGATAGATGTTTTGGTAATAGTGATGCATTTTTCTCCCTATATTATACGTTCTCAAATTTTAAACATTTAAATTTTTTATATTAAGTTCAAAATAGAAAATAACTTTATCGAAATTTTTTATTGCTATAGCCCCACATATGAGCTGTTCTTCTGCAGATTTATTTTTTTCAAATTACATACGAAGATTTTTTGTGTTGTCGTTTTTATGACACTTGGGCAAGCCAAGCTCGCTAGCAGACGGTTATGCGAAATTAAGTCAGAAGGGTGGCTCTTTCGTGTAATCAGATCACCACAAAGGTGAAAGTGCGTCTTTGCTCTAAGGCTCCTTTGATAGATGGCCCAACTAGAGTATCCCCTTCCTCAATTTTGACTTTGATCTGTAGGGAATTTTGACTTTGATCCAGACCATTACTCGCATGATAATTACTTAACGACCAACAAAGACTTTGGACCACATACTTTCAGTTTCACAGATTTAAGGAGCCGTATATCACACGTACTCAATGGGTCTTTGGGGGAGTTGGAAATTTAAACCATCCCATCCAAACAGAATACCTATGCCCTAACCACTAGGCTTCCATGGCCTTATAGATATTAACGGCTTGGTAAAGAGAAGGTGGGCTGGTGCAACAACAACCTATATAGAATTAAAATATCTATGAAACCAATTCTTGAAGCAATTTTGATGAACAAATTGAGAAATCAGAGGATTAAACATTAATTTCCATTAGTTGAGAGTTTGTTTCCTCTATTTTGTATTCTACTTGTAAATTCCATTACCTGACTACAATTGAAGTTTCATATAATGTTAAAGATATATGTGATTTTAAATTTTTTATTTGCAATGATTATTGTTATCCTTTCGATCAAAATTAAAAACTTGCTGAATAGTT